>JBBPCY010000109.1:19959295-19972163 GCA_037974405.1 Brachyalestes nurse
TGGACTGGCCATCTGGCATACGCACCCCCCCCCCCCACCCCCGGAACACTATCGAGAGCGGTGATGGTACATTTGGGCCAGCGCGATGGTTAAATTGGGCCGGTCAGGTATTTGGGCCGGTCAGGTATTTGGACCGGCGCACAATCCCCGCCCCCACCCAACGGGAACGACAAGCTGGTGGGCCGGTCTCGCCTCAAAATGCCCGGGCCGATTTTTTGTCCCAGTCCAGCCCTGCCCACAGCCTGTTTAAATGGCCACACTCTATCCTCGGTGTCAAGCATTTTAAGGAATATCATATAGACTTGTTTACATGGTTTCTTATGTACATCACACTTCAAAAACAGTAGGAGCTCTGAAATGTATCTGTACTTTTTATGTTTTATGTTACAGGCAAGCTAACTGATAGAGGTATGCAGTTCTATTACTTATTAACTACAACATCTCCAAAGCTAAATTAAAGAAGCAAGCTTCAGACACCCCATGTCTTGATGATCAATGGCATTTTGGGTGGAACTGGGAGAAATAGGGTAAAATCGATTTCTTGTCAAACAGATCCTTTAAGAGAGCGGTTGAAAGGTTGTGTAGGGTGTGTGCCAGTGAAACGTTCTTCTTGCATCAGCCTGTTGCACTTCTGCTGGTTTCATCATTTAGTAGTACGCTTTTCTCCACTCCAACAACAGTTGAAGTCTACGTCAACAGCTGAAGTTCAGGTCAAGCGCTTTGAAGGAAATGTAAATGCTAGCGCAGACTTACCTGCAGACAAAAGTTTAAAAAGTGACTCGTCCTTTGAGCAACGCATGACGAAAGTGATGAAAAATGAAAGTTTTCTTACCAAGATTGTGTAGATACTGCTATCATGTGGCCTCACCTCAAATCCCCTACATCAAAGTGAGGGGTAAATCCCCATAGGACATTTATCAGATTAATAGCAATCTGATGATATGGAGGTCTAGTTCAATAAGTAATCCCTAGCTGTTTTAAATGGTGCAATATAAAATGTGGCAATCATTGATATGGACAGGAGAGAGAGAGTGAGAGATACCATACTAGAATCTGTATCACCTTGCTTGTGTGTCAACTGAGGCGACAGTGTCATTTGACTGACAGCTGCTATCAGAATGCTAGGCTATTATCAAGCTAACCTGATCATCAGAGGAGCCTACCCATATAGCCATGATATCTCTACTGCTCTTTATCTAAGCAAACAGACCTACGTCTGCCATTCTTACTTTATCTACAGACACACACACGTGCAGAAGAGTCACACACACTTCTCCTACTTCTTCTCTTACCAATACCTGAATGCTCTTTATTCCAGGGAGAGTGATGGGAAATCACAGATTTCAATATGATTCTAAAGCTTCTGCTTAAAAATAAACAATGCTTTGCCCACAGACTCAGGGCCTGATATACTCAGTCTTTTGCAACAGTTTCAGGTACAGTTCGGATGCAGACTGCCTGTGTGTTACGTATGAAACAGGTGCACAAGCCTAAATGCGTCTACAATGCACTTCTGTCCCTATTCAAATGCCTGTTCATTTGAGAGAAGACCTTGAAAAATGTAGGAGGATCATGGGTGGAGATATTACATGTGTGGGTAATATATATCCAAGTTTGAGTTGCTCGTGATTTTGCATCAATTTTCCCCCATCCTTCAAAATGAGGTGTACATTTGCGTTAGGGTTTCAAAAGACGTGTTGTTGAGAGACCTCCTTTAACAAAGAGAGCGGAGAGCTTTGAGTATCTCCTGACAGAATGATCAGAATTTTGCTTGGTCTGCACAATAATGCCTAACACTGCAGGATAATCAGGCTGATTTTGAGGCTGATTTGCACCTCACGACAAACACAAAAGGCCCCCTGATATCAGAGTGATCTCAAACTATTATCTTCACAGACTCTCATGTGGTGTGTCTATAATCCAATTTTTGCTCCTCTGAGTCCAGTCGGGACCACCTTGATTTTGAATCCTAAATATTAAACATATTTATGACTCAGCATCCTCTAGTGTGGGGTGGACACAGATTTTGTGGTCTGAAACAAAATGTAACGTCATGCATTAAAGACCGTCAACCAACGAGAGCTGTCAGTGCGTTAAGAAGAAATTTTAAGCATGGCAGCTAAACCGAGAGCTAGAAGAAGGATAAAGTTGAGTGGTGAAAGGATTAATGTCTACATATAATTTCAATGTAATGTCTCCTGTAAAATATTCCACCTTTTCTGTGCGATCTGCCTCGTTGGTTTGCAAGAAATCCTGAGGTCTTGAGAATCTAAATGGTTGGTCAGGACTATTTGTGAGCATAATCTGAAAGCATGAGTGTTTCATTAAGGGCAGATCTTGTAGTGTGGGGACTTTAATGACTAAAAATGACCAAGCACAAAAACTGCATTTTAAACCTGAGAGATTGGTTAGTGATCAGGGCTCCACAAACATTACATTCAGGTTCATTCTGAACACATATTCTGTGTTCATATTCACATAATCACATCCAGGCATTTTTGAGCTGCATCTGCATGTGAACGCACAGCTGATACTCATTCACAAAGATAACCATTTAAAGACTGAAAAAACCTTACGATTTTGCTATATTTTCATTGCATAGGCATAGTTCATTATATAGTGAGGCACATGATGAATAACATTAATACTTGATTTACTGCGTTAACCTCTTAGATCATTTTGCTTCAGTATCATAAAGTGATAAAAACCATGACAGAAGTGTGATGCACTGATATTTCTTAGTTTAAATTTGTGACATGTTCAAAATTACTGCAATTGTGTTGATGCAGTATATTTTATTCATGTGGAAATGTTATGTATATCATATAAGAATTAGTTTTTTTAAAACTTTTGCGGAAAGAAGTGCTGGGTTGAGGGTTTAAGCACTTTAGTTACTTTTACAGGTTGTTTAAGCAGCTGTACAGCCGCGGTGCAATTCTTTGAGCAATAACATATACCTGCAAGACTGAATTTTTTGAGTTTGCACCTTGTATTGTGAGGCGAACCCACACATACACACTTGCGGTAACATAACTCATGCTGTTGTAAAGCCGGGGGTTATCGGCTGTGGCGGTGGCAGAGCAGAGCAGGGCTGGATGAGTCTGGCTCTTATTTAAGGCTGAGCTCCAGAGGCCAGTGGAGGGTGAAATTACCCCAGGCACCCAGCACCGTGTGTGGGCCGCTGGAGCATGACCGTCTGGGACCCCCAGCCAAACCCCCAGCGCCCTGCAGGGATTCACTGTAGCCAGGGGTTAAGCAAGAGATCACAGGAAAGGTATGGATAGTGTGTGTGTGTGTGTGTGTGTGTGTGTGTGTGCGCGCATGTGTCCGTATGTTCATTGTCAGGATTTTGATGTGTTGCTACCCACTCAATCTCAGGCATCCCAAGACGTCAGGGGTTAATTGTCATTTGTCCTACACTCTGTTTCCTGCATAACAATTTAAATGTAATTACTTAATTAATTACATAGTTACATTGCACAATTAATTACATTTGCATTCAGTTTACAATTTCTAACAAGTCCCCAAGTCTGAATGATTTTAAAATTAATTTCATGTTTACATAATGAATTACATTTACATTTAATTTACATTCACAGTCAACAGGTTTGCACGCCGGACTTTTTTCCATTTATTTCAAAGCCAAATTATGTCAAAACCATGTTTTGTAAAGAATGCTCTTTCTGCAAAACAAGCCTGTACAGACAACAATAACCTTATCAAATTCAAATCATAGTAAAAAAGCTCCTCTACTTATAAACACAAATATTCTGTCGGTTGGAAGTGTGGAATCAATTTCTCTGCTTGTGACAATGAGCTCTGGGTGAAAACAGAAAAACAGAAATTTAGATAGAAGTGTTGCAATGCATACACACCCTGAGAGTGAAAATAATAAGAAAAATGTGTGAAGCAGGTGCTCTGCTCTTTACTCTGGAATAAAATGTCTGATTGTATGGAAATTAGAGTGCTTTTCCACTGCACGATAAAAAATGAAAGCCGACCAAAACCGGAATCAGTGGAACTACTGCTAACTGCTTGAGAGACAGTAAATAATCGACCTAATTTGGCCAATTAGTAAACTTTCTAGTCGGCTTAACTTTCTGGCTGACATTACATTTATAAACTATATATACAGTACTGTGCAAAAGTGTCTATGCAAATTGTTTAAAGCTAAAGCAAAGCTAACATTAGAATACATGCAAATAAACAAGAATGCAGTTTAAAGTATCAAGGTTTGTTTTGTTTGTAAAAAAAAAGTAGTTGATATTTTGTGAGCTGGTGAGGAGAACATGGATTTGGTTCCAGAGTTGATGCCTCCAGCCGTTGCTTGGATTTGTAAAATTACATCAGAGGCTTCTGGTTTAAGGGAGTAGTGACTGAGTCAAACCTGGTTTCTGATGGAAACTACAAATAATACTGGGCTTCCTCAAGGAGCATGTTGATATACTGAACATCACATCACTGTTTACTGTATAATGTTATTTGTAGTCATTCCTTTATTTATTTAATGTGATAAAACACAGAATTCTCATCTAAACAGTTTTTGAATATTATTTTCACAGTTACCTAAGACTTACTGTACACAGTACTGTATGTATTTGCTCTGCGTATACAAACCAAAAATCAGACTTGTGTCAATGACTCAATGACTCAGGGGGGTCCCAAACATTGGCCTGTCCTGCCAGTGACTCACCTGTGACTCTTTTTTTTCTCTTGAGAGTGTAAACTAACATTTTTCCACGCACAATCGTACAGTTACACAGAAACATGAGTCAAGCAAATCTTCTATTCAATTCAATTCAATTTGATTTATATAGCGTTTTTTTACAACCATGTTGTCACAAAGCAGCTTTACAGAGTCCAGGTCCGAGCCCCTAGTGAACCAAAGGCGACGGAGGCAAGGAAAAAGTCCCTCAGCTGGAGGAAGAAACCTTGAGAGGAACCAAGATTCAAAAGGGGAACCGTCCTCCTCAGGTCCACCCAGAGAGAAAGAAACGACAATCTTTATGACAATAAATAACAAGATATTTTGTTTGCTTCTTAAGCAGCTTAACTTAGCAAGTTCTTTACAAAATATTGAGTATAAAACAGCAGTGGACACATCAATAACCATTTTACTTACTGTGCGAATGTTATTGATTATGTGATTGTGCTTGGCAACTTTGTCTTTACTCGGAAGAATAAAGAATGTGCTGAATGGTAAATTGTCATTGGCAACAGATGCAGTGTGATCACAGACAGAGGACAACATTTAATACTGTTAGGTCCTGTTTGCACTAAAAAAACATTAAACTGGACCATTCAGTACAAGACCAATGGCCATAGCTTTGTCCCAGTTTCCTTGTGCCAAAGGTACTGGGACTCAGTGCCCTAGAAAGCACTCTTATATTCCTCTGCTCTCATTCCTGAAATGACATTCTATGTGTTGGAAGCAAACAGAACTGCAGAACTTGGCCAGATTTGTGTCTAGACGAGTGGTGGTCTCACGTCACCAGATGTTGATATCCTTTCAACTCCATTGTTTGGAATTCTTTACCTCTGTTTTGCTTTTGTCACACCATCGTCAGCCATTCTTTTGTGTACACTTAACAAAACCCTGCTTGTTTTATATAATCAAACCACGAGGCAAAACCTCTTTCTGTTCCTTTAAAGACCAGTTGACGACAGTCGTGTTAGGCGTGCTTGTTATGCATGTTGTTAAATGGATGTCACACTTTGCTTTGTCTCTCTCTCTCCCTCTCTCTCTCCCAACACTCATGTTAAACCTCTTCTATTAATCTTTGCTTGTAAACAAAAGGAGATGGAACGATCTAACAAAAAGTCAACAGAGACGCTCTCTCTCTCTCTCTCTCTCTCTCTCTCTCTCTCGCTCCCGCATTTTCCGCCTGCAATGTGCTCTGCTGCATAAGCTATGCAGAATGATGCAAAACACATGCAATGGCGTCAAGACAAAACTGCAGCCTCCACCCATTGTTCTTCTCATGGGATGTGTAGGGATGGCTTATCTGAAACCAGAGAAGAGTCCCATTGCAAATGCATTCATTTGAGCTTTGACTCTAGTGAAGCACATCAGATTTAGGGATTACAAGAGCCTGCTAGAAAAATACATGGACTCTTTAAACAGGAGTTCTTTAAAGTTTCTTTGGTAAAGGCAATGCTGATTTATGAAACTGTGACAACAAATTTAAATGCGTAAAAGGTTTTTTGCATGGCTAGAAGTTCTCTTCCATGATGGAGAATGTGTTGGTCCATAAGATCTCAAAGCAGTCCTCAGGGACCTCCAGATAGTCAAAAAAAACATATTCTCAACTGGCAACACGTGGGTCCCCAACGCATGCATTTACGTACCATCTATAACAGTATACTGTAATATAACTTTTCAACAGAGACATTTTCAGTGATATATTTGATAGACAATATATCTTTTTTGGAATATAACACCAACAAATCAGCAGTGTGCCTGTTATATTTCACTTTTTAATTCTTCATAATGTCACTTTTAGTGTCATTTTAATTGGGGAAAATAGAATAACATATTCCAGACAATCATTAAAAGAGAGTAGCAGGAGCATGATGCTATTAACATTAATTAGGCAAACTGTAATTCTGTGTCATGAAAAAGTATTTGTCCCCTCTTTTTTTCTATATTTTTGCATAAATCTCACTCTATTTTGTTTCACACAAAATGTATCATTACAGAAGACAGTCTCTATGTTATAAGACAAAGTAAACACAAAATGTAGTTTAAATGAGTATTTCATTTATGGTAGTAAAACCACCAACTGGCATGTGTGAAACTGTGTGCTACTCCATTAACAGAGCCAATGTTGATGACAGCCAGCCCTCTTGAATCATTTACTTTTTATATCGCATTTCGGTATGAATATGTGAAAACATTTAGGGTGACTAAAAGTAATCCCAGGAAGGGTGTCAATACTTTCTCCCAGCACCATATGATCTGAAACTATTTGTGTTTACATTCCTGAATTAAACAGAATGACTTGGCAGTGTCCTCTGCACACACTTCACACTTTCAAACTTTTAGTGACGCAGTTTGCTGTCGTGTCTTTCGTTTTTCAGCCTCTTTTTCTCTTTCTTTCTCTGTCCTCTTTATAGTGTAGCATTGGTCTGTTGATCCTTTACCTCCAGTCTATAGTCTCTCTATCCTTCTTCTCTCAGTCTTCTGCTTTTTCCTGCTTGGGATCAAAGCAGTGACATCATTGGATTCTCTCTCTCTCTTTCTCTCTTTCTGCCTCTTAGTCTTGCTCTCTTAGTTTTTTTTTTCTCCTGCAGTCTCTTATCTGGGATGCGGTACTCTACCACTCCCAATGGGCCTTATTACCAGTGACATTCAGGCCTATCTACCTCACTACTGTCTCATCTCAGTGAGAGAGAGAGAAGAAGAGAGATTCACATGAGTAGGCTGGAAGTCTAAGGCCACCCTCACTTTTCTTCCATGCTTGCTGGTCCACAATGAGCTGTAAATGCTCCTCCTGTAAAGCCATGCTAATAGGCAGCGTGTGTCGTCCATATTCTGCATGAAGAACCTGTTTCTGACATTGCCCGTTCTCTCCGATATAGTCAGTGATTTTCTATCGCACTGGCTTCTCCGAGGGCTTAATTTCTCCATGAATAAATATTAAACTTCTCTACAAAGGTTTATTTAATTCCATAAAATCAGACACAGTTCATTTGCTCAAAAGTTCAACCCACACACTCAAAGCAGTGGTTACTGCTGAAAGAAGGCACTTCTTGGCTGGGAGGTTCTTTAAAGGCCCATTTGTGTAAATGAGGTGTGGGAGTATAAAGAAAGTTGCAATGTTTAAAGAACTTCCACATAATATAAGTTTTTTTAAACCACACCGTCATGTGCAAATGTTTGGGTGCCTCTGATCAAACTAGATGTTCTATTGATTTTGTAAGAGAAAATAAGTATACAGCTCTGGAAAAAAATAAGAGTGTCTCAGTGATCACCTGAATTAAGTCTTATTTAATGAGGAAAAGTATTTAAAAAAACACTCTCCTCTGGCAATGTGACCAGTTGGATGGCAAAACACCACTAGAAGAACGTCAAAGCTAATTATTGCCATTTTGTTTAAAAGTGAACAAGAGATTTGTTTTCTTTGAATTATTCTGTAAACACTGCACCATTTTGATGGATTGTCATTTTATTTTGATGGATTGTCATTTCCTGTAAAATTATGCTTTAAAGAACAATATATTGTTTTGGAAATGAGAAGAAATATTGTCAGCAGTTCTTAAAAAATAAGGCAAATCTATTCAGTTCAATACTTGAACCTATAAACGATAAAAACCTGCTATGTAGGGGTGTAACAATTCATTGAAATATTATGAAAAGTGCCAGTTTGCAGTGTGGACATGCGACAATGCATCATGGAGAATAAGCGTTCTATAAGTTATGATATTTGATGTACTGTTGTTTACAGTGTTCAGCCGGTGCCAATCAACAACCCAGTCCAGCACATTCATGTCACATTCATGCCTTCCAGCTCTAGTCTCATTAGTAAATTGTGCCACTTATCATTTTTGTTCAGATTTCATTCTGAACTGAATACATTGTGAGTGTATTGGATAATGAGCCCCCGCCTGTATTCAAAACCAAATTGTGAGTTGACTGTATTGACTCTATATAGAACACACCTGTTACTGTTTACCGTAATAATGACCGTAAAAAACAAAATAAAAGCTCACTCAAGGACAACTGTTCAAAATTCTAAACCAGTCAGGGACATCTTCATTGTGGAAAAATGATGATATGGTTGATACATATAAAGATAAACAGGACACCAGTCACAATTTGTAGAGCTTGTGATGGTATTTTGAGCTATGATGGCAGGAGGACTGGCAAGTCGTCTTGTCAGCAACACATTTACCACAGATGCGGCCATTAAGCAGCAGCTACCAGCCAGAAATAAATGTCAGTGTCAGCTAGAGCAAAAGCTATTCATCTATTGTGGATGCAAGCCGGTTCTGGTCAGATTCAGGTGTTGAAATTTAGCAGTACCAGTTTTGCCTGGTCAGGCCAGTTCTCAAAGCCACTTGCACAATTTTAGATCTTGCTTGTAAATTGTTTGTGCCTAATTCTGGTGTAGGTAACATATACCTTAGTCCCACCAATCACAGTTTGATGTGGCCTTTACCCCAAAACAGAGCAAGAACTTTGGAATGCCAGGAGTAGTTGACCTTTTGGTCAAAAACCTGTTTAAGTTTCTGCAGTGTGTTCCTATGATAAACAGGCTAGGTCTTTGTTGTTTTCATTAAATGTTAAAACAAAGCCTATTGTCCTGGAATGATTCATTGCAAGACAATCATGTTTACTTTATTATACTTCTTGGGATTACAATTACTACAACCATATCAGTGCTTAGCAAGGTGTTAAACGTTAACCGTCTACAGTGAGCAGTACAATAGTTGATCATCTGTCCCACTGATTCATAAACATTGTGTAATACCCAAGATAGAGGCTTAAAACCGCTCTCTTTCCTTCCCTGTGCCCAGAGAACTCACTCTGCCAACTAGCACAGAGCTAGGTGAACTGACTGAGTGCTCTGTTTGATAATAGGTTTGAATGGGACCCTTTGCAACTCAAAGTCTCACTAATTGGACATCAAACAGACTGTGTGTGGGAGAGATTAGTGTGTGGGGAGGGAGCTGTTGGCTCAAAGCAGCACAGAAACCGTCAGCGCTATATCACACGGCTTTGTTCTACATCTGCACTGTTTTAGGAACATTGTCTCGGGAGATTTTTTTTTCCTTCAGTACTGAATCTCCACAAGCTGATATTGAGTTGGATACTGACAATGGGGTTTTTTAGGCACTTCCAAAGTTGTCTAGCTTTAGAGGAAAAGTAGTAACACAGTTGGTAAAACAGAAATGGTATTCTGAAGCAAATGTATGGGGGAGGTCTGTAGTGCTATATAACCGATACACAGATAAAGATTCAGCACCATGGAGAGCACCACCCTCAGAGACTGTTTACCCAAATACCCATCACTGAAAAATGATCATATGGTTCCTTTTCCTATATGATGCATTACACAAAAGAGGTAACTGTTGCATATATTTCTGTAATAGAATTTAGAGATCAAATCTCATGTAAACTTTCTCACGTTCTACCTGTTTATATTGTATTCACATGTTTGTCTACATCTGCTCAATCAACATTTCTTCTAAAAACAAGGTTAATAATAGAGATATTGTTCCCCTGTGCTGCAGTAACAGCCTCTGCACTTCTGGGGAGGCTTTACATTAGATGTTGCAACATTGCTGTAAGGATTTGATTGCATTTACTTTATCACTTCTTTAGATTCTGTTCAATCACATGATTTCGCATAATTGCATTAATCTTCTTGAGGTGAAGTCATGTACTGATGTTAGATGATTAGTCCTGGATCACAACTCCAACTCATCACAAAGGTATGGATGGAGCTCTGTCACTACAGAGAACTCAGCTCCACTGCTCCACTGATTAATGCTGGGGTCTTTATACACCGCTGGCCGACGCTTGATTTGGCATGGTGACTTTAGACTCATACACTGCTCCAAAGTCTCTCATTCTATTGGCAGTGGTTTTCTATGGAAATAATCATGTGATCGTTTATATTGAGCATCACACAATAACTAGACTATATTTCTGCAGAGAAAATGCAAAGTGTGTTTGCTCAAATGCGGAACACAGCATTAGCATTAGGTTTAGTCACTGTATGGAGCCTGAAAGTTTCTTCTGCTGAAACTACGTTCATTTCAATGGGGTTAAAAATGAGTGGAAGTGAATGGAGGAAAAGAGGGATGAGCGAAAGAAAAGGGAAAGATGAGTGCTGGTCATCACCGACCGCGTTTGTGTACTGGCCTGAGGTATCACATGAAGTTTGGTGGGTTTCGGATGAAGCGTGTCTGAGCAGGACTATCTGAAAGTTGAGCCCTATTCATTCCCTATGGGAATTTTTTCATCTGAAAAACGCGAACAACAAACGAATGACAAAACGTAGCAAAAAGCTGTAAACAGACATGCAATTCCAGATCGGTCCCAACGTGTCAGAGTTGGAATGGTGTCTCTATCTCGAAAGCCCTGGGAGGAGTAGCGGGCCAAAAAACAGATGAACCGAATAAAAATAAAGATAAAACTTAAGAAGAACAATAGTGCGCTTGCTCTGCACACATTACATTGACTAAATACAGGAAACAATAACGTTGTGCTGAAAATCTACCGATGAACAAACGAACTTTTGCATAGGCATAATTTTAAACAAACTTGTGGTGGCCAAATAATAACATGTTGACAGTGGTCGTCATCCACTTAAACCCTATAATTCTAAACAGGTCCTCTGGACATATTTGGTTGTCTTAGCTGTAAACGTGTCATAAAAGCTGCTGAGAGTGTGTGATTTTGTCCCTTTTTCCAGGACTACTTCTTTCAACATGTGGTAGTTGTTTTGCTTTACTGTATGCTAGAAGTGTCATAACAGGGTGTAATAACAGAAAAACAAAAAACGATTTATTTTTACTAAATAAGGCACTCAGAATGCATAAGAATAAAATATTTTAAATATGAACTATGAACTATAAAACACTGAAAAATAACAAGCATTTGAAGTCTGGCCCTGAAGGTTTTTTTTTAGTTTCTTTTTACCCAAAAAAAAATCTTACCCCTCTGTTGAATCTAGGCCCAAGCTACTCTCCAGCAAGGGAAACCGTCACACTCAGGCCGACCTGTGTGCACTCTGCTCGGATACACCAGGTTCCTGAATTTTGGACTTTTTTGGATTTTTCTGCAAGTTGTTTTTTATGGAAGTTTTCATTCAAGGCTGCTCTGGGCAGGCTGTAGCCGACCTAGAAGCACTTTTTTCGGATAACTCATCATGGTTGAAGGGCCTGGTTCTTGGTGAAAGCCCCCTCTTCTGAAAACATCCATAAAGACTAAGTCCAAATTCGGGTTGTTGCATGAGAAGAACCAGGCCTAATCAGGCGAGTAAGCCCAAAAATTGCTTCCCTAGCTGGCTACAGCATGGTGAAAGCCCCCTCATATGAAAAGATCCATAAAAATGACAGCAGAGCTCCGTCTCACTCACTCTCTCTTCCGGCAACCAACCTTCGTATTCCCGGGGCTACAGTGACGCCGTGCAGTGGACTACTGTAATGACACCAATACCACTGCTTTCAGAAACTGTTGGAATTTTTTGAGCAAACGTTTCAAGAGTTACGATAATTAAAAAAAAAAATTTGAGAAAACCTGTTTGCGGCGACAGCTTCGGTTTGAACGAGTTACATTTTAATTCCCAAAAAATGTTCAAGGACTTTCAAGGACAGTGTCTTTTTAATGCCCGTTTCCAAACACTTTCCAGGGCCTTGAACTTATTTGTTCAGATTTACAAACTTTCAAGGATTTCAAGGACCCGTGGGAACCCTGGTTAATTAAAGCTACCCTGATTTAACTCATGAATTTGTGTCCCCCTTCCTTGAGGCGACTTGACAATTAAACGTGAGGTTTAAACCTCACTTCACAATATTCTCTCTCCATACATCACAGAGGACTCTTTACATGATCAGTACTCTCCAGTGTGTTTCTCAGTGCTGGTCCCAAGCCCAGGTAAATGGGGAGTGTTACCTCAGGCAATGTATTTTGTCTTGGAGAATGCCTGAGGAATGGACTACTACCAGTTTCTAAGAATAAGGGTGATGTGCAGAACTGCAGTAACTACAGAGGGATAAGGTTGATTTACATTTACATTACATTTACGGCATTTAGCTGACGCCCTTATCCAGAGCGACGGACATTAGTGCTCGAGTAGTCTACGTCTGTTGCTTACACTCGTAAGCTAAACTCAAGAATCATCATCATCTGCTGTTC
>JBBPCY010000109.1:19982250-20004558 GCA_037974405.1 Brachyalestes nurse
AGCACACTTTCTCTCTCTCTCTCTCTCTCTCTCTATCTCTCTCTCTCTCTCTCTCTCTCTCTCTTCTTTCTCTTTTAATGTTGAAGTCTTTCTGCTTTCTGGCTCAGAGAGAAGGCGGCTGACTGCAGCCTGTTGCTTTTCACTCTTCCTTCTCTTTAAACAGTTTCATCATCTACTTTATCAAACTCATGGCATATATTTTGAGTTCTTGGTTCTTGCTTCAAAAAGGGGAAACGAATTGAAAATGAACTGAAGTAAAGAAAGAAAATACTTTATATTCAGAGCTGTGAAACAATAAGCGAAGCTGATCTGACTACTGAAAGCAGATTTAAAGCTCCTCTGAACACTTAATCCCAACTTTCTCTGCCATCAAACTGTAAACAGTTTGATTTATCAGTTTAAGAAGTTAAGATTTAATTAGTGTCACTTCACTCTTTAACAAGCCATAATCATGCACTGCAGAGTAAAATCATCATTCAGAACATTGATCTGTGCTTCTTCTAGACTTAACAAAGCTCTAATAAGCCTCATAACACTAATGAACATTAGAGTGCAAAAAGTATTACGCTTTTAAGAAAGTACGGGCACACGTATATACGAGTAAAACATTATTATTAAACAGATAAAATTAGGACCAATCTTTTTTTTTTTTTAGCATTTTTTACTTTAATATTAGGCTGAACACATGGAAGGAAAACCAGACTAGAATTGTTTTAACCCTTCATCAAACTCTTCAAATTTGGAGTCACTGAAACACTAAGACAAACTGGTCATGGAGTGAGATCTTATCATAACTATTGCATTCCAGGTCATGAGCATTATCATGGTTCAGTTTTTGTCCTGCAGCAATACTTCACATGTGTTCACATTTCTCAACAGCAATGGCAACTATACTCTTTCTTACTCAAAAATGAATTTGCATGTGAGCAATTTCATGTTTCGTTGGTATGAATTTGAATCAGAATCAGAAAACTTTATTGATCTGGGAGAAAATTGCTTATGTTACAGCTGCAAGGACACACAAAGAGAAGATAAACCACATAAAATATAAAGTCTAAATAAAATCCAGTAAAAACTGAAGTACAGAAAATACTCTGAGCTATATACACACATGCTGGGGTAAAATGTTCTAATGAAACCGATGACATGCAGTGTTACTGATTTATGTGTTTTTTGATACTGTACAACATAGTGTTACATGTAGAAACAGACAAAGGTTTGGACAACATTTTTTGTTCAAGATGTGCTGCTATGCAGCATATAACATATTTAGAGTGCATGATGTTAATTTAGAGGATATGAGCTTCCATTGTCAGAGACAGTAGAGAAAAAAGAAGCAAACTTCACTCACCAGACAGGTCTTTACTGATCACCATGTTTGGGATAAGTGGAAGGGGAGTTAGCAAAAATGTTGCTTCAAACAAGTAGACTTGTTTAAAGTTCTTGTCCTTCCACTCACCCATGCTTTATCATGCTAAAAAGCGTCTATATCTATCAACCATCACTGTGTTTCATAGCCCATATCTGATGGTGAATACCTGCTCTATTACTGAGCATTAAAATGGGATATTAGACACACTTCATAAACAAAGATCCACTCCTGGGCGAGGCAGTTTCCTTTCTTAAGGAAAATTAACAGCAGTGTGTGTGTGTGTGTGTGTGTGTGTGTGTGTGTGTGTGTGTGTGTGTGTGTGTGTGTGTGTGTGTTTGTGTGTGTGTGTGCGTGCATGCAGATGTGTGTATAATCACAACTGACTCAGTTTTTCTATGTGGCTCATAGAAATATAACACTTAGAACAACTTGCTCACCTCCCCTCACCCCTCCACCCCTCCACCCCCCTGGCTGCTAACATCTCGGCACTACTGCTCCCTTCCCAGTGCTATCTCTCAGGCGCTGCTCTGCTACAGCACTGCACACATGAAAGTACACGTCTCCTCCACGGCTGAAGCTCATTTCCATACACACCTCATATTCATCATCTCCCAGGTCTGACTGCTGAGAGTGTAAAAGACCACTATTACACTTCATCCACGCGCCGCTCCTACCTAAACCGGGGCCATTTCTGCACAAATGGACATTACAGGAGACAGGGACATCTATTATCTGCTCTTCATCGTTCACACCTGACAGCTTTCATGTAATATTAAGCAGAGTGGCTCTATATGAACTCTGTCTGTCACAGTGGAGTCCACAATGCTTCCTTCTGCTGCACGAGTCTGCAGAGCAGCATCAGAAAGGGAGACGTGTATGCAGGACACACATTCTGGGCTTATACACACTGAATACAAACATTCTCAATCCCACAACAAGCTACTGAATGCACTGCAGTCCTGAAAGGCTTGAACATATGTTATGACTTTCTATCCTAGCTTTTGTCTGAAAGCAAATGTTCAAAAAATTATATTTATTCAATTTTCCCTTTATCATAAATCAATTTTGTGTCTGAATTAGTGTCTTTGGTTTTGCGCGAGGCTAATTTAGCTAAGTGATGGAAGCATCCATTAGCATTGTGCAAACAGAATGCCTAAGTCTTTACACACAAGCATTGGATACTGCTGACAATAAAAATGGACAGTAGATAAATATATACACAAGGAGCAGCTTTCAAGATGGCTGCTACGTCTACATTTAACCATACAAAACACTTTGTGCAGAGAGGGACAGTAACACTGAAGCAGAAAAGGGCTTTAGAGAAGCTGGGTTTTTTTTAAGTTGGCAGCATGTAATTGTTTTTAATGTCTTTGAATGCTGTAGCATTAACTTTACCCTTCACTGAAACTAAGAGCACTAGCCCAAAACCTGAAAACAGCCCGGATCATTATCATACCTCCTCCACCAAACTTTACTGTTGGTGTTACGCATTCCAGTAGGTAGCATTCTCTTGGCATCAACCCAGATTCATCCTGATAGTGTAGCGTTATTCATCACTCCAGTGGCGGCATGCTTTACATCACTGCAGCTGACACATGGCATTGCGCAAAGCGATCTTGAGCTTGTGTGCAGCTACTCATCCATGGAAACCCGTCTCATAAAGCTCTCAATACATAGTTCTTGCCCTGGTGTTGCTCCCAGAGGCAGTTTGGAAGTCTGAAGTAAAAGGATTTTTACATGCTGCATGCGTTAGCACAGTTTCTCAGCTCTGGCTCTGTAGGCACCCTGCCCTGCACATATGAGTGTTTTCACTGCTTCCATCACACCTGATCCAACTATTCAGCTCATTCATTACCGCTCACTGAGATGAACTGGGTGTGTTAAGGCAAGGGAAACACTAAAATGTGCAGGGCGGTGTGCGCCCAGGACCAGGGTTGAGAAACACTGCTTTGGCGCTCAGTGGCTTTACTCTCTGAGTTAGTGTGGTCTGCTGTTTTGAAGCTATGTCACTGTTGCTCGTAGACATTATACAGTTTTTGCACTTACAGTTGACCAGGGCAGATTTAGCAGGGCAGAAATTTCACAAACTCACTTGTGGCAATTTGATGGTTTCACATCTATCTATCTACCTATCTATCTATCTATCCATCTATCTATCTATCTATCTATCTATCTATCTATCTATCTATCTATCTATCTATCTGTCTATCTGTCTATCTATCTATATATTTGTGGCTGTCTGTCTTTATTTTTTTTTCTTTCTATTTGCCTGTCTATCTAGCTAGATAATAAATACATAGTTCCACAATCTGGGTCCAAAGGTATTGGCACTATTAATAATGGTGAAATTAGGCACAGATTAATGAGGTAAAGGGGAGTAATCCTGCTGTCCATGATACTTCAGAAGCAGAGCTATTTATACCTCTGTCTCTGTCACTGAGCCTCAATCCTTAACGACTGTTTCCCCATCGTCAGACAGACTTCGCTTGTTCGGCATGTGCCCTCATGATTTGTGACACTGGCTCATCCCTTCTTTTCTGTGACACGATTGCAATTCAGGCATAATTTCAATGGTTTGAGTACTGAAAAGTTAGTCTCAGTTGGTGATAGGATCCTGGTCATTTCAGTGAACGTAATGGAGACATTTGCTTTGCTTTGTATTAGGGAATTAGTTCAGGTGACTTTACAGTCCCAGTCAATGCTTATGTATGTTAATTACTCTTGTGAGTTCCCACTCTCTCTCTCTCTCTCTCTCTATAGACTCTGAACACTGCACACAAGGAAAATGGCAAGACCCACACTTGTTCTTCCTGTTAGTGAGCACCGTATTAATTCAGCATAATAAAAAATTTATGAATGAGTGAAATATGATCTGATTCATGTAATATTTACTTAAGGTCTCGAGAGATAAAGAGAGAGAGAGAGCGAAAGAGAGAGATAGAGAGAGAGAGTAAAGCTCCTCAGAGCTCCTCAAACATCCAATGCACCCTGATGCATTCTTTCAAAACTTCTTTAAGAAGCTACCACATCTACCAAGAGAGTCTTTTATTTCTGGATGTGGTGGGTGAAGAGGAATTGTCATGTGGTGAAGGAGTTGTGGGAGTATCTCCATGGTTCTGCCTACTGGGGCGATGGTCAGTGGGCTGCAGGACAACAGTGTCCTCTAGTGTCAGTATGAGGAAGTGTATGTTTGCACTTCAGCCCCTCTTGTCTTCTGTGAGGGTTGTTAAAGTTTTACCAAAGAGCGTGAAGACTCTTTCATTGGACAGTAATTGTAAACACTAGGGGGCAGCTACACATTTTCGGCTTTGGTACAGTTTTCAGCACTGAGATCATGGTATTAAAATGGTCTTTATTCTATAACTACACAGCCTTAGTTCAATAAAACAGATCGGTTTTGAAGTTTTATTTTAAAATGAAAGATTGCAAAATAACCATCCTTGTGCAAAATAGTGATCTTATAAATTTTATACAACTAAACTAAAGCTGAGCTGTAGACGATACAGGAACATGAACCATTTCATACAAAACTTTATACCGTGTGTCCATTTTCCCTATTGTTCAAAAGTTTGGAATCACTTGTCATATTAACCATTACTGTTATTTAATATTAACTTGTTTGATGATAATATCTTAAACCAAAGAGGCTGAGGGATACAGTTTTAACAATTTTCAACTCTTTTTTTTTCTTTCTCAATGCTCAGTTGAAAGCACTTTTACAACAACCTTCACAAAAAGCAAGACTAAAATAAAAATAATACCAAATATGATTTGTATACTCTTGACTTAGGCCTTGGTTACTTTTACTTTACTGTATAACTAACTGTATAACTACTTTCGCAATTCATGTCAAGCTAGTGGCTTTGACCTATATCCTGTATTCCTGTATTATGCATTGATATATAATGTAGAAGGATTAGAAGGTGTAGGCCTCTTTAATACATTTTTATGAAGAGAAGCATGAAAGATTTGTTTTTAAATGTGCCTGTGAAGCTCTAACAAGACTGAAATGTCATTGATTAACGATAGTAATTGATTGAGAATTGGTGGTTTGTGTGTACGGGTCGGGATGGATGATTTCAGCAGTCTTTCTGCACAGTGTGGGGGAGCCCATAAATAATACATTGAGGAGTTGTCAGCTCGGAGTCACCACAGTCTCTTTGTGTGTGTGTGTGTGTGTGTGTGTGTGTGTGTGTGTGTGTGTGTGTGTGTGTGTGTGTGTGTGTGTGTGTGTGTGTAAGGCTCCGGGTGGGCTTGACTTTCCTTTCGGATGGCAGGCAACCTGTCATTGTAAATGTTCTTACTCTGTGAGGGACTGTCATATCTAATGCATCAGATCTACAGCTCTACAGCAAAGACATTCTTTTACACACACTCCCTCTCTCTCTCTCCCTCTCTCTCTCTCTCTCACCCTCACTCTCTCTCTCATTAACACTCCCACTGACCCGCACATAAACATTCCCTCAAATTTCCTATTTGTGCCATGTGCCCGCAGAGCCGCGGTGGCACCTTTCCACTTTACCAGTAATTGACTGGCCTCTCTGACAGCTCCTCTGATCCGGCAGTGATTTAGGCCATCTCAAAGTGCTCTGGAATTTAGCACTGCGTCCCTGTGCATACACAATTCAGGCTATTGAGTGATGTCCCTGAATACAGAGTACATGTCAAACATTATGTTAGCAGTTATTGTAGGTGAGATGTACTGTAAGACTAACTCAGCAGGCAGCGCATACAAGGTCCTGGCGCCTTGCTTAGTTTGTTTTTTTCTTTCCATACCACAGGCTAAAAAACACTGCACAAAAATGAACAAGTGAGTCATTTTATATGAAATGTACACAGTTTTACCCACAGTACATTCATTCAGCCAATACACAGTTTGCCTTCAGTTTGCTTCTTTAGTTTTGCACAGCCACTGAGATTGAATTGTGCCTGTGGTTGTCTTCACCTTATATTTAGTACAGAAATGCATGATGCTGATTGGTAGAGTATGCTCTATTTACCTGTTAGCTTTGTAGCTCCAGTACAAACCTAAAGAGTCCAAGTTTGTCACATCTGAAAGTTGAGCTAGGAAGCAAATTGTACAAATGTGATTACTTGTACAATTTGGTGTATTCACGTATGACAAACTGACACATTTGACATACTGTTGCTTAAAGGATGTTGCAGTTTGGCTGTTAGAATCTCTTTTAAGGTCTCATGTCTTAGAAAACCACATTTTTCTCGTTTTTTCTCATTGTCTATTCATAAATAAATATTCATGTAAAATGAATTGTGATTGTTTTAGTATATAAAATTGCATATACATCACAAGTGGACCTCAGGGAAAGAAATAAAATGCAAAAAAAATGTAGAATATGGGCCCTTTTATAGAATCAGTGAAGCACTACCTTTTAAGATCAGAATTAAAATAATGTATGAATAAATAGTTTCCATGTTTTGACCCTTTTAGCTCTCTCCGAGTGCGTGTAATTATTTGCCGTGGTGTGAAGGTGTCCGGTAAGAAGAAGGGACCCGTGAGGGAAGGGTGAAGGTTATTCACACACAGCTGTTTCTTCATCTTCAAAAACACACAGAGGGAAATGATCCAGCACAAAATACGCAACCCCATTAAATATCACTCCGTCCTAGCAAACACCCTTAATTATCAAGGGCAGCTCTCTATGTGTGTGTGTAATGGACCAGGTGACCCAATGTGAAGTGTGGATACACTGGGGTGCAACTCAGTGGTCACATGGAAGCAAACAGACTTAATGCCTGGCTTAACCGATACTGAGCGCTGCGGCTAGCCGGCCTATTAGCATACAGTGTGTAGGAATTCATGTGTGCAGGGGTGCTTTCCATTTTGCATTTTTTTTTCCAGTGGTGTTTAAAAAAGCACAGGCTGTCTGCCTGACCTACTAGAGAACTTCCTGCCTTCCCCCATGCCTTCAGACTGCCATTTAAATGGCTTTGTATTCGCTCAAAGTTCCAAAAGCATTTTCTTGAGTTTGGAGATTTTTCTGTATTCAAATACTCAGCGTGAAGTCTTTTACTGCAATTGATTTAATGCTTTGCTAGGCACCCTACACATGAGATAACTGCCATGAAATATGGGCTCCACTTAGCTCTTTTCTGTCTATCTCCGATAAAATGGGCTGAAAAGAGCCATTTCACGTGCTTTCCTCATCGTCCTCAGCCCATTTCGGGAGTTTTTGTTTGTGATTTCTTCTTATTTTTCCGAGCAAAATGCAAGAATAAAAGAGAATAACTCCGTAAAAAATGTAACTTATTTTACATTTTATTTCACATTTTTTTCATTTTTGTTTCAGTGCTTCTGTTAGTGTGTTTTTTCCCCCTCTTTTTTCTTTTTTGTGTGAGAGAGAGAATAGAGGAATGAGAGAGACAACAGCTGTGTGTGTTTAGCAGTCTGCAGTACTTGCTCTCAGAAGCAGTGTGAGTGCGGTGACTCTTTGGGAAGATTATACCTTCTTCTCTCCTCATTACTCCCCTTTATTCTGCCTGAATAGACCAAACACAACAAGGAAAGAGACAGAAAGAGCTCGAATAAGGCACAACAGCAAACACACTCCACTTTAGAAAATCTAGAAATCCTTTTATCACAAAGTCACTGTGATGTTAAGAGCTTGGAGGAGGACATGGCGGGGTTCTATAGATGCTGTTTATTGTAATAACATGGCATACTTAATGGTGTATTAATAACCACAGAGGTCATTGCAGAGGAAAAGAAGATGTCTTTTAAACATGTGAACAGATGGATGGTGAATCCACTTTATTTCCCATCGGTGAGTGTGAGTTTAATGTTATAAACCTTGGCAGATGAAACTGCTTAATGGTTATTTACAGCCTGCCCGACCTCCTGATAAGCTTTGCCTTTCAAAAATGGTCAAGAACGGAACAATTTATATCAGCAGAAATGTATGTTTAATCAAAGTAATGATCAAACACTGCTTTTAGGTGAAATCGACAGGAAAACCCTGACACTTCTGTATGATTTGTCAGTGCATTTCACCTATATCTTATAGTAACACTGGTTATGTGATTATATCAAACTTGTCCTTTGCTCTGTTCTTCTAAAACTCTACTTTTTTACTGGATGTGTTACAGCAGTTATGAGTTTGCATGTACCACTATTGAGGAATATGGAGGGAATCTTCATTCCATTGACAGTTCTGACTAAACAGCATTTGTAGCAGCCTTAAAACTTAATGAAGCTGTCACCCTCTTCCTCTTTATAAAGTATGTAGAATAATAGGCCTTATCCTGATATGCACCTTTGGCTGTGCTGTCTTCTCTCTCTGTTTGTTTCCTCCATCAGTCTGCTCCCCTGCAGGCCTGACCAGCCTGTTAGAGTGCACACTGTGTATAATGATGCTGTCCAAGCCGACTGTGTGTGTGTGTGTGTTTGTTTGTTTTTATACATTTTCAGGACAATGATGTCCTGACTGTATCAGAAAATGAGAGAAAAACAGAAATAATATATAAAGACGAATACAACAGTCCTGACTTTTTCATGTATTTGTTTATTTTTAAAACTGACATTTAATTAATTTTTTTTTCACTGACAGCATGAACCCTTTTTTGATTCACAATTTTTTGGAAAAATCTGTGCAATTAATTGTTTAGAGAAAACAATTAATTCATAGATGTGTTTCAGGCCACAATACATTTTAGGCCTTAGCTCAGGACAATGTGTCAGAGATAAGGTAACACATCCATAACCACTTGGTCTAATAACTTTCTGTGATATAGCTTTTCAAAATAGTAAACTCTTCAGACATCTGGGTCCTATCACCTCCATTAATTCTGACTCAGTAAGTTTCTTTAGAACTATGCATTTAACACCAAAACACATCTGAAGTATTTAATTATGCAGAAAATGTTTAAAAAGTTGGTGGAATTCCCCTTTAAGGTTAGAGGTTTAGGTGTGTGTGTGTGTGTGTGTGTGTGTGTGTGTGTGGTTGTGTGTGTTTGGAACAGCAGATGAAACAGGAGCCATACTACTGTTGCTCTTTTCTATAATGTGAACAGTATACGTATCGCTTCTCTGTAATATTGATATCTCTCGTACGGACAATACATCCTCTGGATCGCCCCCCTGGCTATTATATAGCTTTCCTCTCCTCCACTCTCCTCATGTGGTCTTGGCTCTTTATCCCTCGGTGGAATAGCTCTGTACAGGATGAGAACAATGGAGAAGGTGGGGCTTATGGATGAGACGTTTAAATCCTTTACCCTACATCCACAAGAGTCAAAGCTGTTAAAATTTACTGCGCCCAATTACCACCTGGAAAACCGATGCAAAGAGCAAATACATCCCCGCTGTTAAAGAAAGCGGAGGCAGAGACATGTTCATGTTTAATAACTGTCACCCGCCCTGAGAAAGAGGAGAAGCGTCCTGTCATCATGGCCCCCATTTCCCTGGGCATTATTGGGGTAATTGATTTTGCCGCAGTAACAAGATATCGACCCGGTCGGAGGAACCCTCGCAGGCCAGGAGCTCGATTCTGAGACAAGGAGGGAGGGAGGGATGGAGGGAGAGGGGAGGAAAAGTCAATGGTTTACCAATGGGCCAGGCATTCCTCACTGAGACCATTAGAGAGTGAAAGAAAGAGAGAGAGAGAGAGAGGGAAAGAAGGAGAGATTGAGGGAAAGAAAAGAAGGGAGAGAGAGAGAGAGAGAGAGAGAGAGAGAGAGAGAGAATAGTTAAATGTCTTTGCTTTGCCTTTTGTAGTGAACAACGAACTGTAACTATGTGAAGAGGCCACAATTATGAATAACCGCAGTGCGACTCAACTCGATTCATTTGGTTTTCATTCTTGGGGCCCATTATCATTCAGCATGTGGCAGGTAAGTTAGTGAGATGGATCAGCCATTGATCTACAGCCCCTTTCCCTATGATCGTCCCCAAGGGGTACACAGGCTGTATATAGATGTTCAGTGTAGCGGATATAATACAGTGCCCCCTGGAAGAAGGAGTGATTTCTGTACTTCATGCTGTAGTTCTAGTCCCTAATGCACAATGAAATGTTCTCCACAATATGTGAGTACAGTGGTGTTGGAGGTGTGTTGGCAGTTAGCTGATTTTTAGGTCCCTAGCAGCTGCACAATGTATTTAATAGAACTGCACTGTAAATTCCAAAAAGATAAAAATCATGCCAACTTAATAGCTTAAAGCATCCAAATAAAATTACTTATTTAAGTTAGTTTGTTTAAGCTTAAGGCACAAAGTTACTTTTATTAAGTAACTTCATTATTTAATAAAGCTTGATTCAAGGCAATGAGTTTGCATGATTTTTTTTAAAGTAAACTTATTGAAATTTACAATGTGTGCATTTGTGTGTGTGTGTGTGTGTGTATGTGTGTGGGTTTGAATTTGCATTGTAGCATGCCATAAAAAGTCTCTCGACAAGGATAGCAAACTCAACACATATCAGATCTCTGAGGATATTCATTTTGTCGCTGGATTGTTGTAAGATAAAATGAGCACAATTTTCCAGGAGTCAGTCACCCAAGCGTCTCTGCCACAACAAAACCTCGAATCTTCCTATAAGTAAATGCAGGAGAAGGAAAAAGAATCTTTACTCATAATGTAGGTTCATAGAACAGAGTGATTTTGGAACACTTTTTCACAATGTAAAGGCCAAGAGGCATTATCAAATAAAAACAGAAACAAAAATAGAGATACAGTGAATGAAATATTTTAGTTTGCCGCTGAAGCGACCAGGTTAATTAAAGTAGTAGCAGAACCAACCGTAGACCGTACTTTGAATTTTGCCTATACTGTTGTTTATTTTTATAAGTACCGGTATCATAAAGTGTACAACTACCTAACGACTTACTTGACACGGTTTGAGCTGGGAACGGTGATCTAATCAAACAATTTGCATGATGAACTGGCAGGGCCTGCGATTTCATCACTACCTGAATTAGCCTCTTAGCTTCAGTACCAAATTATACAGGGCACATTTCAGACACCAAATATGTTTTGGCTGACTGACTGAGGATAACTGTGATTTAATTATACACCAAACTGTCACTTTAACAAGCCCAACTCACTATAGACACAGAGTAACTCTACCAGTGACATAATGAATATCCGAAGTGCTCTGATAAGTGCTGAGTTTGCTATTCTTGCTGGGAGACATGGCCTAGACATGGGCTCAAAGGCAAAGAGAAAGCACACTGAAACACCCTGCATTGTTCATTGCTGTACTATATTCTACAACTTTTCCTATACAATAAAGCTGTATTGTGTTTGTGTTTTCAATACTGTTGTCTTCCAAATGACAAAGTGTTGAAGTTGAAACTGAATGCTAGCTAGTGTCCTGGTAGAATTAGTTTAGTGTGTTTTGGTTATTTGATTACTTTCTGTAGTGTGTGTTGATAAAGATAACTGTGTGAAGAGTTCTGAAACGTATTGATAATTGTGTTTAACATATTGTAAAAAGTATAACATAGTCACTACCAGTGTTTCTAGCTATTTGTATGACCACAGGTGTAGATTTGGCAGGGCAGGAGTGCCATGGTCCCCTCAATTGTCCCCATTCAGACTATGCTTTTTAACAGTAAACTGTGGTTGCTAAATTCAAACATGTATATGTTTTTTTAAATAATTATACTGTTTTTTATTAACAACTGTAGTTTAAACAGAGAACATCCATAGTTTTAATATTTTCTGTTGTGTCTTAAGTTCCCAGTACAACGTCCCTGTGGAAAATGCAGCCTGCACACAGTGAAGATCTTTTCTGTTCCTTTACTGTAACCTGCTGAGCTCCACCTTACTAATGTTCAAGAATGTCAAAGTTGTTAAAAAGTGAGACTGCTTGTGCTCACCAACTGCAGGATGTATCTGTTCCCAACATTAAAAACTCTAATAGTGTAACCTAATTTATTAGATAACTAGGTAAGTAGGTCTATCAGATTTGTTTACTCCATGAAACCTAGAAATAAATTTTTTACTTACACCTATGTACACTAGGTTGGACACACCTTCTCATTCAATGTTTTTTCTTTCTTTTATTACGTTCTACATTGTTGATTAATATTGAAAACAAACAAAATGATGAAAGAACACATGGAATTATGCCGTAAACAAAAAAAGAGTTAAACAAACCAGAATATGTTTTGCAATAAGGTAATGATAGACTGTAGTTTTTATAATTAGTTAAGTGGTTCTTGCCATAATGTGGAATAGAACCGTAGTGGAACAGGATTACTAACCAACCCGACCATCACAACTGATGATCCCAAACACATTAAGAAGGCAAGAAATTCCACTAATGAACTCTTGATGAAGAACACCTGTTAATTAAACAGCATTCCAGGAGTGTGCAAAGCTGTCATCAGAGCAATAGATGATGTTTTCAATATTAATCTACAATGTAGCCAATAATCAAACCAAAGGAAATCGTTGAATGAGAAGGTGTGTCCAAACTTTTGACTGGTACTGTATGACTAACTAGGGTTGGCTGATGTATGGTTTTGGCTGGAGAGCCAAGTTGTCTGGTGCCTAGTTGGTACTGCTGACCGGACAATAAAATGAAAACAAATCAAATGAAGGATTTGTTGAAGTGGATAATAAATGGTTTGCACAGTAATATGGGTGAGATTGTTTTACATGGTCCATTGCAGGTGTGTGATGATTTAGCCATGCAGTTTGCACCAGGCATGTTTACAGGTTAGGACTAACGCTGGGGTAAACTGTAAACATGAAGTATATGTGTTCATATACAGTGAATGCCTTCATGCGTGTATCACTAAGCAAAGCCAAATTAAATCTTTTGAGGAAATAAAGTGTCTGAGTGGACTCCGGCTGGATTTAACAATATGTTCCACTCCCCTCAAACTGTGCACTGCATTATATGTGCTCTCCTTCGAGAATTACCATAATCACTGAAAGTCCAGTACTTCTGCCAGATTTCTTATCGCCCTTTTGTGACTATAGAAAATTGCTTAATTTGAAACACTGCTTAGCCCTTTTGTGTTGTCTAAGTGTTGTATTCCATTATTTATTTTGCACTCGGCACTTGAATTGTGTGGCTGATCAGCGGCTCAGGCTCTTTATTCTTAATTACAGGCTTCATAGAGTGGCCACTCAGCCAAAAAGGACCGTGTGACGCAGCCGGCCACAATGGACCAAATTGCATTAAAGATGTTGCTCCTTCCAAAAGGAATCAATACGATTGTCTGCGCTGCCTTCAGTTAGAAATATCATCTCCCAGCCCATGGCTCGAGCAGGATTTAAATGCTCAGTACAGTGTGAAGAGGACAAAAGCCCATTTCATTATTTAACACGAGCCTTATTTAATATGATGCATTGCGAATAAGGAAAAAAGAAGAAGACGATAGGGGAAAGTGAAAAAGTGAATAGATCCTGAATGCATTTCCTACTTTTCCATTACGAGAATGTTGAAAGATTATTTTACGATTATTCAATTTATTTCTTGACTTGTAATAATATGAAGTGAAATATAATCTCACTGCCCTGCCTGGCTGTTTTGCTTCTTTCAAGAAAAAAATGCTGTAAGGGGAAAAACGATTTGCGGGTGCAGTAAGATAGTCTCACCTTAAAAAAGGTAAAAAAAAAAAAAGTCATGAAACAGGTAGAACAATCTTACAATAATCTCATAATAAGAAATTGTAGCTGTATTGCCAGCACACACACCGATGCGCCACAACATTAAACCATCGACAGGTGAGGTGAAGAGCATTGATTATCTCATTATAATGGCACCTGTCAGGGGGTGGGATACATTAGGCAGCAAGTGAACAGTCAGTTCTTGAAGCTGATGTTGAAAACAAGAAAAATTGGCAAGCGTAAGGATCTGAGTGATTGTGACAAGGGCTAAATTGGATGTCTAGATGGCTGAGTCAGAGCACCTCCAGAACAACAGGTCTTGTGGCGTGAAAATGCAGTGGCTGGTAACTACCAAAAATGGTCCAAGGAAGCACAAGTGGTTTACCGATGGAGCAAAGGCAAGCCAGTCTGGGGGAGAAGGGAAGCAATGGCTGGCCCGTCTGCTCCAATCCCACAGAGGAGCTACTGTGGCACAATGGCTGGAAAAGCAAATGCTGTCAGAACACAAAGTGTATCTTAGCTATCTGCGTATAGGACTGTGTAGCTACAGACTGATCAGAATGGCCCTGTCCTCCATTTAAAGTACCTACACTGAAGAATCAGAACTAGATCAGGACCAGCAGTGGAAAAAGAACCAATATGTCATATGGGTGTGTGTGTAGCTTATCTGGGGAAGAGAAGCACCAGGATGCACTATAGGCAGAAGGTGGTGGAAGCAGTATGACACTCTGGACAATGTTCTGCTGGGAAACTTTGGGTCCTTGCAATCATGTGATTGATACTTGTACCACCTACCTAAACATTATGGCTAGGGCTGTAATGATATGCAATATTAAACCGAAATCACGACACTCAGATCCACAACCTTGTGTCATGGTGTGTGAAGGCGGAATAGCGACACACCCCTTCCAACTTCCAGAGTTATACTACCAGCCTTTCACTGCTAGGTAGCTGGCCAGTGGGCGATACACCTCCTAATAAAACCTTTTTTACACTGTTATTGCTGTATTTTCACGGCAATTTCAGGCAGTAACCAATAGTAGAGGTTGTTACGATTCAAACGATTCCTCCCCCTTAGCCTTACAAATGAACCGAGACTATAAGCTGGCTGGTTGTGATAAAACTGCTGGGGAGTTTGTTTGTAAGAGTTTTGTTATGTTTTTGAGTTTTTGTGCGATTTTTGCCAGCTGGGTGGAGGGTGTTTTTAGTTTTGGTCAATGGTGACGCGGTAGCTGAAGAACCAGTTCTGCGGCAGCAAAAGAAGCGGTGTCGAAGCATTTATGGATTCATAATTCTGTGGTAAACATGAGGACTCGAAACAAAATGGCATCGCGAATGGTACTGCCTGCACTAAGCACTAACCTCTCCTCCAACCCCCCCCAAAAGAATCACGATGTGAACCGATTTGTGATACGAACCAAAACATGGGTTTGTTGTATCGTTACAGCCCTAATTATGGAAGATCAAGTTCACCCCATCATCCCTTCCAATTGTTGGTGGCCTCTTTCAGCAGGATAATGTGCCCTCCTACACTGAACAATTACACACTATATCAGGAAGATGCTTTAAATATTAGCATATTTTACTGACCAGTCATATGCAAACTTTTTGGCATCTGGTACAGTTACATGTTTCGTTGATTTCCTGCTTGCAAAAAAGTACATGTTCTCTGTGCGGAAGGCTAGTACTGGGATCACTTACAGATATATTGCTAATTATACCAAATGCCATGAAATCAGTAAGAAATAATCAAACTTCTTTTTCTTTAAAATACCTGTAGCTTTAAATACTAAACATATCAGTATTTTTAATTTGGTCCTGATTTATCAACTTTTCAACACTGCTTTTTGTCCCAGCTTTACAGAGAACATACTTTGCATATTTTAATGCACTGTCACTGTTTAATTGCTGAATGTAACACATAAAAAAGGCCTGTGAATAAGTTGCTTAATATTTTATATGTTTTATCTTTTTCCAGAATATTAAATGCAAAACAAATCTTTTTTTTCCCTGAACACTGTTGGAGGTTAAACCGCGGTGTGCAGCTATTATTTTGCATCATGCTCCTGACATGGCCTTCATAAAAATGAAAAGATAGGTGAAAAAACATTCAGATACTCTTTTGCTGATAGAAGAAGCATTCTTAAGAGTCTCAAACACTCCTAACAGAGTCGAGCATCTTCTTTCACTGTGTTTCACTGCAGGTCATGAAACCCTGCTGCATTATTAAAAGTGTTCTACTAAACAGAGATGAACAGTAGACATCAGTTCAAAAGCAAATGCCATCTATTCATGAGAGAGAGAGAGAGAGAGAGAGAGAGAAAATATCAAACGCTACTCAAGCGCAGAACAAGACTTAATGCTGTCACTATAGCACAGCTCACATAAACAACGACACAACTCCATCCAGCGAAGCTTAGAGTCCATATAGGGACACAGAAAGAAGTGGTCTGACAGTGATGACTTTCTTATGCTCTTTCATTACAGCCTTTCTCTGCAAATTAGCTGTCTTTACCTTCTACTTTAAAACGAGGCCGATGTTCTCAGTGAACTATGTTGTGCAATATTTATTTTCATTTCAGCTCTGATGGGGCTCTTTTGGGAGAACATAAATTATACATCTGATGGGAAAAGGGAAAAATGTCAGTTTTGACTCAGATGTTTTTAAATTATTATTTTACTAATCAGGCTCTCGCCAGCAATTTTTTCTAGATTCTGAAGGGCCCCTTAAAGGGCCCTTGTCCCAACCTCTCTTTATCCTTTAAAATTGAACAAATTGTATTTTTTGCTGTGTCTTTATGTGAAGAAGCTGCCTTGTACATGTGCCCTATTTTAAAAAGCAGTCTACGTTGTGACATTTCTCATAACTTCAAAGTGAATGAAGATGAATGAACAGAGCAAATTCCTTTCTTCTCAAACAATTGAATATATAGATCATAGTAGGCCTATTATACTTTGAAAACACTCAGATAAGAAATAGATCAAAATCTTGGAAATAATCAAATTTAAAGAGTTATTAGTCACCATTAGACGGCAAGACAAATCAAGTAGGTTTTATTATCATTTTAACAATATACACACAGCTCACAGTGAAGAGAAACAACATACCTCCAGGACCATGACGCAACACAAAAAACAGAAACAGAACACTGCAAGAGCAAACGGGACAAAAAAGAGTACAAGAAAAAACACAAGAGCAAGAATCCAGCTGGACAAGACAACATTTAGTGCAATCGACAATAGCTACAGTCTGGATTAACACAGTATTTTGACAAGTACTGTATGCTAGCAACAGAGAGTTGTTTGCAAAACAGCAGAACAGAAGTTACATGTGCAAAAATGTAGAACAGCGGTAGACAACAATAATGCAGTGAGCTGCCACCAACGAGGGGCACCCAGAGAGCAGTGTGTTTATTTGACTCCATGGGTTATTAATAATATACATTTAAAATAAGGTATTAGACAGATGAACTAAAATGATGTTTTAATAGTCATTTAACAAATACTGTAGTGCTTTATTTCTCCACCAGGTGGCACAATTAGGCCAGAAAAAAAGTTTTTTAGTTGTCTCGGTGCATTGCCTGTTGGCCCTTTATCTTAAACTTATTTCATCTTAGTTTTAGTAATTTAGAGGAATATCTCGAATAAAATGAAATCATGAACAGCTCCCTAATAAGTGATAAACGTGTGAAGTTTTGAAATACGATCAGACGGAGAGTGTGATCGAGCTGTCTTTGGAAGCTGAAAGTTTAGTCTAAAGAAGGCGTTTGATTCAGTTCACAGAACCGATTCTTTAAACGGTTCTGTTTGATGAATCGAGTCTCCGAGTCACATGTCTGATGGGTGGAGAGAAATGAGCCGAGACACTTTAACTCGGATCCCAGCAGTGATGAGTCAGGCCAAACTTATTCTCATGTTTCCACAGATAGTGACACACAGTTTAACAATTGACCACCAGTCAGTACACCTTTATAGCCAACTATTCCATTAGTCATGCCAACTAAAGTATTTGCCCACCACTGTAAGGTTTAATTCATAATGAGCAAGTCTGAATAAATACAGCACAAACACACAGCAGAAATAGAAAAATAGATACAGAGATATATACAAAACCTATTTAGAAATTCAAAATTGTTCCTGCTATCTCACAATATTGTATCTTATGTTGTATTGTTTCTAAAATTCTTTTAATAAAAGATAAAAACATGCACTGCAGTCCCTCAACCCATAACACAGCCTAAGGCTAAATCAATTATTCTTGCTTTTTAAATAGTTGATGTTTATGACAATAGTTGACATTATTGAGATCTCAATATACTTTTCTCTCCACTGTCTTGATGTTTTTGTGATGGTGCATTAGCATATTCTCTCTCTATATATATATATTTATATACAGTATAAGAATCTCTCTATGCTGGTTTTCCTGAAAAGGGTGTGGTCTCAGCAGTCCAGAATTTCACCCGTGGAGCGTCTCGAGGGTTTTGGTGTTTTTCGTTTTGTTTTTCTTAAAGTCCTGTGTTTTTATTACAGTAAATTAAATTACAATATTCACCCTGAAAATACCAAAGAAAACGACAGCACATACCAAAGAAAACTACTTATACATCTACTCATACTTATTTACAGTTGTTGTAAAAACTGTATAAGTGATAAAAAGCAGCTACAATTATATACTTATAATTATAATTGTATCTGTAATTATTCTGGATATTATTAAAAATATATAATTATATCCACACTACAATGTTGTATACAGCTGAGTTATAAAAACACTAATGACAACAAGAGAGAAGAGATGTAAACAAAAAATAAATGTAATAAGTTACCACATATTTGTGTAAATGTAGCAGCTGTGCAAGTATTACAATGCGAGGGTTGGGGTTTACAATATAAAAATAGGCATTTTTAGGCAATTTTTGTACCTCATCACAACATTGTGGTTTTTCAAGATACTAGTAGAGACACTAGTGCTCTTGGAACGTATATATATATATATATATACACACATATTTTCTTGCAACCTTCCCTTACACGCCACATTTGTGGAGCACTCGTGATATTGTCGTCACAAGCACACAATGACCACTCTTGGCCGGAAATTCCGGCAACTGCTTGAAAGTTGCCATAGGCCTCTTGGTAGCCTCTCTGATCAGTTTCCTCCTTACTATTCCAGTTTAGTAGGACCAACCACTTCTTAATTATAGACTCAACTGTGCTCCTAGGGACTGATAAAAATAGCCTTTGATTTTTTTTTGGTATCTTCTGACTTGTGGTGCCATAACCAGTCCTGGGATTTGAACCATGCCCTTGTGATTGCAGGGGCAACTCCCTAACCACTAGGCCACCAGCTGCATTAAAGTCCTGTTGATGTAATGGTCTGGCACTCCAGTACTTTTGCCCATATAGTGTGTTTGTATATGTAAGCTGTATGTAATATGGTGGGCAATTGGTGAGATGTGATACAAATAGTTTGATTCATTTAGAGTGATTCGGTTCGGCCGGTTGGTTGTACACATAATAGCTGGATCAAAAGAACCGATTCATACGCGAGTCGGACGTCACCGCGCGAGACATTCCGCGGGGTTCTTATACCGGCGCGCGGAGACAGAGAGGGGTAGGGAGTAATGCAGGGGACGACAGTTAGCACTTCAGGATCTTCTTCTTTTTGTTCCGTTTCCTTGTTTTTTTGTAGTCTTATCAGAACCGTGTTGATATCCTGAGGCGCCAAGGCTCGTGTTTGAGTCTAGGGAGTTTCTCGGAGAACTTTGCAGGCCTGCTAATGTGTTAGCTCGTTAGCTCTCCAGCAGCAGAGTCCGCCGAATCTGTCCGCTAGCGTTAGCTGCTCCAGCGGCTCACCCCTCACACCATGCCGCCGGTGGAGAACGACTCTGGCCGGGACCAGATTAAAGCTCGAATACGGGAGCTCATTGACTCCAACCCTGTCCTGGTTTTCAGTAAAAGCTACTGCCCCTTCTGCACGAAGGTAAGAGGTTCAAGAACATTGAGAACTGCTCCTTCTCCAGTTAGCTCCAACTGCTAACTTAGTTGTTAGCTCGAGAAATGGCGTCCTACGCTGAGATACGAGTGTAAAGCGTCAATTTGTCATACGTGAATACAGCACATACAGTGTGAAGAGCTCGGAATTGTTTTCTGCATTTAACCCATTCACCAAGAGAAGCAGCGGAGGAGCAGTGTGTATTGTACCACAGTGGCGACACCAGCAGTACTGGGATTCGAACCCACAACCTTTTGATTGCAGTAGACACAGTTGTGCCCTGACCACTAGCTGTACAATGTTATACCTTCAGATAATGGTGTACGTGATTGGGTATATGCCCGTGTTTAATATAACTTGGAAGGCCATGAATTAGCCAAGCAGTGCCATCTGGATATTGTGTTGGTTAAAGGGTTGATTAAATTGAGCTGGGAGTCTCTACACTCCAAGTTACTCAGTTTAGCACTAATTTGACTAACTCACAGGTCTGCACTTTATTGGCTTTGTGCAGCTTTATGTATTACACCTGATCCAATTCAGTGCAGCTCAGTAACGTTAGTCTGATTCCTTTTGCTGGTCCTGGTTATCTATTTCTCTTCATTTTTTTGTGGTCTGACACACCAGAATTGCAGTGGGTGGCTTTTTACTCAGCCGGTTTACTCAGTGTAGTAGAATGGGAGCATATACACATAAAAATGTTTAGGGCAGGGCTGTGAACCACATGTCTGTTGAAGTGTTTCCAAAACTCACCCATCAGAAACCCACAGGCAATTCACATTTTTGCTTTGTCACTCCTAAATCAGGCACTAATCACCTGGTAGAGTGGTACTGGGAGACTGTTCAGAGCATAGATGTTCTGTGTACTGATGTGGTCCCTGAAGACTGGGTTGGAGAAACACTGGTGTAGGGCAGGGTCTCTGAGACAGCAGTCAAGAATCCCTCTTCTAAGGTCCCTAAGCAAGTCAGTAAAAAAGTTTATGCCAGTTTATCATGGTTACCTATACAGTGACCCCAGCTTATCTTAGTGAATGGGCTACATATCTCTTCCCGGTTGAGCAGTCTCGGTGCTCAAAGTTCAATTGACCTTAACATGTATGCCGTTTAAAAATGATCCCCCCCCCCTTTCTGCGCGATGCAGAACTCTGTAACTGTACTGGTTACAAGGCAAATCAGTACTGTAAAGATTAATTTGTTGGTTTTGTCCTGCTTTAGGTGAAAGAGCTCTTTCAGGAGTTGAATGTGAAATGCAACGTCATAGAACTAGATTTAATGGGTAAGTATGATTTCATTCATGCAGCCGCCTTTTTCACTTGTGCATCATCACTTTTCCTAGCATGTGGAAATGTAGGAAATTATTGAGAGAGACCAGACAATACTTTGAAATGTTAGTGACCTCAGTGTAGTAAATGTGTAATATGTGCTATTTGTAAGATTTAGGGTTAAAAGTTTTCATGACCGCAGCTTATAAAGTATGTTGTTCTAACATGTAGTAACTAGTCAGAGACAAAATTCCAGATTGTGATAAATATCTCCAGAACAAATGACATAACCTTTAAAAAAGTAGAGGGAGTTTCACAGTTAACCTATAGTTTAAAAAGATGTGCCAGTATGGCATGGAAGGCAGGATGGGGTTGTTAATATGACTGTTTAATACATTACCCTTAACGAAAATATTAAAGTAAGCCTGTATTCGTAATGTACAGTTTACACTGAACTCCTGCAGTTCTAGAATGTAAATACCGATATTACCCCTGTACAGACTGTACTGTAATTAATGCATGGGCATTTTCTTTAGTATGCACTGTCGTTTTCTTTGGTATAAACTAGGGATGCACCAAATATTTGTCCACCGAGAATTTGTGGCCGAAAATGGCAAAAGTTTCGACCAAATTTTTTTTAACGCGACCAAAACAGTGATGACGCAGTCAACAACAGATTGGATTAGAGTAAGCATGTCTGCCGTGTTGGCGCATTTCGATATATCTAAGAAAGACACACGGAAAGCCGTTGGTAAGACCCTTCCTGCACACCCACTCCGTCTGTGTTTTTGAAAAGGCACGAAAGTTTTCCAGTGATTACAGTTAATATATGGGCAATGTCAGTGTTTGTTTTAATAAACTATTTTGTTACAGACCTACAGAGAATGTTATATCTTTGAACAGTTTTTAAAGCACTTATTCTGAATTCACCTTTTTCATGCACTTTGTTCAGAATATTAAAATGCACTTGAATTCACTAGTTTTATGAGAAGATATTTAATTGTATAATATTTCAGCTATTATGCTTTTAGGATATTCATGAGTGGGGCCAAATAAAATATTTTATTTCAAATGTTATTTTATATTGTGCATTGTTTGAATACTA
>JBBPCY010000109.1:20004658-20022845 GCA_037974405.1 Brachyalestes nurse
TTTAATAAAAAACGCATGTAAGTCTATTGCAAATCTAATATTACTCATAATTCAAAAAGTTGATGTGACTGAAAAAACTGAAAGCAGATCTGAGATCAGCATGAAAAACTGGTTTAGAAAAGTGTGTTATAGGTTTCACATAATTATAAACAATATTTTAGAAAAATGATGAAGAATCCTAGTCCTTGCTAAATATAGTCCTTGTCTTAATGTGAGTAAATTAATATTAAGCCATATTTGGTACAGCATAGAATACAAGATTGTGTTAGTGGTCAGCGTGAGTGAGAGTAGACTTTACCCAATAGGCTCTTTCTTGGTGAAAGTGAGGTTGCGATTGGGCCGAGCTTGGTTGATTGGGATGGTGCAACCCTGCAAAAAAAAGAAATAAAATAATTGACACATTTACACACAGACGTGACAATGCAAAATTTATAGCCATTTACACAGCAAAATAAACAGATTTCACACAGTAAGAATATTTATACACACACACACCTGGATCTTGTCACACCAACCAGCGAAGTATCTGAATGTCTGAATGGACATGCCAACGTGAGTCTTGAGAGCCAGTGTATAGACTGCTCCAGAGTCTAAGGACTCAATAGTGGCCAGTTCTTCCTGGTGCTGCTCCATTAAATCTGCCAGTCTGGTGAAACATAAAGAGCTATAACTTTTGCAAATTAAAATAGATATGACCTAACAAATAAACAGAAATGGCACACTCAAATGGCAAAAAGAACTAAATGCTATACAGGGGCATTAAATGTGTTGCCAGTAGTTAAAATATTTTCACAGAGAAAATCAAGACATGTAATTGTAATACAACTAAATGTAATACAACTAATGTTCTATGTACAAATATTTGTTCATTTTAAGAGATTTTTCATGTTAAGTGTGTATTCTCTTACTTGTAGATGAGCCTGCCTCTGTCTCTGGGGTTCATCTTGCCCCACTCCCCTTCCTCAAAAGCCTCTTTAGCTGCTGCCACAGCTTTCTCCACATCCGAGATCTGAGCCAGAGATACATCACAGATTGCCTGGGAGGAGGGGGGAGGTGTGTACAGTTATGAAATATGAACTGTGACAGTAATAATAATGTACAATGAATGTGGGACGTGCCGGTGCGAAAATTTCTAATATGAATCATATGAAAGAAAAAGAATGTGCAGAGAGAAAGAGCATGATACGATTCATTTCCTATCCAATGCTATCGGTTCAAGCCATCCCATTTGTGACTAAAAGGCCAAAGTCAGTCGACAAAGACATTTTTACTGAATGCCCGCATCACTAAACTTTATCTAGAGTGAAATTGGAACTTTTATGAAGTGCAATTCAAAGGCATAAAAACCACAGCCTCTGTGCACAAAATGTCTTTCCTCTGTTATGGAAGTTTAATGTCAAGCAGTAAATCTACACACACACTCTCTCTCAGTACCTGTCCATTGGTGGGGTTGATGGTCTTGTAGGTCTTCCCTCCCTCTGCATCCACAAACTCACCGTTTATAAAGAGCTGGTGGGGCATTCGGATAGTCATGTTGTTCACATTCATCTCCACCTGGAACATGTGGGTTTAGAAGCTAAAGGTGAGGAGCTGGCACTTATTTAGTACTAAAAAAGTGCTTTCAAGTAGTTTTCCAGGTTCAGCAGCTACCACCCACAGGTTAAATACAACATAAAAACTGCTTTTAGTCCTAGTGCTTTTAGTTTTAGTCACTACACAAATGTTAAACCCTCACATAGTCAACAATGAGCTCCTCCTCAGCATCCTCTCCTCTCAGCTTTCTCACACACATCTGGATGAACTCCTGGAAGGTTGTCGCCATGTAAACATCTTCATTCTGCAACTGCAGCTGACTCGCCCTCAGTTTCACCTCCTCCACCAGCCTGCAGAGACAGAGAGAGAGGGTGTTAGATAGTTTGTATAACATGTAAAATTGATCAGATCTACTCTTGTTTTCCATAGCATTTGATCAAAATGCACTGACTTTCATTACGTACCAGCAAACAGGGCAAAAAAGCAATGGGTCTGCTTCTTGCAGAGACTGAGGAGAGCTCAAGCCCCCTATCACCACAACACACTACAGAGAGACTATAGAGAGTAATTTGTGCTGCTGCATCACAGCCTGGTCAGGCAACTGCAAGACCCTTCAGCAGATAGTGAAGACAACTGAAAAGATCATGGTTTCTTTCCCCTCAGTCACAAACATTAATGCCACATGCTGCATCCGCAAAAACCACCAGCAGATGACACCACACACCCCTCCCACACCCTCTTCATCCTGCTCCCATCTGGCAAAAGGTTCTGAAGCATATGGTGTTTCACTGCTAGAGTGAGAAATGGTTTCTTCCTTCAGGCTATCAGGCTTCTAAATCAGCAGTGAATCCGAACTGTTCTTCACACACAAGCACACAGGCATTTCCAAACTGAACACACGCACAAGTCCTCAAACTACATTTCTCTATAAACAAACTCGCCATACAATTTCCCTTTATTTACATACTCTTACAGTTACTGCTAGTTAATTTTGCACAATTTATTATTATTATTCCTATCTCATATATCATTGAATTATGCGAATTCAATGACTCTGATGTTAGAATATCGTATTTTCAATACTGTATGCGCTATAACTTTACTGCTTTTTCAGCTACACTGTACGTTGTTCTGTCTCGTACTGTTCACTCTGGTGTTCTTAAGTTTTGCACTTCCTTTTTGCACTCCTGTGTAATCCTGTCCACAGCCTAGTGTTGTTTTTTGTTCTTTGGAGCGCCATGCCTCCGGAGGAACCTTGTTTTGTTCAATAAACAGCAACCTGACTTGAAAATGTACCAAAATTGTCACGTTTCACCTCCTCCCACTACTCTCACCTGTCACTGAGTGAAAACACTTAGCTGGGTTAGAGATCGATCAGAAAGCCTCTCTGATTCATGCTGACAGCTCGATGCCATTTTAGGGAAGTCTGTGGTGATTTAGGGTCTCAGTTTGAATGATGGTAATTAGTGGTGTGTGTGCATCTGCTTGCAATCTCTGATGCAAAGCTGAAAAAGACACTAACATAGACCGCTTTCAAGAATTTTCTTTATGTTGTTGTCTGCAATGAGATTCACCTATACACAATTTAGGATCAGGAGCCGCTGTACCCTGCAACACCCAATGGGGGCACCATAATCTCTTTAACATGACATTACATTCATTTGGCAGACTATTTTATCCACAGTGGCTTGATTACATTCCTCTGCACAGGTGTAGTGTATTTTTTTTTACTATGGCCTGCTGTTCTAGATGGTGACTGGGTTCTGCTATTGTCCTTAGATTTTTAAGGACATTATTATTGAAGACGGGGAAAGGCGACTCAGGACGACGGGGAAATTTGTGAACAGTCATTTCAAAAAGAACTCTAAACGTGAAAGTGTGTCTGTTTACCTTACAACATCCATAGATGCGGCACCAGACTTAAAGAAGTCAGTAGAGTCATCAATCTTGTCCACATTTGTCAAAATACTCTTCCACACCACCTGGACAAAGACACACCTACAGTTATCTTTCAAAAGACAGTGACCTACATTAAACATCCTGAAGGCAACGACTACCCTTATCTCCTCCTCCAACTGGCATCTGTGGTGCCACAGAATTCCAGGCATTATACAGTGTATGTGTCAAGGATTTCTAGGTCAATGACATCATATTTCCCTTAATCTGATAGCATGAACGTAATGGGGAAAGATAGCACAGATTACCATTTTGTCTGATGAGGATTATACAGATCATGGTCATGACCATGGTCAAGTGTGGTGTATGTACTGGATGAATCCATAATTGAAAGATTATACTTGAAAGATTATAGTAGCAAGATGGATTATAAAATACAGACTACAAAACAGTTACAGATATAGCTGAACCACATTTGAATCCATACCAAGGTAATCAATAAATACGCATAATGTGGGCAAATGAATGTACCCAAACAACATTGTGCTTGGACCATTATGCTGCTTGATGACCATGTCCTCCTGTTAACAACCTGCATCCCTTGGTGGGAGAAGTGTTTACTGTGATTTATTATTACTTTATCTTTACTTTATTCACATTTTACTAACGTTTGTCAAATTTATTTACTGCACTTAATGTATGAAAGGTTAGACTTCCAGTACAGCTGACACAGATTTATTACAGGATGAAGTCAAGGTTAGTAAAATGACAGTGATGTCTTACCCTCATCTGCTCAGCAAAATTCTTCTCCTCCTCCGTCAGCTCCACCGCAGTGCTGGAGCCGGCCTTAAAATACTGAGCAGCTGCAATCATCTTCCCATCATCAAACTGCAGGTTCTTCACCAGCAACTGTACAAACACAAAAAACACACCGACACACACATACATTCAACAGTGGGAATAAAACCTGTATACTGAAGCTTAGTGTGAATGTGTGCTGCATACTAAAAGGATGCTTTGTGTCTAACTAGCTGCATGAACTCGTATGCTAATCAGCCAGAACATTACAACCACCTGACTAATACTGTGCAGGTCCCCCTCATGCTGTTATGAGGGCTCTCACCTATCGAGGCATGAACTCCACAAGACCTCTGAAAGGGTCCTGTGTCCTTTGGCACCAAGACGTTAGTAGCAGATCATAGGGGTCGTGCGTTCATGGAAGGCCAAGTTCATTCAACACATCCCCCAGTTTGTCAACAGTTTGTCATGTTCCTTAAACCATTCTTGAAGTGCTGAAAATGCCACTGCCATTAAGGAATAACACTGCCATGAAGAGGTGTATTGTGATATTGTTTAGGTAGGTGTTACATGTCTTCCATTACTCTATGGTTCAGATCTGATGTTGACATGGCCATTGTGTGGGTCTTGAGGGTGGTAGATAGGGGTCTGCATGGGGGACTTTTTTGCAGATGCTTTGACACACTCATTTAGACATCATGCTCAAATCCTTACATTTCAGTTTAAAGAACTGACTGCTCACTTGCTGCCTAATATATGTAACAAGATAATCAATGTCATTAACTTCACCTCTCTGTGGTTTTAATGTTATAGATAATTGGTATATAATGTATTCCTCTTTCGATTAAAAAAAAAACTCTTTTATTTCACTCTACATTCCAGTTTACTTATCTTCTCTTTCCAGCTGAGTTCCTCCATCTTTCTCTCCTGTTTTTCATTCCTACCACTCTTTCTCTCTGCTCCTTTTCTCTATTCATAGACTGTCTGTCTATCAGTGATTATATAATCTACAGACAAAGGGCCTTTTCTGCTGGGACAGAAGTGAAGTTGGTCGCAGCCAGTTCATGTACTTACCTCTCCACTCAGCAAAGCTGGCCAGAAAGGCATGAATGGGGTTTTATTTTGGAGAGATGCTGCGACAATACAGTGATCTCCTCTTCAGGAAAAAAGAGAGCACAATACTTCTCTCTTTTGAGTGAAACTACATTTTAAGGTCTGAATCTGAGCCTGAATGTTGGAGAAACCGTGGTATCTGAGATGAACTCATTCGCCGTCTTAGGCCTTCCTTAATTCTCAAATGTATTTTACTCTGTTATCAGAAACGTGTAAACAATGCACATTGCTCTCAGAGAGTTATTATTATAGCTATTAATTATTTTAACCCCCAAGTGCTCATGTTTGGGGCCACACTCTCAAAACTACAAAAAGAACAAAATTGTTTGACAGTAGTTACTGAATAATTTAAAGTTTATAACAGCATAGTTTTACTCTGGTTCTTTTGTGGCAGTTGGCAAAAACAAAGTGTCGGTTTTAAGATGCTTGATGTAGAAATGCTATCTATATGTGGGTGTTCCTCTAGCTTGGGTTTATGTGCCCTTACCGTCTTGCCATCATTGCCAAACAGAATCAGGCCGTTCTTGGTGACCAGGCCTGGCCGACTTGCTCCAGGGATCTCCAGAGGCTGACCATTAGCTATGGAACCGTTGTCCACTAGCGTTGAACCATAGAATGTCACATTCTGTTAGAAAGGAGAAAAAAGACAGTAGACACAGTTAGGGTTGGGGTTAAGGTTAACCTAACTATTAAACTTAAAGTTGAATAGTCTTTAACTAATCCACAAAATGCATGTACTTCCCTTTTTTAGTCTTTGAGTGGGTGAGTGTGTTTCAATGTATGTGCATGTGTTGTGTGCTCATGTGTGGTGAATTGGTGGAACTGTGAATAAAATGATTAATCATGCTGTAATTTTATCTAACACATGACAACTTAGATTATCTTTGAGAGATAATTAGTCTGTACTGCCTGTAGCTACACTGTGGCCTCAATAAAAAGCACAAACCTTTCCATCAACTTCTGCCCAGGCTCCAGGAACCTTATCATTTCCTCTGATCCAGTTATGGATGGCCTCTGCAGGTTGATTCCAGTCAATCTACACACGCAATCACACACAAACACATACATCTTTGCCAGGTACCTGAGCACTCAATTGAAGTCTCAGGTGAGCCATTCCCTTCATGTACAGTTAGAGGTGCTGATTAAAAAGTGTGAGATAAGTAATCTGATTGGCTAAGAGCATCCTTGAGGCAAGTGGCAGCAAATGCATAGGTTACTGAGGTTGCTTAATAAGGATAGGTTCCATAAGGTCACAAAAACAAAACCAACAATCAAAATAATGCACCACACCTACCTTTGCGTTATCTTTTTTCTGAATGCACTCATACGTAGCTCCCTCTTCGGGCTGCTTGATTCTGGGAGCCTTCCCTGTCTGAATTAACCTGACTGCCTCCACCTTGAATAAACACACATGAGAATCAGTATGACATAAAGAAGTCAATGAAATGCATAAGAACTAGAATGTAAGCCTCTTGGATTGCAAGCATTAACCAGTCTTGAGTGGTATTCCAGTATTCCCTGTTAAAATTATAGTTAAACAAAAATCTAATGTACAGTTTTCCACTTTCCCTTAAATAGATATCAGCCAAAATTTTGGGGTTCAAATTTTGCACCTATAATTTTGTGCTGAAGCTGGCTAACAAACATTACAAGTAAAAGTCACCCTCAGCCCCCCGTTGATGTTTTATTTCTTTTAATAGCTGGCAGTAAGTCATACTGTGTCCTAAGCCACATCGATGAGTCTGTGCCACCTTAATGAAGATTTGGATGTGGTTTGAGGACTTAGAGAAAAACGTTGTTATGTATTTATGGAAATGGTTTGAGTGACTATTGACTTATAGTGATTGCATCATGGGCCTTGCCGCTCCAGTTCAACATTTGGACTCCAAACATGTTTTGACTGATTGACTGTATCTGGGCTGAAAGTTGACGTTTTGCTGAACCATTCCTTCAAGAACCATGCATGGAGAATGAGTGTATGCTTAGTGATATGGACATGTTGACTTCCTGCAATAATCCTCACCATTCCTTTGACTCCTTCTGGAAACAGAAAGCGCTTGTAGATGGTGTTCACTGTATCATCTGGTTCCACATCACACTCCTTCTGCAACAGGATCGGTCCAGTGTCCAGTCCATCATCTGCCCAAAACACAGTGTATCCGCCCTTTTTATCACCATGGATGAGAGTCCTATAAACAGTGCAAAGACATTTTTATTTAACTTACACACTGGATTCAAACAATGTATAACAGTTACTGAAAATAAGCCTTAAGCTTAATAACTGAATAATATGAACACACATGCCCACACTGACCAATTTATGGCAGAGGCCCCTCTGTGGCGAGGCAGCAGTGAGGGGTGATAGATGATGGAGCCATGCTGTGGGTGGTCTATCACTTCCATTGGGATGAACTGAGAGCAGAAAGGCAGAACGTTCAGCTCAGCTCCCACAGCCTTATATTGATTCACCACCTCATCGATGGCCTTTCCCTTCAGCCGCCAGCGTGGGAACTTAAACACTGCCACACCATCCTTCTCCGCTTCAGCACCTAGAATCGACATTCAGGCAAGTTAACATTAGCATTCAGGACTGAACAGCACTAATATTCTTTCTTAACCTCATAAGAGGGCTTACAATTCACTTTCTCACTCTCATAACTGCATACATTTGAAATTAGATTCAGTGCTTCTAAATAATACTCACTGGTTACTAAATACAAAGATTTATAATGAAATGAGGGGTTAACCCTTTCAAACTTAATATCTCATTAATGATCAATTCAAAGACTTTGGATTTGTTCCCTTTAACTTGAAATGTGGAAATGAAGCATTCTGTATTTTCTATCTCTATATTAAAGAAGCCTCATGCTGCCTTTGGAGTTGGATGCACCATGAATGTCTGTGAGCATGAGTGCACATTCAGTACAGCATACTCCACGGTTTCATTAAAGTAATGTTAAAATGCAATTTAAGTCCAGTTGAGTTCATGTGTTTGCTTGCTTAAAATGATTTGTGACACAAATGAAACAGAAATCTATGGATTAGAAGTGGATAACAAATGCAAGATGCATATTTCTACTAGTTAGTCTACTCTTTCCACTCAACAATTTTAATGCTCGAAATAAATGCAACCACGTATTAATTATGCTAGTAACTGAGAAAGAAAAAAGAAATGGCAGAAATATACCCTTTTCACAGAGACATGAAAGGAGTAATTGCTTTAAGCAACCCATTAATAAAAATGTGAGGGAAAGAGCCACAGAAACTAGGTAAGAGTACTATGAGTGAAATAACACTACAGTGGTTACCATAGCATAGGCTCTTTAGAGACAACACAGTTCCATGGATATGCTTCAAAAAAAATTCCCTTTGACCACAGAAAACAGAGGGTGCTTTTTTTTCTAACTGAGACTACACGGTCAATAGCTTTTTCACCTTCCGCCGACCTTCAGGCTCTGCAAACAACACACAGTAAAGCTTTTACTTCTACCTGCTATCCTAAGGCATTGGATTCAAGTCCAGCTCTGAAGTCAAAATTATTGCATAAGACATTACAAAAGGCATGATGAAGAACATGAGAGGAATAAAGGGATCACCTAGTGGGTCGGCTTTGCCATCTTTGTCAGGGATGGTGAACACACCAACGATGGTGTGACCCTCCTTCTTCAGCTCTTTATACACCTCCTGTCCAAAAAGGCTCTGGCCAATCACAGCAATCTTCATCCTGGATGATCACTGAACAGAACAGACAAGAGGGGGTTAATACGGGTTACAGTATGCAGGTTAATATAGCTTGGTGAATGTCATTTGACAAAAAAAATTATTCACCCATTACAAATGACTTTATTATAACAGGCCAAGTTGCAATATTCCTTTCTGCTCGTTTACAAAGAATAAGCTAGTTTTCGTGTATTTAGTTTTATTCTATGGCCTAGAATACACTTTGCATGTGCAACACAAATCTCTATTTATAATGAACTAGCCATCTCCTTTAACGACATTACTTCACATCTATAATGTTTTAGAGCCATTCTTCTCGAGAGTTCGACTGCACCTGCAGGCTACACGAGAAGACCATGGGGTGGTCTTTAAATAGCTCCTGTCCAATCAGAGGAGGGGGTCTGCTCAGGCGCACAGTAGTGGGTGTAGAAACGTTTGTAGCCTACGTATGAAGTACAGTGACACTTCGAAGTTTGCAACAAGGAAGCAAAGGAGTCAAACCCAGCCCATTTAAACGGTTTCCACGTTCCACTCATGCTTTCTCTATCCTTGCATTTAAAATGTGCAGTTTACTGGCGCTTCGTGTAGCTACTCATTCATTCCTCCGCTGGTTAAATCACTTCTTTGTTCTACTCGGTGATCTGACAGTGCATGCAAAAATATTGTGCATAAACTGCAGTGCAGACGCCCAATGCAAACCCCACTAGAGTTCCAGACAAGTTGCAAAAAGGAAAGCACGAGCAAAATGTTCAGAACATTTGAAGTGCAGACCCCCAATGCCATTAGAGTTTCAGTCAAGTTGCAACAAGTCACCAGTGAAATGTCCATGTAGCATGGAGGCAGGCAGAAGCAAGCAGAACTCCACATACCCTCTCGCGTCCCGGAGACCCTCCTAGTGAATGAAAGAGGGCTCCGACAGCAGAGGGGCGAGATTTATTCAGGCAGTGTCTGAAACTGGCTGCACCGCCAGTGGCCTTCAGCCGAATTACACAACTGAAAGTGTGCTGAAGGAGGGGGGCGCGGCCACGTCCGTAGGTCTCTTAGCAACACGAGTTCAAAACAGTAGCGAGTGAGTATCGATGCAGGTGAACGGGAAACACAAGTACAGGTCTGACTGCTTTCACATGATTTCGCAGACCGGTTTTTCCTTCCTTAATTGATTAGTGTATGAAGGTTTTATAAAAGGTCGTAAAGTAGTTCAGAGCAGTGGGTCAGAGTTAAACCCACTGACCCCCAGGGGGGTAGGCCTAGGCGATAGACTAAAAGCTATAGTTCATGCACACTGTATGGACAAAAGTATTGGGACACTTACTTCCAGTGAAGGGCAATCTAAATGCTTCAGCATACTAAAGACTTTTTGGACAATGCCATCATGCTTCCAACTCTGTTAACACAGTTTAGGGAAGACTTTTCTATTCCAGCATGACTGTGCCCCAGTGCACAAAGCAAGGTCCATAAAGACGTGGTTTGGTGTGAAAGAACCTCATAAACGGTCTACAAAATGAATGTGCACAAATTCTCACAGAAACTCTCCAAAATCTTGTAGAAAGCCTTCCAAGAAGAGTTGAGGCTGTTATAGGTGCAAAAGCTATTCAAATGTATTTGAATGTCATGCCATTAAAGTCCCTGTCATGCCATTAAAGTCCCTGTCAAGCGTCCCAATACTTTTGTCCATATAATGTACATTTTCCCCAGAAGTCTATTTTTGGTACAATTAAAATTTAGTATAATTTTGTTCTCTTTCTGAGTATGTAGGACGAGTCATACAATTCACTCATAATTTTAATGGCCCCTTTGGTGGCTGTAACTCATCACCAGTTTGAAAGATGTAAACAGCTCACAGCGAGAGGCAGGCTGCAGTACAGCCTCTACACTGCAGGCAGTTTTATTACCAAACCACCTCAGATCAATGAAATGAGTAGCTCCCTTCTCAAATTAGTTCAGTTTTTAAAGCTTTTTTATGCACATGTTTGTCTGAAGACACAGTATATGTTTTCATTTTGTCATGCTGGTATTTCTTCTACACTGTAGTTAAAAATGCTACAGTATGATATATGCTCCTCTGATTGCTTTGCTATTACATGTTTATGTATTTAGGTTCAAATAACTGTGTCTCCATCAGTTTGCAGACTTTTGAAAATGTCACTGAAAATGTCACACACTGTTCCTATAACACACATCCATCATTTTGATTCAGCTCACACAGCACAGAGTAATATTTATGTCTCTTCAGCTGACATACAACAGCATGTAAGTAATGCTAGAAATGCTTCACTTAACATCATATAGATCAAAGTATTAGTTTAAAAGAAATCAAGCTCTTTTGCAGGATTCAGAATCAAACAGCCTTGAAATGCTGACTCATTCAGTGACTGACCTTCAGTTACCTCAGGACCAGTGATGCAATACCAAGGCTAATGAATGAAGAGGGGTTTGTTCTGGCAGTGAAAAGAAAAGGCCTAGAACAAGTTTGGCAGAATTTGAAAATGAAGTTACTCATCCAGACTCTCTGTGTCAGGGCAGAAGGTCACTTGAATGGAAATTCCACAGATTTTTTTCAAGATTTCTGCATAATTGAATGTTTAAGATGTAACAGAGTCATTTAGACTGGTTTGGTGTGAAAGGCTCTGTTCTTCATTAGGTAAACTTACCAAATAAGACTTTTTCAAAGCAGTGGTGATGGGAACCATCACTCATAGGAGTTTGATGCCTTTAAAAGCTTCCTCACAGAAAGTTAAGTGAAATCGTCACAAATACACTGTGAGGCCTGAGACATTCTTGTGTGATAGTTTTGGGATCTTTTTAGAACATAATATAATTTTTAAAGCCATGCATTGCCAAGAGATACTTTTACCTTTTAGATTAGCCTTTTTCTGGACCATTAGCTGCATTAGCTTTCTCTTTTCAACAGAAGAGTTTACATCAAACCCACTGCATTATACAGACATTTTGAAAAATGAGTGGAATCCCCTTTTAAACAGCTTTTACCCATTGTCTGAGGTCAATGACTTTGATGGTATTTTACACAGTTTGGAATCAGATCATACAGTAAATGCAATATAAGATGTAGATGGTGCTGACTGATGAAAGGTCATGCTCTGTTTCCAGTCATAGCGCCATAAAGGAAGCAAATACAAGCTACACTAGGACCACGTCCACACACACAAATGCATGCACACACACAAGTCGGGGTAGGACAGGGAAGGGGCGACAAGTTGAAGCAAATAGATAGACAAAAATTGTGCTTTGAATGTACATACATAAAAATGTTACATCGATACAGTTGTATTGTAAAAAGCAAAGTTATATAATTACAATATGAATTGTATGTGCGTATAACCACTTTACACGCTTCTTTATTTATACTTTACTGATCACCCCCTAAAGCATCTTAATTAGGACAAGGAAGCTCATTAATAGACTCTGATAATTTGATCATTTGACCAGTCAGAACTAGTTCTCTAGCACTTTTCCATAACATAAAAAATTAAGTTGTTGGATGTGAATAAAAAAATAAATAAAATAGGCTATGCAAGCACACTCAAATAATTAACCAAGAGACCCATTTGACTTACAGGCAGGACATGTGTTGACATTAATTGCAAATACATTTACAAGTATGTTCTATATACACTGACTCTTTTTTAGTGTGTGGCATAAACATTACATGTCAACCATGAGTTATTAATGTATTTGCTCATTTGTTTTGAGTGTGTTAGTATGTAGTTTAGAATATCTCTCAAACATTTGTGTGAAACACAGTGCATTTGCACTGACCATGTTCAGACCAGTCTGAACATGCCTAAAGGACTCTGCTCTCTGCCTTGCACTTCTCATTGACTGGAGAAAGATTAACTATGAACCACAGCACAGTGCAATAATATAGTGCTCTTCAGTAATTAGGCTAATGACCTTTAGAGACGCAAGTCATATTTAATGATCATCTTATGAATAGCGTGATCTCAGCTATATAGGGTCAGGTTTGTAATTCTAGCTTTTGATTGTGTTTATGTGAGCCTTTAAAAAAAATAGCCCAACATATGATACATTTCTGTCCTCAATGTGTCTACTTTCTTTATGTAAAGAAATTAAGTTTATATGATATATTTATAAAGCATGGCTCTCCATTTTGCTGCAGTTGACACAAACCTTTTTGTCAGTATGTTTGTAATTTGGGACATAGGCTAGACAGTTAAATAAGGTGGTAAATAAAAGAATCCGAAAGCTTTTCAGAATTATTTTGTAGAATTAAATGCATTTCAGTTCATCAAGCAACAGTACATAATTTCAATCAGCTCACTAACTATTTTTGATTTAATCTAGCCTGTTCATCCACCTTTCCATTCATTCATGAAAATATTTAAAAATATCTAAAACCCCAAAATCCAAATTAAAAGACCTACTGTTTGGACACAACTGTTTGAAAGAGTAGTATACATTTTTCATAAATGATTGAAATCCTCCATCTTCTATCTTACATTTCTGTGCTGACATAGACGTGAGATCCCTCTTTGTATCAGGTTATATAAATACACTACAACCACACTTCATTTTAATAGCCTTTTAACATTTTTTCCATTTACCATGTATTATAATTTGGGACACCCTGAAAATGTCTGAATTTAAAAAATGAAAACATAATTTAACATAATTTGCGTTTATTTGGATACACTGTTACATTATACATGTTAGTGAATAATCATACATCTTTTATTTATTCATTTTGTTCCCTTGTTTTAAAATGAAGCTGATGCAAATGCTCTTTCTTTTTTTCTCTTATCGCTTGCTTTTTGGGGTCAGCCCCCCTCACACACACCCACACCAACACCTTTATCTTACAAAAGTAAAAAAATGTGATATGAAGTTGTGCCAAAACGTCTACAGCTTCTGCCAACACCTGGCAGGAATATTAGAACCTGATCTCTATCAGGCCATAGCCTTGACCTCACTAAGGGTTAATGATTGACGGCTCTCACGTCAGTTGACCATCATGAGACTGTAATTTCTGCAGTATTTCCAAATCCATTAAAATTCCTTTTGAATTTTGGGCATGTGTTAAGCTTAGGCTGAATGAGAAGTGGTGTAATGGGTGAAAATGCACCTTTGAGATAGAAAAATGTATTTAAGTGCACAGTTAAAAAGTACAATTTATATGGATATGAATCAAATGTGTTGTGCTATTGTGAAACTATTATTATTTGATGAGCACTACTGCTGCCTTATTTATATATATATATAACATTGTATACACTTTAATTCATTAGTTTGAACCTTTTAAAAATCTCCGTCTTCTCCCCAGTACATGATGGTACCAAGCTGCTTATACATTTCAAATAAATGAATTATATTTTTTATATAATTTCAACCTCACATAGCCAAAATAGCAGTATCAGCTGTCCATATTCAACAGTTTATCATAAATTGACAGAAACCACAAAAGCAAGTCTGTTTGGGCTCAAGAGAAAATTCTGCACTGCTGAACAATAATTATAACTGTAAAATAATTAGGAATAAGGATCAGGAATCGCAGGGTTTTTTTTGAGAACTGAACTCATAGTTTTACGTGGAAATCCCCACAATAACGCAGTACTGCAAATATCTTCCACCTTTTTTGCTTTTTTGTGGCAATAAATATATTTTTTCTGGATGTTTTCACACAAGTGGACCAGTTCACCTCGTCGCGATGTCCCAATACTATTGTCCCATGATCTTCCGAGTTGCATATCTCGGCAGGGAAAGCACTCAGACCCTCCACAGTTCAGTAGATCTCCAGGAGACCTATTTTTAGCCCGAGTAGATCAGGTTTTATTCTCTGAAAACTGGGTGTCCCAATACTTTTGTCATGCAATCTTCCGAGTTGCATATCTCGGCGGGGAATTTAAATTAAAAGACAGGTTTACCTTGAAAAGAGGCGAATACGGGTTTACCTTTACAAATTAAATTAAAGTGTTCTGTGAGCATGTTTGGGGCATATTTAGGGTTTCACTATAAAAATAGGCATTTCTAGGCATTTTTTTTTGCCAGAACACAACAACGTGGTTTTTCCATTATGCGTGGGTGCTCTTGGAACGTAACCCCCGCGAAAAGCAAGGGATTACTGTAATTGAAAATGGCTGGTAAACACAGTTGGAAGTTGCATTTCCACTCCCATCTAGGGTGGATTAGATAAATGTGCACCCAGCATTTGATGAGTGTGTGGGGTTTTAGAAAGACCGCCAAGCCCCTTCTAGACCGAGCTGGAGGGGTTGTTCTGATCTCATATCAGCAGGTCTGCTATATTTAAACATATTGATCCTCTTATCTTGATGCAAGGACCCTTTTTGTAATTAGTAACCCATATGAAAAATATAATACTTCTAAAAGTCTTATACCAAACCTTTACTGCCAGAAATAAATCTTTTGTGGCACATACCACAAAAGTGGCCCATTTCTCATTTTCCTCATGTATGAATAAAGCACACATCCAATGCTTATATGTTCTTTATATGTTGCAAAACTATATAAGTCTCATGTTGTATGCATGTAATATGCATTTTACATGCAGTTTGACTTCCCTATAAACTACATATCAGGTTCTAATACAGCATATTTAAGCTCTGTAAATTTTATGTAGATCATTTCTATATGGCAATGAAGGCGGTGGTGATGATGACGATACTGACGATCCTGGTGAAGATGACCATGACACAGGATATATTCACACTGCTGGCCATCCATTCATAAACCCTAGAACCACTCACATTTCTCTGCATATTCAGTATCTGGTCATTCTCACGCTTATTAGTGAAATCTTTAGAACTTACTAGTCAGCATGAGGGATATGAGCTATTATTTTTTCATTTAGTTTATTTCAATCAAGCAGCTTGCTTTAGATTAACATTGACCAGTTTGGAAGGGACACCATTAATTTACTATTCTGTTAGGGTTCTGGCATATTGTCCAGTTTATATTTCACACAGCTAGTCAGTTCCTTTTGACCTAATTTAAGCTCTGTAATGCTACTTCATTTCTTCACTTGTAATGTGTTATAAACATAATCTGCTTTTCTGTTGCTCTGAGAATGTTGTATTCAGAAACCCATCTGATAGTGGGTGTATTTGTTTTCCCTTTTCCTGTTTTTCAGTGAAGTTGTAGTACACAAAACAGGAAACTATTTGATTTATGTTATGCAGACATGCTGGTTTTATCTCAAAAAGAATATCTCTCTCTCTTTTAGAACAAGCAAAAATGTGCCTAAAGCCTAATTAGCATTAGAATATCATACAGATGGCAGAGCCTCCTTAAATGGAGTCTTCTGAGCTTATCACCTTGGATCTTTGGATCCAAAAGGTCTGTTTAGTACTGCCACCACTGCCTATCCACCACCTCGTCAGGACGTAGGGTGCATCTTGTGGAATGGAACACAGAAACCTTAGCCAGAGTGTGGAACTCCAGTGTATTTATTCGGGAATATGACTTCTAACAGGGATAGAATGAGAATTAGACTGATAACCAAAGCCGGTCTTTTGAACACATCACCAAATCTCTATTGCTTTCTAACTCACCACATTTTGAGCCACATGTATGATGATATAGGTATAGACCATCATGCACAAATGAGTCTGTACAATAGTAACAAGTGGTTATACATTTCCAGAACCAGTTAGCTACATTAGTTTAGTTTCTCCAGTGATAAACAAAAGTAGACATTACAATATCCTGTTTACCAAAATACAATTTTAAAAGGGAAATAAAAGGTTTCATATAAAATGCTAATTATTTGACCATAATTAATACAGGGCAGGTGGGGAGGCCCGCAATAGTCTTTATCACCCTGGGTGGAGAAGTTATGTGAAAAGAAAAAAAAACTAGAGTACTTTTTCTGACCACATGATGGTGCTACTAGAAAACAGACTACTCCCTCAGAGCTCATAGTGTGAAATTAGTGGAGTCTTAGAAGCCAGCTGAGCTGAGCACTCTGGCCCATAATGCTCATTCAGATCAGTCTCTCCACATCTGCTTTTAACTTCTCTCAGACTAAGAGTTCACATCTGATAAAAGATCATACAGCCAACACCAGCTCACTGAGTTCCAAGCCTTTGCTGCTAGGGCCAGACCACAGCTATGAAGAACTTTTATACTATCCTTACTGATTTTTACTTATACTGAAAGTATTCATACTGATTTATGTTCATACTAAAGCTATTCTTAATGATTCATACTCAGTGAAACCTTTTATGCTAATTCATTTTTGTGCTGAAAGTATTCTTGCTGATTTATATTCATACTGAATCTACCAATACAGATTCTTTCAGAATGAGAGCTCAAATCCGATAAAGGATCATACAGCCAACACCAGCTCACTGTTCCAAGCTTTTTCTGCTGGAACCAGACCACAGCGATGAAGAACGTTTATACAGAAATAATTCATACTGATCCATTTTTATGCTAAAAGTATCCTCACTAATTCATATTCATTCTGAAACTATGCACACTGATTTACATTCATACTGAACTATCTGTACTGATTTATAGTCATACTTAAAGCATCAGCACTGATTTATGATTATGAATCAGTTTGAATCCATTCATGTTGAAAGTGTTTGTACTGATTTATTTTCCTACTAAAACAATCCATGCTTTTCATACTCAAAATGAATCTATTCATACCGATTCATATTCACAATGAAAGTATTCTTACTTATTCATATCAATTCTGAATTCATCCGTACTGATTATCTCAGCATGAGACCTTGAATCTGATAAAGGATCATACAACCAACACCAGGTCTTTACTAACACAAACATATTCATATTGATTTATATTCATACCAAGAACATCATTGCAAATGTTCATTTTTTCCTGAAATACACTAGTGCATACACACACAGTTTACAAATATGTGCTAATATGAGTTTTGAAAACTTTTTTGAAAACTTTTTGTTGTAACACGGTAATGTAAGGCGTTACAGAAAAAAATTGAAGTGATGTTTTTTCTTCATACAAATTCGCCACAATCACGGCGAGATCAGCAGAGAGGAGAAACGTCAGCGCAAAATGTTTCACTTCTTGTAGTCAGACAGAGCAGAGAGATGAGTGAACCTGCAACTGATCTAACGTCGGATAGTACTGTTTTTAACCATAAGC
>JBBPCY010000109.1:20041094-20081720 GCA_037974405.1 Brachyalestes nurse
ACGTATATTTCTGGGCTGATCTTGCCTCCATCCCAAATATGGGATGAAGCCCCATGGACAGTGAACAGGTTAAAGAAGTTCTTCTGAATTGTTTAAGATTATCACTAGCTGCTGCGCCTATAACATACAAATAAAATATAGAAAATAATGTACTTCAGCATTTGTAAAAGAACAGAAAACCCCTGGCCTGATGCACCTCCCCACTGGTGTGTATTATTAGCGTGTATTTAATTTTTCTAAGTACAGTATAAAGAGTCAGAATTATTGTCAGTGGTATTCCAGCACAACAGGGTCTGTTTTTACAGACCACATCAGTAGGCATGCTGATCTACAATCAGCTTTTGTGACAATGACAGTAATAACTGCAGAAGAATCTGGTCTGAGATCAGTCCACCTTTCTTCTGCTTTATGAATCCCAGCCCTGGTGATGTCTGAAGTAGCTACCTGTATCAAACATTTGTTTACTTTTATAGTTTACTGTAAGTCACATCCACAAGTCTGTAATGAAGAGCTGGGTGTTGTTTACGATGATTGAGAGAAGATTTGGTGGTGTTTTTACAGAACCAATTTTACTTCAATGTGAACTATGGAATGAAAATTCAGACACCAGACATTTCTAGACTGATTGAAAAATTGTGAAAGCGATTTTCTACCAAATTATTCATTTAATGTCTCGGTCAAATCTAATGCAAATATGTCATCTTTAATGTTCATGTCCATGTAATAATAATTCAACAAACACAGCAGGTAACACAATACATTTCACCAGATTTGAATGGCCAAAAACAAGGCAAGTGAAAACACATGTTACTCCATGCTGAAAGGAGCAAAGATGGATAAAGGAACATCGTCATGGTTACAGCAATATTTCAAGCATCCAATCAGGGCGCATTGTCCAACACGGAGGCCATCGTCACCATCCGTCTGATGCCTATCAGCTCATCTGTGTTTACTGGACTCATCCCAGGGGTACAGCACCATCCTGAACCATGTGGGAGAGAGGGGGAGTGTGTGTGCGCGTGGGTGCCAAACCAAGGGACTGTGAGTGAAGTAGGGGTGTGTAAGTTTCGCCAGTGAGTGTATGGACACAAATGTGTGTGTGTTTGTGTGTGTGTGTGTGTGTGTGTGTGTGTGTGTGTGTGTGCGTGTGCGTGTGCGTGTGTGTGCACAATTAGCCGTGCCTGATGGCCTTCGCTATAAATACACTGAGCTAAGCAGTGGAACAGTATGAGAACACTGTGTCACAGCATCAAGAGCAACACGGATAATGTAGCGTGCTCTTTCATAAACTCTCCAGATCTTGTTACTCTGTAATCTTTTACTGTCTCCAGAGAAAGACTGCAGTTTATTTGGCTTGGATGTAAGCTGCAGGGGAAAACAACCCATAATACTGTCAGTTCTCCATCAACAGAATGATTTCCCAATGGTGCCGTTGCCTTTACTTGAATATGAAGATGTAAAGAAAACCAGTGGTTTTTCCATAATTATACAATATATTAAAAAATGTCAAATTGTAAAAGGTTCACAAACTTTCAAGCACAACTGCAAATGCCCTTACTCTTGTTAGCTGGGACGGATGGCTCTCTATCTCCTCCTCATTGTTTAGCAATGTGGGCATTTGTTAGATGACTTAACAGTTAGTGATCTCCTCCAAGCATGTTGAGCTGCCTAATGATGCCATATGATATTAGCAACAGTTTGAAAAGATGTGGATGGGCTTCATGTGTCACAGTGGAAGCACATTTGGTAGCATCATGGGAAGCAGAAAAACTGTGAAAAAATCCAATAAAAATGACTCATTATTATTAATCTGAGCGCCATAAAACTTTCTTCCTTGTTACAAGCAGGGGTGGAAAAAATGACAGAAATTTTGAAAATATCCTTGAGTGAAGGGACATAGTGATGGGTAGTTTAATTTTACAATAGAGAAGGGCAAAATGGACTGTAATAATAAAAAATATGAATAACACTTTAATAATATACATTTTTAACCAAGATATTTTGTTTTTTCTGGGGTTGATTTTGTTGGAAATACCATAAAGTGCCCAGGGGTGCAACATTTTATTAGCAGTAATTTATTAATCATTTCACTAAGCTACAGTAAATCCAGTTAAACAGGACTTGTTATGCTATCCTTGCAGATAAACACACACTAAAAATATCAACAATTCACAATAACGATAAATGTCACCATATTGAGCCCCCCTGTTTTATACTAAAATGCCCAATGACTAGACAGAAAAGTGACAGTTTATTTCAAAAGGTACTTTGAAGGTCTGTATGAAAATAATCCAAAGTGAAACTGAAGGACAGTAATAGAGAACAAATTTCCCTGGTTACAAACATCTACATTCTGCAAACGTAACAGCGTAGGACTTTAAAGCTTACATGGCAGCTCTATATCTCAGGGTGAGTATAATTTATAACAAAGACAGAAAAATGTACTCAGATGAAAAACAGTATTCAGTCTAATCAACTTCAGAGGCATTTAACTCCTTCACATGCTGCCTTCATGCTCAGCTTTTCTGTGGGTGCTAAATGTGTGTGTGTGTTTGTGTGTGTTTGTGTGTGTGTGTGTGTCTGTGTGTGTGTGTGTGTGTGTGTGTGTGTGTGTTTGCATGCACGCTAAATGTCCTCATAAAGACAGGAAAAAAGAAAAATCTGTAGAAGTGGGGACATTATATTGGTCCTCACAAGGAAACATGATGTTTTCAACATTTTAGAGAAAAACTAAAAGAGCAGAAATGTTGCCCTCTGGTTACTGAGGTTAGGGTTAGAGTTTAGGTTTAGTTTTACTGACATACAGTATTACACAAGTCAAGTGAATGTCCTCAGAAATATAGCAATACCAGCATGTATGTGTGTGTGAGAGTGATAAGATTCTTGATAGCTAAATAGCTGGTGAACACATAAAATGCAAGACCTGCCTACCAGCCAAACTGTGGCACAGCTTTTTCAATTTCCTGTGTTTGTGCTGCTCAATAGAGAAAGCAAATAATTATTAGCTCATGCCAGATGGCAGCTAGTCTCTATATTACATCTCCTTACTTCTTGTGTTGAATAAAAGACATTAAGACACTTTCTGGCTGTGTCACTCCTTTAAACACTTGGCCTTAAGCCGCAGATAGAAAAGAAAATTAAGCACATCCTTTTAAGAATTGCAGTTTAAAGCAGTAGCTAAAGCAGATGTACCAACATGGCTAACAATGTGGGGAAGCAAACCATCTCCAAGTAACTGTCTGGGTGTCCCTGGGAGACACAGCAGTCATTTCAACTGAAACAGCTCAACATGTTCTCTGAGCAGCTTAATTACAACATAACCAGCAGACAGAAATTAATTCAATAAATCTGAATCTAGTTACTAGCAAGAGCACACATTGTAGAAAGTCAAGCAAGCATTAACTAGAAGTCAAAAGAACGGTCCACCACTCTCCTACTTATCTGCAGCGTAGAATCAATGCAGCGACCGCCCCAGCCCCCAGTGTACAGAGCCCAGTCAAAAAAGGTACCATACCATCCGAAACCTCCGAAAGACAAACTCCTCTTCCTCCTGAGCATGCTGCCACACACACCCACACTCTCACACACAATCTGTGACTTACTCTTTCTCACCTGTGGTCTGTGAAACGGCTTCCTCGCAGAGGGTGAGAGACAGTAAGGGAGGGGCAAAAAGTGAGGTGTTGAACAGCAATTATTCAACTTCTATTCTCTCTCTCTCTCTCTGAGTGGAGAATGAACTGCACTCAATTACACAAATTTAAACCATTCTAGCATCTCACTGCAGAATGATCTTTCAGAGAATCATCACCCTGCTGACATCTACACTGCACTGAGGTGTCAGTCTATTAGATACGCCCACTTTATATCTTAAAGAAATGGCCAGTCTATCAGAAGCACTTGCCACATCAGCACTCTTTAAAGATTTACAGTTACTGACTGTGGTACATCTTGCTGCACAACTTATCAGCCTTCCCTCCATGCTGTCCATCACTGAAAGGGGATCCCTAAAGGACCATTTGGGGCAGATTTATGCTTCTACAATGACACTGTATCAGTGTTGGGGAAAGGAGTCCTAGGCACGTTTGCGAATTGCATTGCGAATTGCAAGAGCAACCCATCAAACGTGTATACAACCCTTCAAAATATTACAACAGTGGCTCGCTAAGTCAGAGCACCCTCTCTGGGTCCAACACTTTGGTCCAACAGAGTGTGTTTTCTTTCAGCTTCACTGCAACATGTGTATCTGACATAAACAAGAAACACCACAACTGTCACTGTGAACAACCCCCTCTTTATAATATTGCATATCCTCTGTCTGGCTGCGGCGATTATTTGTACAATTATTATTTAATGCTGTCCTCCTCCTTTCTGCACTTTCACCCACCTAATGAATGCACTGTTAGAAAACAGTATGTCATAATATTGTATTTATTCAAACATCAACTGCACTAAATGTTGTTCTGTTGTTTTGTTCCTCTTGTATTTTTCTTGCTCTCTCTCTCTCTCTTGCGCTCTTTGTACTCTGTGTATTTTGTCCTTTCTGCATTTGTGTAGTATTGTGGTGTTTCTGTTTTTGTTCTTGTGTTGCACCATGGTCCTGGAGGAATGTTGTTTCATTTCATTCATTGTGTACTGTGTGAATGGCTGAAATGACAATAAACCCACTTGACTTGAGTAAGCAAGAGATTTGTGGGGATACTTTTTGGAAAAATGTGAGACTTTCCGCTTCAGTCTCTGTTTTTGGATACTCCACACTAGTGCACACATTCACTTTGCTTTCTAGTACACTTTAAATACATAGGATCGTAGGCACCTGCTTCTTCAGCCTTTCTTCTGAAATCAGGGGTATTAATATTGAAGCTTGGCCCCCTTTTGTTACAGTAAGAATTTCGACTCTTCTGGGAAGGCTTTAGACTAGATTTTGGAAAAATTCTGATGGGAGCTGACTGCATTCAACAATGAGACCAGTGGTGTGGACAGCTGGTTGATTAGTTCTTGATCATCACTCCAACTCTTCCCAAAGGCACTAGATGGAGCTCCATCACTCTAGAGAAGTGACAATGACAAGGTAGGCTGGTGGTCCTTTCAAGTCTGGCACAGCGACAATGCTCCAGTTAAGAGCAGCTCTATGGTCATATACTGTCCCGATTAGGGTCTTCATCTTGACTAGCAAAGAACTGTGAATCAACAGATGGCCTACAGTCTCTAACTGTACAGCAGCAAGGTGGGGCTAAACCGGAGGGCTTCTAATGTGGCCAATGGGTGTATGACATAATCCATTCGATATACTCTGAAGATTAAAGAAATGTTTGAGGCAAATATGGCAAACAATCACTAGGAGCACCTCACACTTCTGCATTCAGTTTTGTGACGTATTAAGCGTTTGTGGTATTTTAAATTGAAGTAAAGTAAAGCAAAGTGGCCCTTATAGTCACAGGTGTATACAGCACAGCACACAGTGTGAGATTCTTTCTCTGCATTTAGCTCATTCACCAAGTGAAGCAGTGGGCTGCCATCAACAAGGGGCGCCTGGGGAGCAGTGGTGGGGACGGTAACTTGCTCAAGGGTACCTCAGTGGTGCTGTTAGCGATCCTCGGTTTCGAACCCACAACCTTCTGAGTGGTCCTTGTGATCATAAGGTTGTGGGTTCGAATCCAAGAAATGCTACTGCCACTACTGAGGTTCCCTTTGTTATTTGATGTATCTGATATGAATGACCCTGCTTGTTTTTTTCTTGACTTTGATTCCTGTCTTGCCCCTTTGTTTTGTTTGCTGATTCAGTTTGCCTCTCCGGGCTCTGACTATTTGGATTCTACCCTTGGGCTCGGTGCTTTCAGACTTGTTTACTTGTCGGACTGCACTTTGGTTCTGGAACTCTGCCAGTATGTTTTTTGTATTCTGCTGAACTACGGAATTGCTGCCGGTTTTACTTGGTTTTACCTGCTTGAGTCCATCTTGGTCACAGAAGAATGAGAGTAAATTTCACTCTGTGTGTGATCAAAAGCCTGATGGGTTCAAAGTGTGCCTGCTGGAATTCAAAGTACACCTTTGCCTTCATTTGTGCTGCCTGAGCTGCTCAGATTTGCTGATATGGTTTTCTGAACAAAGTGTCTGTTGTGCTTTGAATGGAAATGTGTTGTCTAAGTCACTCTGGCCTTGGATTGCTGAAGTGTTCTGGATGAAGAACGAATCAGGATCGGCATTGTGGCCACACACAGACCCCACCCCCCACCCTCCCTCCCTTTCACCCCCAGTAAGATCTCCAGAGATTAATGCTGGACGTGGTGGAACATCGATATATGTGTTAATCAGATGAGCTTGAACTTTTCTCTCCAGCTTCGTGCCTCAGAGGCTGTTCAAATGGAAGAGACCTTTCATGACTTGCCATTATTGGCCTGAGCAGTTGGGATTGATTAAAGGGAATTAAATCACACATTGTCACACCAATCACACACACACACACACACACACTCGGCCTGTCTGGATGACTCAGAGCTGAGCTAATAGGTGTACAGTTACATGGTGAAAATAAATCCTCGTACCGTAGGCCATCAGGACCACACACAGCCTGTAACGCCATACCTACCTAACGGCAATGGCAACCCAGATAAAAACCTATGTTTACTCGTAACCTGTCGCGCGTGGTAACAGAGCACATGAAATCTGATTATTATAATCAAGTGCAAAAATACATGCAATCATGGTGCTTTAACCAGGACCAAGAAGCTGAGCTCCAGTTCTAAGACTGTTAATCTGGCTTCTGGTTAGTATAGATTTTAAAGTGATGCTGCTAGACAAGGCCAAGGACACCTTTGATAGGTTTAAAGCATACAAACTAAAATGGTTTCTTCAATCTATGGATATAGGTCAGCTAGCAGAGCCTGGAGTGCAAACTGAAAATTATGAAGATGCATTTTGTTCCAGCTGCTTCATGCAGAAGATCCCAGAAGATCTTACATCATGTAGCCATTTTAAAATCCCGGTTAAAAACCATCTGTCTTTGAGTGAAATTTATTTTGGTCCCACCTTGGTTTACTTACACTACACTTATGATAATCACTATATTATTGGGGTAGCTGGTGGTCTAGTGGTTAGGGAGTTGCTCCTGTGATCAGAAGGCTGTGGGCTTGAATCCCAGAATTGCTAGTGGCACCTCTGAGTTACCCTTGAGCAAGGTACCGTCCCACACACTGCTCCCAGGGTCTTGGTGAATGGGTTAAATACAGAGAAAGAATTTCACACTGTGGTGTGGTGTGTTCACATGTGACTATAAGCGACCACTTTAATTGCACTTAAGGACTGTTTTTAATTCCATTTTTAAAACCATTTTCAAGCTCATGTTGAAATTTTGTATCTTTTACCCTTTTACATGATCTATGCATATTTTTACATCATCTATACATTGTTAAAGAAAGTATTGCAAGTTTTACCAACTCTCTCAGAGGTTAAATCCTAGCAGTGCTACCCTGAGGATCGATTGATTAAGGTTTTGGTTTACGTTGAAGTGCAACTTGTTGCTGGTATTATTTCAGAGAATATGAAGTTATGACTGCGACTCATTCAGTGAAAGGCAGTAAATTTGTGGTCTTCCTCACTCAGGAGGGCTACAAAGGGCAGTCTGTTTTATCAGTTTTTCTGGAGGTTAAGTGTTTTAAGACCACCATTCAGGTGGTCTTCCTCATTTTAGGTGCTGCAAGAGGCAAGAGCGATTCTATCTATGTTTCTTTTTTTATTTTATGCACTTTGCGTTTAATTTCCTTTTGATATTCTTTACATTGCCTTTGTATACTGATTGCACTACATAAATAAAAAAGACTTGTCTTCTCTGGCCCTTACATTTGATTACTTTTTTGGTATGACACAACTGGTGATTAGTGTTCTCCTTCAAGCACTTTAAGCTGTCCAATGACATTACATTAGTGACAGTTCAAAAACATGTGCTTGTGGTTCACATAACTTGGAGGAAGCATGTGTCAGCCTTCACCCTGCCAGTGTTTTTTTTTAATAGCTAATGACTGATTTTACAAGAGCAGCCAATCAGAACAGAGCTCATTTACATACATCAGCCTTAAAAACAAAGGAACAAAAACAGCCCCCATTTTTCTGATGGATAAAAAAGAGCTTGGGAAATATTTTGTATGCATGAAACCACAGCTGTTAGTAGTGGACTAAAAATGTCTTGAAAGCCTTTAAATAGCTTGCAGCATTAAATTGTCCAAACACATTCCCTCATTATCCCTCACCATTGAAAAAAATGGTAATTGAAAAAATGGACAGTTTGGGCTGCATTAGGGATTGCTACTGGCTTTCTAAAATTAAACTACAGGCATGGACACTTTGAGAAAAGCCGCTGTGGTTAATTTAGCACTTAAACTAGAAAGTCTTAGCTCTGTATCATGCCTTATAGATCAGTGCATGAGTAAGTCTCATAACAGGATACACAGTAAAGCTGTTTTGTACTTTTTCACCTTCATCCTTGTTCCCAGCAGTGTTTAAAAAGTTGGAGCAAGAACGAAGGATGTTTTTAATCTGTAGAGACTAGGCCCAGAGCAAACAGTGAATCAAGATCATTCTGAACAGGCAAACAAACAAACACACACACACACACACACACAAACAAGCTGATCTAAATCTGTGCAGTCCCCTGCCTTCCTTGTTGGAGCTGGAATCCTATTTCACCATTTTGCCCCATTCACCTTGCTAATGCCATAGATTATGTAATCACCTTTCAGCCCCAGACTGTTACGCCAGCAATATCAGCCTAGTGTGAAGCTAACACAGCTCCAAAGCCAGCATATCTAAATAAGTACAACTTTGCTTATAGGCTGCATGCAAACACAGCCACACACAAACACACACACACACACACACACACACACACACACTCAGAGAGAAAGAAGGATAAACAAGAACAAGATTTTATTGGCTTGGGTCAGAGTGAGAGAGAATATCGACATATTATTCAGATCTGTTTCCACTGTTTCCTCTTTTGTCTCCACAGTGTCACTGCCGGAGGACACTGAAGGGCAACAGGGTGAGGGTGAGAGAGAGATACAGATGGATAGAGAGAGGAAGAGAGAAAGAGAGAGATAGAGAGAGTATAAGACCACTGACAGAGCTCAAATGACCTCAAGGTTAATCATAAGGTACAAATGAATGAGAGGAGGAGAAGAAACAAAAGCCAGGGGAAAGAAAAGACAAAGACAGAAGAGAAGAACTACGAAACTTTCTACTAGAAAGAAAACTTTCCCCCACCTTTAACCTTCCACTTACTATGAATTTATCCCTTAAAATTCCCTCACTCCCTCATTCCCTCAATCACTCATTTACTCCCTAACTCGCTCATGTTTATCAAACTAAATATTCTCCACAAGGGGGCACCACTGACAGTCAAAAAGTTTTTGTTGCTTCTTAAAAGCCGTGCTTTGTATCATTGAAACTATGTGTCTTTGTTGTTTAAGTCAACCAATACATTCGACTTTAAATTCCATTGACCAAAAGTGTTGATCATTACTACTTATTCTTGTTATTTAAAAAAAAAAAAAAACCTTCCGTACTCCTGTCTTCACTTCTGACTTCTCTCTCATATGTTTAGATATTGTTGGACTGATGTTAGGGGTACTGAGCACGCAGCACTATGGTTGAAAAGCAGATGATGATTCTTGAGTTTAGCTTACGAGTGTAAGCAACAGACGTAGACTACTTGAGCACTAATGTACGTCGCTCTGGATAAGGGCGTCAGCTAAATGCCGTAAATGTAAATGTAAATGTTGATCAAGACGAGAGGCAGAGAGAGTTTGACAGATGAGAAAATAACTGAGCAAAGCATAAAAACATGAGCGAGAGGAGGAGGACAGCTCTGAGAAAACAAAATCAGAGGCGATAATGTGGGCGATTACAAGTTTTGTTCACAGCTTTGCATGCAAAGTATTTCACGTGTTATGTGACCTGGCCAGCATTATTTCTACACTCAGTATGAAAAAAAAAATCTGGTTAAGAAGCACACAGGGCAGTGCACTTGCATTTTATCATCCAGAGAAAACACTGTGTCCTGCATGTTTCAGTTATCAAAGTAGCTTATTGCTTGCATTTAAAGTATAAAGGCCCCCATCACTGGGGGCACATTATGCCTGAAACAACATATTCTTGCTAAGTAATCTCAAATGTACTTATTTGTGTTGTTTCAGATATTCTATGACACACTGCCATCTAGATTAGTTAATAAGTCTACTAGCTGGCAGTATGGGCAGCAAACTACTAGTCGAGGACAGTGCCTGAAATACAGTGATGGTAAAAACAGCAGTGAACAAGTAGGAGAAAAGAACGGGTTTCCTTTTTATTATTTTTGGTTAGTGCAAAATGCTTAGCGTGGAAATACTTTACAAGTGGAAAGCAATACCACTGAAAGTTGAGACTGTGCTGAAATCCAGCCTCATAACTGACAAGCTAATTAGACAGAGACGTAAACTCACCAATTACAGGCTGTTGTTTCAGAACTAACACACCTGGAATAAAGAGAACCGATCAGAAAAAAATTATCTAAGGATGTTTATTCACCAACTATTTATACCAACGGCTTCAAAGACATGTATGTTCAGGTGTCATTTCTAAAAATGGGACTGCATGAATGTTTCCTCATTTGGTGCATGGATATAAAGCCAATTATCCAGCGATTAAAGGTGAAATTTTTGCAGTGTCTTGAGATGCGCTAACTAAATGAAATACACTAAAAATGTCCTGTAATGCATATTTACCCCAAAAAGAAACATCTGCCGTAGCCCTAAACAGCACACTACTAATGAAATACCTTCCACTGATCTACAGGATGCTGTTTTTTGCTACATTTCCATAGTATAAATTATAGCACAACCTTTACATCACATAGCTAACAACAGCATCAGCAGTAAATGTTAAGCCAGATTTTTGTAGCATTTTCAGAGGACAGAATTTTCAGAAACCTAAAGCAAATCTTTGTGAAACTACTCATCAGCACTTTTAGCGAATGAGATGAATTAGGTATGCGATGGGTAGTGCATATTGTTGCTATTGGAACAAAGCCTCGCATTTCCATTTTTTGTTTGTTTGTTTGAAGATGCCATCTGTAGTTACCTGTTGCCAAAACATCACAATGAACAGGTCAATAGAAATGATCTAAAATGACAAACATAAAGGCGTTCTATTTACATTAAAGTTTTAAAGGAAATTTCAGACACCAAAACTATATATGACTGACTCCATTTGAGGAAAGATTGGAATAGTGTACATTTGCCTTGAGCCCTGCAGTGACACGCATCTCCAGACAGCCTTGGACACACTGATGGTGCCACTCTTCTCCCCAGCAGTGGCCCCTCTAACTAAATGCAGCATTTTATCATTAGATTAGACAGGGAAGTGGGTGAGTGTTCTGACGCTATGGCTCATTAGATCCACCGCTGGAGCTCTACTTCACCACCGTCTCTCCAGAATAACGCTACTGATGCTAACGTTACTGCCCTTCTTTTCTTTCATTTTCTCCTTTTTCTTCCTTATCATTCTCTATTTTATCTTAGTGCACTTTTGTTCTCACTGCAAATAATATCTATATGTTATATCTATGATGGGACTGTAGTATTATGAGACAAGTTGGCCTATTTTTATTTTTTGTAAAATGATCTTATTCCGTTAACAGGTCATATTCATGTTTTAATGAAATATGCTTTAAAAAGGCCATTTTGACACATAAAAATGTTCATACATGGGTTGGACCGTCTCCTAATATTCTTAGAGTGAGAAATATTAGACATTTAAGACGATTTCACCTGCCGAGACACAGCATTCCTACAGTGTTCCCTTCTCTCTGTTCATCTGCCCTTTACGTGCCTTCCTTAACCTCCCCCCACTGCTTTCTCTCTCTCCATCCCCCCATCTCTTTTGTCCTCATCTTTCTCGTCACTGCTCCTGCGCTTGAATTCTTCTCTAATCCCACCATTAGAAACTCTCATTATCACTCTGGTTCATTTCTCTCCATCTTTTCTCTCTTTCTCCCACAGAGATCCTCCACACTGCAACATCCAACACCCACCCAACCGCCCACACTCTCGCACGCCCATCCAGTGCCCACACGCGCACACACACACACACACACACACACACACACACATTATCTGCCATGCCTTTGTATTTTCTCAGTTCAGAAATCAGCTACAGGAAGGTAATCTTTAGCATTCCTTTCCATACGGATTCACACTCACACCACACTCACTTTTATTTTCTCTCACTCTCTCATGCTTTCCCTCCCTCTATCTCCACTTTCTACCTTACACTCCATCTTTTCATTCTCTCTCTCTCCATCTCCTCCTCTATCTTTCCAACCCATCTCTTTTCTCAACCGATTTTTTTGCTATTTTTCTCCCTCTCTCTCTCTCTCTCTTTCTTCTATCTATCTTCTTTCTCTCTCTTGTTCCCTCTTGCTCATTTTTCTCACACATGTGAATTGTAAGAGCGCATTGATCTAAGGCTGAAATCTTTTACACACACACACACATACAGACACCAACTGGCACACACAGACACACTAGTGCACACTAGAATCCTCAGAGAATAATAATAAGCCCAGTAAAAACACACACAAATATGATATGACTACTTTATACACATATTTGTATACACACGCACACACACACAACTAAATCCAAACAGTCAAGCATATCATATGAGTGATATGTTTTACACACACACACACACATACATGCAGGGAGAGAGCGAGAGCGAGAGAAAGAGAGAGAGATCCAGCTGCAGAAAGCTAAAGGATGAAGCTTCAAAGCTGCGGCTGCTGTGACTTTCTCCATCAAAGTTTCTCAGCCTGAACCGACACAGAGCAGGAGGGACGAGAGCACACAGAAACAGCGCTGAATTAGCACAGCAGGTGTGAGAGGTAAAGATAGAAGCCTATAAGGTGTGGGAAAGCAGCGCTAAATGCTGAATTATAGCGCAGAGGTAGAAACACAGACACTCAAACATTGCACTGTTACCATAATAAGCATTGAACATAATTTGGCTTTCAGGGAACAGTTGTGCAAAAATAATGTAGTTGCATTTTCAAGAAAATTCTGTACTTTGACCATTTTTATAAGTAACGTTATGTCATATAGTCAGAAATCACTTCAGCAAGTCTTGAGATTACTTAACTCATTTGGTTTGAGGCAGGTCTGATGACTTAGACATGCAGCTTGCACAGCACTAATTGGAGTATACTGTTCCAGTTCTTTGGGAAAAATGTCAAATTTCATGCTCAGGTTTGCCTTTAAAGCCCTGGTTATGATATTTAAATGGTGGAGTGTTTTTCATAAGTTCAGCATGATACTGGTTTGATCTACTGGCATTTTAGACTGGCTTATTAGGTAACAGAAATGGAGGATCTGTTTGAAAATGGAGGATCAGCTTTAAGGGCCCATATCATGGAAAAACTTACTCATTTTTCTTACTCAGAATGAAAAAGTTCAGTATGTAAGCATTGTCAACATTTATGGTACCATTCACTCATCAGTCAACACAGTCAGCAGTAGGCTGAAAAAACAGCCTGTTTTGAATTTGTTGTTTTTGTGATGTCACACATAACATATTTATATATTGGGATGTACAAAATGGCAAAACTAAAAGTCATTTTAATTAAATACAATGTACGTCTCAATGTTTCAGTCAGAAAACAACCAGAATTGCCACTTTAAAAAATACTGTAAAGACTATACAGTTACTTTTATTCAGTGTTTTGCATACCAGCCAATTAACCCAATTATCCAGGCCTAATAATGTTTTTTGTAATGGAAAATGCAGTTGGTCCGTTTTCTTTCAGTACTGATGATATTCACGATATGTGCAGAAAAGCATATTGTGACATATTTTATCATGATATCGGTAATATTACCTTGTTACCCATCCCTAGAGGCACAGTAAGGGATACTGATTTTGGGAAATCGAAGTGTAAAAATTAATTATGATGTAGATAAACCAATTCAAAAGTCATAAACAGATCTCAGGGAAAATGCAAATGAGTGCAAACTGAACTCAGAGAAAAAATATACACAGAACATATTGTACATAACCTGAAATGCATAGATGAAGTGTCAAACGCAGTGCTGCATACTGCAGTACACCCCTGGTCCTCAGTGAGGGTCTCTGGGTCTACAAGTATTTGCCTAGAGCTGCACAACACCACCTGTTTTGCTCACTGAGCTCCCCATTTTAATAAAAGAAGGAGGGCAACAAATGAAGAGAGGCTAATTAGAGTAAACAGGTGTTCTGCTGCATGTCTGGGAAAACACATTTCAACACCGCAGCAACAGGGTGGAGTCTGGAGAGCAGCAGAGCTGTGCCACCATCAAAGTTCAGCCAGAAATTGAAAAAAAAACTCAATTATGTCCCATAAACAAACCATTCTGTGTGTGTATGTATGTGTGTGTGTGTGTGTGTGTACTTTTGTGAGCACCTGGGATTAAAATGTGACTCATCCTGGCTGTTTGTAATTTGGATCATTCTTTCACATTGAATAAGGAAAGAAAAAACATCCTAAGCGCTCTAATAACACACACACACACACACGCACATATAAACATGTCCAACACACATCACGTCCGCTTTGCTGTGCAGTGTTGCAGAAACATACACAACATAAGAAAATAAGAATTAAAATGGTGAGGGATGCACCAATATGAAAACTGTCAGTGCCGATGTTTCAGCTTTTTTTTCATGCACCAATTCGTCGGTTCTAAGACAGAAACATGAATGAAATACAGGAATGGAGAAATAGATCATTTATTTATGTTATGAATCCACTGATATGAGTCGAACACAGACGAGTGTAGGCCAGCAATTTGATATCAATATGAATATCAATGTGAATATCGATATCAATAAGACTGATATTATTGTGCATCTTTAGCAGTCATCAATAAAGCAAACAAGTCATACATTGAGAATGAATCGACTCGTAAAGTAATAGTTCGACCATCTGAATGTTGCTAACAATTATTGGAAGACTGTAGTCATTTGAATAATGTCATTTAAAAAATGCCTATCAGTGACTATTGGCTTCCATTTATTGATAGCAACATTAGCATTATTGATTAAACTGTTCCTTTAAGGACTCAATAGCCAATTGAAGCAGCTGCCCTTAACAAGTCACCCTGTAGGCTTGACACTACTTTACACTGTTTGTCCATTCCTTTCTTTAAGGTGCACCCTGACACACACAGCTTGAATAGAAAAGCATTGATCATGAGTGTAAGGTCATTATGCTTTAGCTGTAGGAGGTTCAATTTCAGCCTGTAGAGCAGTGGAGGTCCATCCAAAAGCTTTGGGATGAGTTGGAGTGCCATGAGTGATCCAGAACTAATCATCCAACACTAGTACCTGATCTCATAAATGGTCCCATGGCTGTATACAATCAAATATGCACAGCAATGTTCTAACATCTAGTGCAAAGCCTTCCTAGTAGAGCAGAGGCTGTTACTGCAGCAAACCTCTTGACTGAGTGTTAATAAGCAGGAGCTGGACATGATCCTACTCAGCCAGGTCTTCTTCTCCTGACTCATGACACGAGCAGCACATGAAGACACTCAGCACCATACACACACTCACACACATACACACACACCTACACTCACACACCGGAGAGGCTGCAGCTGGAGCGTCTGCTCATCCACATGGGCTCACACACAGTTTTAACGAGGACTCTTTCACACATGCACACACTCATACAACCTGTGATGAAATGAACTGAACGCAGCTCCTTGATTCTGAAGAAACAATAAAGTGTCTTACCTGGAGTCTGCCATCAGTGGCTTGCAAGCCGGAGTAAACATACCAGGCGGCTGAGAGAGGAGGCTTCAGCATGAGAGAAAAAACACAGCATGCAGTGTGTGAGTGAGTGAGAGAGAGAGAGAGAGAGAGGGGGGGGGGGGAAGAGAGAGAGAGATAGAAAGAGGGGGAGAAAAAGAGAGAGAAGGGTTGGAAAAAGGTGTGTGTGTGTGGTTGCTATGGTGAAAGCTGGGTTCTGGCTCTTTATGGTTGGCATATAGAGAGCAATGGACTGTGTATGTATGCATTCACACACACCAAAGGCAGTGCTCATTAATCTTCAGGAGGTAAGGATGCACACACACACACACACACACACACACCATCAATTACTTTGATTTAGGAGTTGTATTGTGACTTTCTTAACCAAACTAAATATATTAACTATGTAGGATAAGGAAAAACCTTCACTACAAATGAATGGTGAAATAAAACAACTAACAATACCAGGTGACTGATATTCTAAGAAACAGTTTTTGTGTTGGTCATTCTGAAAACAAAATTACATGTTATGCAAATGAGACTTTATTACTTTAATCATGCATAGATTTGCAAGTCTTTGCATTTGCAAGACTGATGTTAAAATTAAACACCGCAGAGAAAGTAATATACACAACAGATTAATGAAATCTCCTTGTTTTATTGTTTAATTCAGGAATTTCCTCCGCACTGTTATATTAAAATGTTTTCCAGGTCATTTTCACTGTAAAATCTAAAATAAATACCGCTATGACTAACATATTTAGAACTCTTTCTATAAAATCCTTCAGAACATGGTTATAAATATGTAGAATGTAATTAATGCAACACATTTTTCCCTAGTGAGATCTCAAACAACATGCGACATAATGTCGGCATTATTACAAAGGAAAAAGATATTCTATAATAAAGAAGTGTTTAAGCGATATTTAATAGAACATGGTTGTGCCGTGTGTGGCAGAGCTAAGCCTTCAGATCCGAGTGGATGTGAAATGACAAATACAGAAATAAACATAAAGTTTTGACATGTCCAATAGAGAAAATACCACTGATGCAAATGAAAGAAACTCAATGCACACAGACTGGGCAGTTTAACATACTTGGAGAAGAACTTTGACTGCCAATTCTGTTACATCAGATAACAGATGCCAGCATCACGCACTGATGCAGTCCTCGCCAAAGGGCACAGTAATGACGCATAAAAGGAACTAGTGAACACCCTTTTGGTGACCAAAATAAGAAATGGGACACCCCACAGCTCACACGCAATTGATGACCGCAGTCTGCCATTTGGGTCTGAGTCTTGGTCTCCTGGCCACTGATGAGTGTAGCATCAGCAGGGATTAAACTCATGACTCCCAACAAAGACAGAACCAAAGCTTCGACAGCTGGGCAGTTTGGCAGCCCAGAGTTATGAGGTTTTGATATTACAGCAATGATATCAACACAATATTCTTCCCTGCAAAGTCAGAAAAATGAAAATGTCAGTCTAACAAAATGAGTTCCTTCATATAACACATCAATCACATCCTTCTAGGTGGGTGACAGAGACACACAATGCATGCCAAACACACACACACTCATCTGTACCTGTGGGCACTGGGTGCCGTTATCAAACACAGAAGTGTTGGTATTGATTTGGCCTCATGGCAATGTCAGTGTGCTGGAAATAAAAGTACATAATCAGTTGTGACCTGGTCATTGGCAAAGGGTGTGGGACACACACACACACACACAAACACAGAAGCCCTTAGCCTTAACGCTGTTGCACGTGTCTCCTCCAATCTCCTGGCAGATTAGCCTTATGAGAGGCAATGCATCTTCTAATTGGTGCACATTTGAGTGTTGCCTTGGAAACCCTTGAAAATGTTCTGTCAATGTTCTTTTAGGAGTTCCCTCAAAGCTTATCATACTGCACTGAACAATCACAGTAAATGTATATGAACATCTAAATTCCCTTCAAAAGTGTGGGTGGGGGTGCTGGAATAATTACACGCTTACATTCATGGGCTGCCAGACTGGTTGCTGGGGATGGTATCCCATTGCTTGGAAGATGTATGGAGTGCTATATATGGATTACTACACATGTGACCGTGTAAAGGTCCCATAGAGATGGTCTGAAATGACTTAATAACATTAAGATCATCTTTGTGCTTCCATTTCATGCTTTTGTTACATAACAGAAAATCGAATGCATGAGTTTACACGTGAGGTTTTCATTTGTTGTTGCATGTAGAGGGCTGCTATTAAGGTGGTGAAACATGCTTCTATATATCACGACTGGTAATAAAGTCTGTGTGTTTTCAGGCACACAAATTAGTGTCATCGCACTGGCTGGACCTGCGAGTCACCCAACAATACCCTCCATTGATCTGACCTTTTCAAGCCTCCCAGCAACAAAACACTCAACAGTCCGCTGAAAAACGAGATATGACACATCCGTTCACACAGCCGGCTACCCGCTGGCGGCTTGGCAACCTACAGAAATGGAGCTGTGCGAAAGTGGCCTGGTGCAAGAGAATAGGCCAATACTGCAGTGGTAGGTGAAATTGGTTTTATGTACCAAAAAGAGTCACAATTTACATTGCTATTTTCCTCTTTTCCCGTATGGCTATTTTTAAACTGTGCCTTAAAGACTTCTATGCAAATAATCTACTTTTGACTAGTTGCCTTGCAGTGTATCTCATTCAAAAAAGCACTCTGGACTGAATCACTCTTCATAATTTCATTATCTAAGGTTAGGGTTAAACTACTATAGGCCGAATAGCTAGCTGTAACTATAGCTACAGCCTCTTGTGACATCGCAAAATCAATTACAACTAAATGGGCTGCTTTTGAAGCCTAATTTACATTCATAGACTGGATGGACTGGTACAATTTTACCTTAATGACACTTGTGTAATACACACCACAAACTAAGTATTAAATAAGAGGGAGAAAAAATGTGTTTTCTGCAATATAGGCCTTTAAGTAATACTCCAGAGGGTTTCAGCTCAATCTATTACATTTGTAAGTTTACTCACCATTTGTCATATGTGAACAAGTCACATCACAGCACACAGTGTAAAATTGTTCTCTGCACATTGAAAGATATATTTATACATATATAGGTCTCATTTTAAGTCAGTCCCCCTTTTTACCTTCATGTTTGTCTGTGTTAACCGGTAGAAATTTGTCAACCGATAGAGGTTTTGGTCTATCGTCTTAATCGCGATTGAGATCACGAGGCGTTGCACATTAGGTACCGTAATTTCCGGACTATAAGGCGCCCCACAGACGCTTCAAACGGCAGCAGACAGGAGAAAGAAGTCATCAGAATCAGAAAACTTTATTGATCCAGGTGGAAAAAGCTTAAAACCGTTAGCATTAACATTTATCATTAGCAGCGCGCGTTAGCATTAGCAGCGTGCGGCAGCCAAAATAAAGGCTCGAACACAAAGTAACTCTCCCTACTTACATGTTTACAGGGGGCACAGCTTACTAATACTAAAAAAACTGAGAACTGTAGAAAATTGGGGAACAAATGACACGTAGCAGCCACACACATCCTCTCCCGCTCTGTGTCTGTCTCTGCTTCGTGTCTCAGAGAGAGAGAGAAAGGGTGCCTGCACGTGTGTGTAACCTCCCGCCTCTAAGTTCAGAGGTATTTCACCATTTCAAGACACACTTTCTACATTTTTAGATATATTTTATATGGAAATGTAGCTGAATTTAGAAATATGGGATTACTGTATAATATAATATAATTATATTATAAATATGGGATTACTGTATAATATTATATAATTATATATAATATGGGATTACAGTATAAAGGTTCCTGCAACCACGGAGGCGTGAACCGTCTGTTTTTAAAAAAAAAAAGTTTTTAGCTTTTACAGAGCTGGTATACTGTCAGGCACTATGTTAGTACCGGTTCTGACAAAAAAACATTAAATTTACAATATATTGCAATAAACAGTATGGTTGTTTTTTAATTAAAGTAATGCTGCAATTCACAGTTTAAATAAAATGACATTATATAAAACAGTTTCTTTGTGTTTGAATTTTTATTTATGCATTTCCAGATACATATTGTGATATATATCGTTGTCGAGGTAGAAAATTGCTTCTACCGTGATAGAAGATTTTGGTTATATCGCCCACCCCTATACCGGCGTTACGTATTCATAATACAAATTATGAGTAACTGTATTCTGTTACAGTTACCGTTTAAATAGGTGATAATTAGAATACAGTTACTTTGTTGGAATATGTTACGAAACTACATTTTGGGGCATGTATTCTGTAATCTGTAGTGGAATACATTTTAAAAGTAAACTTCCCAACACTGTCCCTAACTACCTGACCACCAGCTAATAGCATGAAAAATACTTTTGTATTTTGCTCCTATATCGTATGTTTGTCATTCATTCAAAATTTCATGTTCACTATTTCAAATTATCTTACAAAGTGGAATTTTGTGAAATTTATTGAAATCCTGGTTGTGGTCATTCCTGTTCAATTCCAGTTCCTTTTCCTTCAAGCTACATGCCTATGTAAAACTTGTGTGCCAATTTTTTGGGTGAGTGATGTGGGATCCTACGCTCCCAGAAAGAGTAAAGCCTTTTGTGCTCTGTTGGACTTGCAGTCATAGATGACTGAAGCATTACCAGGGGTCAAACTTGCAATCTCCTGATGATCAAGCCAACAGACAGTTGTGCCACTCAGGTTTGGTAATATAGCCTGCTAATACAGTTGAGGTTCTAATGACAGGACAAAGACCAGTTTTGATGAGTGTCCTTAAAAGGCTGTTGTAATTGTAAGTCTGATTTATTACTGCCATCTGCATTCTGATTAGTCTGGTTGTTATTATCTTTCAGCTCTGTGGCTACAGGTCTGTGTATAATTGTCCTGTCATTTTTCCAGAGTCTTATCTTATTTTTGAATAATTCATATAATTAGTTATTTATTGAATGCTGCACTGATTGTGTTCTTGCACAGGCTGGTTGTAAGAGACTGGTAAGTCTGGTGTTTATCTCTAGGTTGATGTACTTGGTGCTGATAATATGCACCATCAGATATGCTGATTCGTCATATTCTCCATGCTGTTGGCTGCTTTGTCTCAGAGTATACATGAGTCTTTTTGTCTCATTTAAAATATACAAACGGGAGCCAAGGCTCTCATCAGTGTTTCGAAGTAAAAAAAAACCTTTAAAGAAAGTGAGTTACGACATCATTTAGCCATGACCTGAGGGCTATGGCTTTACAGTAAAAGCAGAGTAATGAGCACCACAGCACACAAATGGTTTCAAGGCAGTTCACTTACAAACTCATTGAAAACAGCCTGTAAAAAATATCTTGGCAAAGTCTTAAATGATTCAACCTCAAACCTAGTTCATATATTTAATAGTTCTGATTTTGAGACTGTTGTAGGACTATTATAAAATGATTTCTTTAAGTCATTTATATAGTGAAGGATTTATTAATTTTCTTATTTGTTGTTTCATTTATTAACCATTTCTAGCAACAATCATAGCATCTTTACAACTTTCAAAAAAGTGATGTAAATGTTCAGATTAATCTATTAAATGTTTATATTAAGCAAAACAATACATGCTTTGTGGACGATGGTGAAACTCATTCAAGTACTGTAATTATTTTTTTGTGTCCCAGTCATTGGGACCATTCTGACAGGTCTCTGAGTTCAGGGCCACAGTCTGGGCACTGCTTCGTCCACAAACATTTACCAACCCACAGTCGTCACTGATATGGATTAGGTCAGTAGCATGGGGTTCATTGAGGAAAAGCAGGTGTTGGGTATCTTCAGCTGAGTGATAAACATTGCACCACGCATGTAACATGACCACAGGATCCCCCTAACAGACCTGTACACTCAAACAAAACCTAATGAATATTTCTCTCTTGTCCATAACAACATTTAACAAACCAGACTTTGATCAGCACAAAAAAACTCAATACTCCAGTTATTATACTTACTTATTAAGTTACTGCATAACAGCTCAAACAACTGGCTCCTGAAGAAGTGCCACAGGCAACCTGTTTTCCTTACTTCTGTACCACAACATTGCTGTCTATCACAGGCCTATAGATGCCTGCATGTCATCTTTATGGTGGAGTTGCATAACTTGTTTTTCTGTCCCACCTCCCCTTCTTAAACTCTAAGCCTGGCTTCTTTCCTGGGCACTTTTTAAAGCCCTCTTGGTTATAGGCAACATATTGTATGCAGAATGCATATTCACATATGGGAATCTTTTAAACCCACTTTTTTGGCATTTCCCAGTTCTTTAGTGCATAATGAAAGACACAAGCCAAATGTGGTTATGGTAAGTTATAAAAGACAGGCATTATTTTGAGCCTTGGACTGCGTATCAGAAACACATGTAATCTGTGCATTCTGTTTGTTAGAAAATACTTAATGTGCTTTTATGACTCTAAATGGTTGCGGACTCTGGAGGGACTTTATCTCATGCGATGCATTCACACGCAGCACACACATGTGGCAAACTCAGTAATAGGATTCTGTATTATATTATCTGTCACTCACACACACGCACACACACACACACACACACACACACAATAATGTATTGATTACTTACTTCAGCAACACCTTCTTTTTGCACAGCAGAGACCTAAATCCACTTTTACTCTATTGCAAAAGCGGCAAACAGGTTCACTGGACATCCTTGCCCTGAGGGATTTTCTAATACTTTTCGGATGGAATACTTTAATAAGGAAAACATTTTGCTAATACTTTACTGAAGGGACATGTTCATAAGGCTTTGAGACACCTACATAAATGTTCACTAAAGCCTATTCCAACAGCATAATCTGTCATAAAGGCTGCTTTTGTCAATTTGATGTCTAGTTGACACCTATGTCAGATGACACAGCTTTTTTCAGAATGTTTTTGTGTTATGACCAGAGGCGGACAAAGTACTAACTTCATTACTTAAGTGAAAGCACAGATACCACTAGTCAAATGTTACTCCAATACATGTGATATACAGTTATACAGTTAAATTTCACTTAAGTTAAAGTACAGAAGTACTTGCTTACAAAAATACTTAAGTATTAAAAGTACATATTTCACTGCATTGTTGTTTTATTGCCACCACACAAACAATACCTAATGCGTCTAACTTGCTTGTAGAAGATGTAGCATAAGGAATAAGGTAGAATGTTACAGAATGAAACACAAACTTTTTTTCCATTAATTGTACACTACACACCTACACAAAAGGTGTGTATATGTACTATATATTTGAACAAAGTTCAACAACCGAAACACTGTAAATGCTTAAAACGTTAAAATTTTTTAAACTTTTCAGTAAACTTAAACATCGACTCTAAATATGGCCATGGATGTGGGCATGAAGTGTCGCCGTCTCTGTCTCCATCCGTTCTCCCGCCACTGATTGACCGTGTTTAAGAAATGCTGGTGTTGCTGTGTTACAGCGTACAGACGTGACATAACACTACTGGTGATTTCTGATAGGTTGTCATTTGCTAAAAACCAATCACGTTTTAGAAAAGTGAGACAGTAACACCCACTTTCAGAACTGAAGGTTAAAAGTACAATTTTGTCTTTCAGTGTAGTGAAGTGAAAGTTTCCAAAAAAAAGACTACTCTGTAAAGTAGTCTCCATAATCTGTAAAGTACAGATACTCAAAAACTGTACTTAAGTACAGTACTCAAGTAAATGTACTTCGTTACTGTCTACCTCTGGTTATGACCTTTTGAGTGATTAAATGAGTAATCCTAATTTTCACACCAATTTACAGATGTTTGTTGTCCAGAATACGATGTCATTACACCTCAGAAAGTGCCATGGCATAACGTGAAATTAGAAAAAAAAAAAGTCACCTGGCATTAGTGTTATGTCAACATTTTATGTCGAAGCTGACAAAAGAAACCTTTATGATCAATGAAACCTATTGGGATGGAGCTTTATAGAGGTGTATAGAGGTTTATGTCAGTTGTCATGATCTAGGCTTATGTAGGTGTTTTGTAACACTGATTTTCAGTAAAGTGCAACTAACACTTTTCTCAAGTTCTTTTCTGTCTATTAAAAACCTTTTTAAACTGAAATTTGACTTGGCAAATTCATTTCAGCATAATTGACTAGTCTTGACCATGACATCATGACATTCTAAGCTGGACACATACACAGAGACAGTAGCGTCTACTCAAAATTCCATTTGGAAATATCCAGTCTGCTATCAGAATTCCACATTGTGGAAACTCCATCTGGCCGCCCATCTGTTCATGCAAACGTCTGCAGCACTAAAAAAGAAGCTACTGATTTTAAGATTGCTGTGATTTAGAAATGGCCCTACTTTAGAATCAGAGGATCTCCGGTGCCTCAGGTTTTGTTCAGTAAAACGTGTCCAAATGTTCGCACTTCTGTACCACAGTGACCGGAGTGCAATTTATTATCTGTCAGGCATAACGTTTCAGAGAACTCTAAAGCTGGATTTGTTTTAATGTACACGTGTAGATCTAACCTGCTATTTTGCTTAACCTGCACTTTCATGATCAGCTCTTAACAGGATTACATAATGTAAAATGGGGTTGGATTTAAAGGTCAGTTAAAGATTAGCCATTCGTTATTGTTCCTCCATTCAACAACTGTGTTTGTGCTGCAGATCTGTTTCTGAGATGCAGACATGAATGCGACATGACATGATTGTATAACATGAGGCAGAATTCTCTATAATTAAGTTTTATCGTTCTCTCATGTTATTAGCATGAAGTAGTATGAAGAAGGAAGAATGTTGTTTACAGCGAGAGATCAAAGACTTCGAAGGTCAGGACAACTGCTGCTGGACGCAATTACAGAGGAAGTCATTTACAGCGCTCTGCAAGGAGGATATCCACGTTGGGTTAATACTTTACACTCCTGACTCATTGCTTTTATCAAGTCCACTGTACACAGATTTCGATCATAAACGTAACCTATCAAGACAAGAAAAGGGTTGATAGACAGAAATTACCTGGATGGTCTATTTAAGTGACTCTAAATGTAGCAACTTTGACTCTGTGTTGATTGTTGCTGTTGTAGGTTTAAAATAAATGTAAGTATATTTAGGCCACTAAATTATGGCTTGCTAATGGCTCCAAAAATTAAAACTAAACACACTCATATATTCACATGGACCTGTGCAGAAACAAATACACCAACTAAGTACTGCATTCACACACATTCACACACCAAGACAAATTTAGAATGAAAATACAGACCAGCACAGACCCAGACATATGCAGGAGATTATCAGCTTCCCAGTTAAAACACACGAGTCATCTTCAACATTTTAGTGCTGTAGAAAAAGGAATTAAAAAAACATGCACAGCTGATTGATATTATAAAATGTCCATTGAGTTTATAAATGTAGAAATAGTTTCCACAGAACAGACTTTAGACCTTTGAGGAAGATGTTCTCTGGTTCCTCTTATGCAGTTTTAGCCATCTTGTCCTTATTAGCCTCTATGGAAGAAGTGAAATGATGATCTTAATATGGTACTGGTTCTGGTTGTTAGATTTTTTAATGCATCCTTGTAGACCAATTTGGCAGAACTGGACAGAAAACAAAGATCTTACATACAGGCACATACAGGGAGCCAAACTCTTGGCCCTGTGACTCAGGCCCATACACAGACTCTTTATAAAAGCAGTGGCTCCAACTGGCACATTGATCAAGTATTAAGCAGCATTACCTGGTGAACTACAGCAATGCATCAATCAGAGCATACCATACCAATACATGCATAATAATGATTCAAATCTGTTAAAACGCCTCCTTTAGGGGTGTAATGGTACACTCATTCTACAATTTTCATAGTTTTTATTAGTTGATATTTTAAACAGTATCTAAATTAATACATATATTCTGAGTACATAATCAATTTCTTGCCCATTAGACCTCGTTCACACGGATGTTTGAATCTTGGGTAAATGAACGCACTCTGAACGCCATAGGCGTTTTTGTAGTGCTTTGTATCTGTGCTTGATTGGCGTTACACTGGCGTTTGTCTGACGCTGTTTAACTCCAGCCTGTAGCCCAATGTGTAGTTCCGTGTATTCACCTGTGGGGGCAGTAATTATTCTTTCCAGATTGTTTGCCTGTTGGGATTTGTAGTGTTACATTTTCCTTCAAAACTTGATTTGTCGCGGTGCCCAGAACAATTGAATCATCCATGAATTTGGTCCGTGTGATGTCAACAAAACGCTGCACGCAATGTTTTCTTGGAGTCAAATTTTGCCGAAATCCGGACAAACGTGAAGAAAACGCCGGCACTGCGTTTACATGGCGTTTGGTTGATGTTCTGGAGGACCGAATATGTCCCACGATTCAACTGTTCTAAGAAGCGTGACAAATCAAGTTTTGAAGGAACATGTAAAACTACAAATCCCAACACGTAAACAATCTGGAGAAAATGATTACTGCCCCCACAGGTGAATACACGAAACTACACATTGGGCTGCAGGCTGGCGTTAAACAGCCTCAGATGAGCGGCAGTGTAACGCCAATCAAGCGCAGATACAAAACGCTACAAAAACGCCTATGGCAGTCCAATCTGCATTGTGCATACAAGTAGACAGTCCAAATGAACAATTTATGACTTCAGTTTATGTTTGTAACTGTAAAATGTTCCCAACATAGACCTCTGTGACTAATATAATCTGTTTCTACATCTGATTACTGAGACAAAAAAGTTTCTTTATCAGAGATCTTGACATCCTACAATGGCTTAAAAAGCAGAGTAGACAATAATCAGTTATCGGCATACATTTTACATGATTGCATGATTGATTTGGAGGTAATCCACTCAGTATTTATTTGGATTAATTATAAGCCACATTTAATTTAATTTAAATGTGTGTCCTTTGCATAAATTCACCTGTAAATATTTTGAACATTTATTTAACTTGGTTGAAAGGAGAAAAGCAAATGATCCTAGTATCAAGAATATTACATTTAGAACATACACATGTATGGCATTGTGTCACTTCTGGTTTCTCTAATGTACAAACTGTGCACAAAACCTTTTATTTTGTAACACGAATGTAATGAGTGCATAAGTAACATTTGTTTTCTCAATTACCACTACTGTCATCATTCTTATGTTAAAAGGGGAGCTTATCATGTTACAGCCAAGCTAATGGTGGTGCACATGAATCTGTTGTAGCAGTCCTCATTCAAAAACAGAAATATGAAGTTTGGCCCAGACATTCAGGTAACATTTTTTTTTCTGCAGTTCTGCAGGTGTCTTGTTCAGGAAGGTCTTTTTGGATATTTTTGGAGGAGTAGTTAACATGTTATCTAAGAATGTAAGTGCAACAATTAGCTAAATAGAGAAAAGCTTAAAAAGTGGGTGTAAGTGACGTTCTCATACTTGTCTCTCCGGTAGTTTGTATGCTGAGAGACGACTTGGTTGATTTTAAACTCAATACACACACCATCTCCACACTGCTTTGTATCTTCTGAAGCACAAATTCGGTCATGTCTGCAGCCAATGGCAGATCACTTCATTGAGTCACAGCTGACATTCATTGACATTAACATGCCACAGTTGTTATAAATACTGAGACATTGTGGTCTCATTTAAAAAGAAATTAGCCAACTAATTCCCAACTGTAATAGTATCCATCCATGGTAAATTTGTCTGGCAGTACCCTTAACAACGTTTACTCTGTGTTATAACTCACTGAAAGATCAGTGTGAAAGAGATACATTCTCAAATTGACTTCACTCTTAATTGGTACAGGGAAGCTGTCTGACAGTACAGTAGCTTTGGACATATGTTCAAGATTAAGCATTGCTGTTTTTGCTCAACTGAAGCACCCAGGCTTTTAATTATCGCCTAAAACAACATGTTTTCTCATCCTTCTTGCATGTGAACCCAAATCCCTAAACAACATGATGCAGTTCTGTGAAGTAGTCCTAGCATGCATGTCAGCTGTAAACCAGCTTTTTCCCATCAGTGTAACACTCTGGCTCTGTCCTTATGGCCAGTGACTAAGCAATTTTCACCACAAAATAATTACACCCACAGTTAGTGCTGTATATCTTATGGGGACAGCAGATCATTTTAAATGCACAGTGACAGAACTAGAGACGTTGTAAATCTGAGATATTGTCCATATGTTTACATTTTAATGGGCAGAAACCTCCTACTAGCCATAAATGGCTTATGTCACCTGATACTGTCCTCTAAGGGTTCTCTTTCTAAGAAACAGTAGTGATACTGGTCTATTCTGGTTGAGTCTGTATGCAACTGGATCCCAACAGGCCTTGCCTGCTACTTCATGGCACAAACATAGATTAAAATGTAATCATTGTCCTCTAATAAACTTCGCCTGTTTATCATTGGAAGTATAACAGATGAACAGCAGCAAGTATTCAGCTGAGAGGAGCTGCAATAACTGAAGCTGACAAAAGGCATTTGTTTGAAAGCCTAATTATAAATTAGTTGACATAACAAATGTTCAGTGCCATTCCCAAAGTTCCATCCCAGTGGATGTTCTGATTTTTAGCAAGAAAATTGGTGGATTGGCAGTTCATTACCTTTATTACTTTACTGTCTTGTTTTGAAAGCAGCATATTTCGTCGGAGCCACTTGGAGATTGCATGCTCTTGTATGTTTGTAAAAGAGGAATACAGCAAGGTGCTGTCAGCAAGGCAACATCCTCAAAGCTACAGAATAGCCATAACGTTATATCCATTGGTATTTTCTGGATGTTTAGGACAATAATTAGTGACTTGGTGATCAACTGAAATAATGTTTTTTTCTGAATCAGTGACCAGCGTTAGTTTGTTTATGTGTTTAAGCTGAGGTCCCTCTGGTGTGATGTTTGCACAAGCATCCATAACACATTCCTTTAAATGGTCCAGATTCTGGATTTTGGTCACAAATATCTCCAGAGGAAAAAAATGAGTAGGAATCAGTTAAATGTAGTTGCCAGGAAACTGCACATTCAGAAAGGCAACATTATAACAAGCATGATCTTATTGGAAAAAGTTGGAAGATACATTTCCTCATTTAACAATGACAGAACAGATGATGGTAAATGGATGGCACATTGAGCATATGTTGTGAAATATAGAGGGATATAGAATTTGACACCAAATTTTTTGGGGAAGTTTACACAAGTTACAGTCATCACAACTTTTCTATGTGAAGTTTTATATGTTTTAAGCTCACGATACAAGGTATGTGTAACTTATAAACTGGCAGCTTAGTGCCATATCACTCAATCAAATTGTACCTACTCTGGTGCATCTAGTTATCACCAGTGTTGGGCAAGTTACTTTAAAAAAGTAATTAAACTACTGATTACTGATTACTCCCTATACATGTAATCAAATTACTAATGTGATTACTTTATTTCAAAAGTAATTAGTTACATTACTAGTTAGATTACTAGTTACTTCCCCACCCTCTAAAGAAACTCTTAAGTCAACTCAAACACACTCTTAACTCAAACACACTTTATTATTAAGTGTTACAAACCTATGACAATTCACATAATGTTCTTGCCTTTAACCGAGATGAATTTAAAGTAAAGTCTATATTTCCAGCTACTGAACGCGAACCTCTGACTCTCTATGCTGTGTTTATTTTCGTTTGAGTTGCTGTCGCAGACAGACATATGCCTGCCGCTGACAGTTTACACTTACCAGTAACACTGGTTATCACTGACTAAAATAAGTAAGTGGTGAGGCTAAACTCTATATTAACACACAACAAGCTTTTGTACAGAATCAGCTTATAATGATATTTTATTGTCTAAAAAGACAAGGTTCATTATTAAATTTGCAGCAGAATAGCACCCCTAGTGGTCTCGCATCACTAAGCAATTGCCTTTTAAAACACTGATCAAAACATTTGAAAAAGCTCCTTTTCATTTTAATTTCAATTGACTTTAAACAGTATTGAATATGTAAATGATATCCAAATGTTATTTAAATTTGGGGGTGCTATGAGAGAGCTAAGCATGTTCCAGCGGTAGCTGCAGTGCCTCTTTGTTGCCTCCGCCAATTTTGTGTTCTAACGTAGCATTACGGGTCTTGCAGTTGCATGAGTGGTTCTTGACTTTTGCTTGTATATTTTTAATCTCACCAGTGCTGACCCAAATCATCAGACAAAGACATTTACCTATGTTTTATTGTTTTATTTGTAAATGGATTTTGTGTACAAGGGAAAAAATATATATTTATATGTACTCAAACATTAATATATACACATTTAGGATTACACTAGAAATCTTCACAACCACAAACAGGTTTTCATTTTGATTGCCTCTTATTCTCTCTCTCCCTCCTTCCCTCTCTGCCACTCTCTATCTCTTTTAGAATTTTTCAGGTCTTGTATGGACGCAGCTATTTACATGTCCCTTTATTTACATACATTCATAAGATGTGGCTTAAAACAATGGTGTATCAACAAGCATTTATAAAATTCAGTTCAGAATGAAAGGAATGCCGTGATGTATGTACAGTAAAGTGTGCCCTTCGATCAGACAGAAAAACATGTAAGTGACACACAAGGAAGCAAATCCTCAATTTGCAACACACACTTAGAAGTACTTAGAATAACAAGCAGCCTCTACATGTGGCCTCGGTTCTCAGGCTGCTTTAGCCACAAGCACCTTGATAGGCCTGTGTTTCTGACCCAACCTTATAAACACACATGAACCAATTTAGATAAGTGCTGATGTGTAATATTTGGCTCATTACAGTACATAATGTTCACATTGTAAAAAAGACGTTTAAATGAAACCGTAATTGAAAGGTACAGCAACATGGTCATGGTCATGCTCATGTTTGTAAGAATACAGGGGCCGTACTGGTTGGTGTAGCATTGATTTTGCTTGCACAACGAAAGGCCATGGTAGCACAATGATATGTGGGGAATCCAGTAACAGGTGCTCTGAGGCAGATTTTGTGTCACTGAAAGTTTTAAAAAAGCGAAACGGAGAAAGAAGATGCACTGCTCTCTGGCCAAAGGCTCCAATACGCTTACACAATGTCAAGTGAGCTCAGTCTCATCCAATATCACTGATGCCTGTGAGCCATCCAACCAAAATGAATTACAAGCTGCTGAAAAGACATGCTGCATTGACTTGTGACACTGAAAAAGAAAGTGTGCTGAATTCACCTGATTCAAACATGTGCATAATTTCCACAAATCTGCAAAACAGCAGTCAACACACTTTTGTCTTTCAGTTTCCTTCCCTTTAGCAATGTCTGATGTAATCTATTTTATGTATGTGGAATGATATACATACGGCGCACATATCTGAATCACTTTTTTAGTGTACATCTCCCTGAAATCATGGTATTGTTAAATAGGTGGTACTAGATTTACAGGTTGTCCAGCAAGAAACCCTCCAGCACCCAGGCCACACCTGAGATAAGGGCTTTGTGGTTGACGAAGGCCAAAGAGAAGACTTAAAAAACGCAGCTGGGCCTTTAAGAGCCAGCGCTAACAAAAATACAGAGACCTTTTTACAAAACACCTTGCATTATGAGATAAAAAAATGTCAACACTGATTGAAGGCAAACATATAAACATGTACAATCAACACTGTGCACATTTTAGTTTTGTTGCGTTTAGGTCTTTGCATTTCTATTGTCATTTTATCCTTATTGTCCATAAAATTAGTGTCGCTTACAAAAGTGTCCTCGTAGCTTATTCGGACAGGCTGATCCCTAGTAGCAGTGTCTGTAGTAATTCCAGTCCCATTTTCTTAGTAATCTAAACAAAGTGTAGCACCGAGGGTGACAATAGATGTTGCCAATTCTTTGCCACCAAGGCTTAACTTAAAACACTATAAATATAAGGGCGAAGGAGAATGCACTGTGTTTTGTGAGAGGCCGTGTTCGGCTTCCGCCAGTCTCCTCTCTGATCTGCACGCAAACATTGGGCTGTGTGTACGCCTTCACAAAAGCATAACACACCCACATGCATGCCCACAAACACACAGTTTTGTCTCCCAGGTCCTTGGTTTCGTCCATAGACGAGTCTTAATTAGGACTGGCTCATTAGGCAGTGGGACGGACTGTCCGGCTGTTTCGGGGAAAGCGGTGGACTTTGATGTGTTTTGACAGGTGGTCACTGCGGGCAAACTTCTTCTCACACACGGGGCACTGGTATGGCTTCACCCCAGAATGGGACCGCCGATGACGGGACAGCTCGTCCGAACGGGAAAACCTGGAGGGGACAGAGAGCAGGATTGGAATTTGCCAGAAGTTTTGCATGGGTGCTGTGAGAAGCAGATTTTGACAAGTCATTTCATGTCAGCTGTAGTGGAACCTAGTCTGATAATTACCTGCAGGTGTTATATGGTACAAAGGTGAAGCCCTATAAAAAACCTGTTAAGTTCAGCATGACTTTAAATAAGACTTTCATTATATTTAAAAAAACCTAAAAACAGAGACTTTTATTGTAGAAAAATCTTACACCACAAGGCTAATACAGAAGGGTTACATGCAGTAAATGCAGTGTTTAAAGGAAATAAAGGTAAAGCTCAGTTTATTATCTGTAGTTTGTATCTCAAGCATGCTATCTAGCTAGCATAATCCAGGTTTTAAAGAGATCTGTAACTCATTAAAACTTTAATTAAATTAACTTTTACCTAACAATTTCACCTCATTTACTATCCAAACTACATGCTGGCCAACTGTTTTAAGTTGTATTCCTTCCCTCTGCTTTTGTTGCACGCACTACTATGTTCTGTCTGTAAGACTTCAGATTTTTCTTTTTGGAAAGGATCATTATCTAAGACCTTATCACACCTGATTCTGCTGCAGAATGGTTTTAAAATATAGACTGTGATTAAGTGTAGCAAAACTACTCATCAAGATGCATGTGTGAGACTGGAAAAGGAAATGTATTACTAGCATTTGTACTTATTAGTATTATTATTATAATTATTATCATAATTGTTGTCCTTTAATGAATATTCATTTTAGATTCTGAGCTGAGTCACGAGTTGAATTGCAGGCCAGTGAGTCCCCATCCCTGCTATGGGGAAAATGTACCTGCAAGTACTGAAGGAATAAATCCCCTCTGTAAGCATTGTGCAAACTGCAGGCCTACATAACTCCTTCTGCCAAGTTGAGTTGTACAATCTCAAATAGACCTTCTTAAGTTTTTAACACAACAGCAGTTCATGCTTTAAAAAGGGCCACCACTACTGTTTTAGTTACTCAACATGTTACCTTTATGGCTATTATGCTATTGTTAGTTGTTATAAACAATAACTTTTAACACAATACATTGCTTGGCTGGTTAGACATCTGGAGTAAGATTAAAATCATGTACATTTGGTTTTTGACTGAATGCCTTGACAATAAATAATGTATTCAGTCAGTGTATGCCAGACTCATTTGGTGCAAAACAACACTCATAAGCAGATCTCAAGCTATTGCTGTAGTTACAGAGGACAGCAGCCTGCATTTATTCAAACAAGCCTTAAGCTGAATGCTGATGTGAAACGAGTGGCCAGCATACATATTCATCAAGCGGCCATAATCGCTGCTCATCGTCAGTGTTTGCCTGGAACCAGCACTCGGTGCTCAGCTGTTTGTGGCTTCGATCTAAACAGGGCTGATTAAGTGAACTGTTCAGACTGCAGCTACAGCCTCTGGCACTAAACGCAATGTGATAAAGCAAAATACAGTTTACAGTGTCTGGTGTAGCAAAGGGTTGGGTCATTGTGCAAGGTATTACATAACCATAAAGGCAAAACTAGGAAGCACACAATGTTAGTCTTATAGCGCATGGTATTAGCAAACATGACAGAGCACACTGTGTAAAACAAACTGTGGGAGGTAAACTTTATCCAGTTCAATAATAAGCAGCTTTCACAATGGCAAAGATCTTGTTGACTGCACATTTTACCAAAATAACTAGCATAGAAATAGTGGAGTTGTCCCATTTGTGACAAGTAAATTTCCTATAATTAGGATAAATGACACAAAACTCTCCTAACTGCTCTAAGGCACATTTTCCCTTAGCCTAACACTCATTAGTGGCCATATTTTGACTGTATGATTTTTTTATACATTTATTTGCAATCAAAATTGAATCAGTTTGACTTTTTCTATTCAGAACATTTCAAGACATGGACTTTAAAGTTAAAGTTAATCTGTGGTGCAGTTTTCATGCAGCGCTTTCCACAGGATCAGCAAAATTTCACCGGATCACATGGCACATACAATTTTATGAAAACATTTTCCTGTCAAAATCCACACATAATTCAGCACCACTGACATGGCACAGATGCAACTTAGTACTGGGACTAAGGGTCAGTTTTAAGTCACATCTCCAAGGGCACAAATTGTCTGTTTCAATTCGGAAAGTAGGCCAGAGAGATGATAATGATACATGGCATTATGACTCTAGTGTGATATACTGGGTTTCAAGATTTGATATTGTCTTTTTATAAAATATGGTGTAAGGTGAAGTCCTGTTACAAACACACATTTTACAGCTAGTATTATTGTCGACTTTTCCTATAAAGTTGCTATTTACGAGATCTAAAATTTGACGACGATATAAAACAGTACAGCGTACTGATGGAACGCTGCCCTGAGGTAAGTCTTTATTCTGCATCTGTAATGTTCAGGGTTAGCTTCTGGTAAAAGAAGTGGGTTTTAAACCAGCGCTTTTGGCCAGCGTGTCTACTGGCAGTGGGCAGAAGCACAGTTCTGCGGAAGGCCTGCTGATTTTATAGCACAGCTTAGTAATTTTTGACAGGAAACTGTTTCTAGAAAATTCCTTCCTCGACAGCAGAGTGGAATGTTGGGCTTTAGAGCGCTTGTGTGTTCCAGTGGAGTCTGCATGCCAAGAGGCCCTCTCTTAAGCTGCCACAGAAATGTGTGTGTGTGTATGTGTGTGTGTGTGTGTGTGTGTGTGTGCGCGTGTGAGTGAGTGAATGAGAGAGACTATTCCTAGAGAGAACACAAATATTTTGTGTGTGTGTGTGTGAGCAAAAGGGAGAGAGATTGAGAGTGTATGTGTTTCCAGGGCTAATGAGGAATGATATTCTCCAGTGCAGAGTTTGAAAAACCCACTGAAGGGGACCATACGATAATCACCAGAACATTCCCTCATGTTACACAGACAAAGTCTTTCTTACTCACATCTGTTCTTAACTGCAAATAACAAGAAAACAACAAAAAACAAACACAAACAATAAGCAGTATAGACCAGCATACCAGAGATCTTAATGTAGGGATAGAATAGATAAGATGAAACTTCAATAGCAGTTTTGGGATTTATATATAAATACAGTTGGTATACAAAAGAATCACCTTTTGTTGCTGTAATGAAGACACATACAGAAAAAATGTCACCTATAACATCTGAGTGAAAGATATAATAGCAACTGTTGAAATAAAATATAAAAAATAAAGGATTACCTCCTCCTAAAAATACTTGTAAACTTAGGAGTAACTAATCAAGTGTATCTAATCGTCTTGTCCATTGCACACCAAGTTAATCGGTTTCTACCTGTGATCAACATTAATTGTTTTGATTAATTTAGCATAAAAACAGCTATTCCTGCAGCAATAGTGTGTTTGGTGGTGCAACTGAAAGCAATCAACCCAATAGTGGTGGCAAGACACTGTCAAAAGATACACTAGTACATGTGGCAACAATAACACATGTGCTCCACAAATGTGGCTGGTAAGGGAGCAAGAAGCTACTTTTCAGGAAAGGCCACATTAAGTCTCGACTAAGGTTTGCCAAAACACACCTTGAAGATTATGAGGCCAAGTGGAAAAAGGTGTTATGGTCAGATGAGACCAAAATCAAAATATTTGGCGTCAACACCAAAAGGGTGCATCTGGCAGAAAGTCAATACAGCTCACCATTCAGAGAACACTGCTCCTGCAGTAAAGCATGGAGGTGGCAGCATCCAGTTGAGGGGTGTTTCTCTCAGCAGAGACTGGGGCACTTGTCAGGACAGAAAGAAAAATGGATGGGGCACAATACTGTCAATTTATCAAGGAAAACCTGCTTCCCTTGGCCAGAAAGTTGTCAATGGGAAGGTTTGCCTTCTAGTATGACAGTGACCAAAAACACATAGGTAAACTGACCACACAGTGGCTGAAGGGAAAAAAGGTGAATGTGCCTGTGATGACTAGTCAGAGTCCAGGCTTAAACCCTATTGAAAACCTTTGGAATTACTTGACTGCAGTCCACCAACGTTCACCATCCTGAGCTGGAACAGTTTCAGTGCAGCAATTAAAGCAAAAGGTGGTTCCAGAAAGTTCTGACACAGGGAGGTGATCCTTTACCCATCTCAGCGATTCAGTTTTTTTATTTTTATTTTTTAACATACTGTTGCTATCATATCTTTCACTTGGATGTTATAAGATGCAAATACTGCTGGAAAAAACTGCCTTCACGGGTGTCAGTTTACACAAAGTTTCTATAGACCTTTGGGATAAGGTGGAGTGCTCTATGTGATTCATAACAAATTGTCCAACATCAGTACCTGACCTCACTAATGCTATTTTGGCTGAATGCAATCAAATCCAAAAGAAGAGTGAGGCTGCAAAAACTCTCTACTAATACTGTTGATGCAATGCCCCCCTCTCCTTTTCTATCTTCTGAAGGAAAATGGAAAATACAAAGTGTAAAGAGGGTTCCTTTCATTCACTAAGTGTCAGAATATGCCTGTGAGAGAGTAAGCATCAGATAAGGTGTGAGAGAGAGAGAGAGAGAGAGAGAACCATCACAGGAGTAGTAGGCGTTCCACTCTCACAGTCATGGTAACTATTCAGTATTCAGACTCTTTGTCCTTCTACACCACTCACCAGTTTTTAACCTGAAACAGACCTTTCTCTCTCTCTCTCTTTCTCTCTCCTTCTCTCTCTCTCTCTCTCTCTCTCACACACACACTCTCTCACACACACACACAAATTTAGTTTTGTTCTCTCTAATCTAAAGTCTGTCTTTTGTCTTTTGCACAGAACCTCTTTGTTGACAAAGATTCATGGCCTGGAAAACAACTCGTTTCCTGCTGTCCATACACATTACGTGTGCATGTGCAACCCCCCTAACCCCCCAAAAAAACAAAAACACATGATACTCATCTTACCCCTCTCAGAGCTAGTGATACCTCCTCCTCTCACTGAAATGCAGGTAAGGTGTTCGTTTAAGAATTAGCTGCTACATTTATAATAATTATAACGAATGATTGTGAGAACAAAGTAAAAACTGTGACGTGTGTTTGAAGTTTGAAATTGTTTCTAATTGAGTTCTCATGGTTGGTGCTTGTCAGACCTGGCTAGCTGCCAAACTGACACTAGAGGAGAAGGGAGAGGGAGAGAGAGGGAGGGAGAGAGAGAGAGAGAGAGAGAGAGAGAGATAGAGGAGAAAAAATACTCCTTGCTGGGTTACTGTTGCTCCAGCAGTCACACTTTTACCTTCTAGAAGGTTCTGTTTTGTTTGTCTGTGTGTGTAACGAAAGTGTGTGCGCAACGAAAGAAGAAAAGCCTGGGGACACTTTCTCACTCTCTCTTCAGTAGTTGTGTCTGAGCTTGTCCCTGAATCTTCTACAGTCTTTTCCTCAGGAGAAATACAAGATAACACACTCTCTGAGAGTGCAGATGTTACTGTGCACAATATGATATTCACAAACACACCGACACACACATTCACCTGCATTTATTAACATCATCCCACTTCAACCTGAAATTTCAATAAATTGCATGTATCTATTTTCTAGTTTTTATCTAATTATCTGTTTTTATTCATTGATCCCGAAACCGAAAGCATTCAAGCACAGAGCATCTACTCTGTGCTTGAATGCTTATTCTTAATGAGGTTTGAGATTTGAGAATCCACACACTTTCTTTGGTTTTGGGTGTAACCCTCTTCGGCTGGATACTAATACTCTTTAAACAGCACGGCCTATCCCTGAACACACTGATAGCAACAAAGACAATAGATCTATTGCTGTAACACACACACACATGCATACAGCACAGATGTCCACTCTCCACAAGAGACAAACACACATGTGAGTTCAGACCACATGCTGTGTCTCAGTTTCATTTTAGTTTATATATCTTCGCTGTCAGTACAAAACTTCATATCGCTAAAAAAATAAACTTTACAGGAGAAGAATTACATGTTATAAGTCATTTTGAACCATTTCTATTTGTACATCCTTCATAAAAAGCTGGCAGTTTTCAAATCATGCAGAAAATGTAAAAACTTAAAAAATGGTTTAACTCAAAAAAAGTTTCTGTTATAACAATGACTCTATATATACATGCAGAAAAATGCTCATCCATCCATGCATCTACTCATGCATCCATCCATCCATCCATCCCATTCCTTTTCTTCCTTCCTGCTTCAATCGATAAATGTGAAGTTCTGCCTTCTCACTTCTCACTTTTCAAGCACATGTTTTAAATCCCATTACTATACTATATCTGAATCCACGGTATTCATTATGTGGCTTCCTATGGGCTCTATAAACTAGAGAACTCAGAAAGAGTTGAGTGACTGCTATATTACCATTCAGTCAAGGGGATGAATGTTTTCCTAACACTGTGTGTAATCTGGATTTCAAAATTCATGAAGGAGAACAGTGGCTGGCTTGAGAGATCTCAGATTTGTCTGGTAAACAGTGGATACAATACTAGTGCTTGCACAGATGTTCCACATAGTACACCACATCCTAGTGATTCACTAAATTAACAAACTAATTAAAAAAATAATGCAAATAAAATAAATCCGTGTGTTTGCTTGTGTGTGTGTGTCTCAGATAAAGAGATGTGATCCAAAGATCCAATGACCTGGAAGGGAAAGTGCTTATTACACAAAAAATTCTCTGGCAAATCTGACCCATTTCTTGCCTTGATTTAAAAGTAGAATTCACACAGAACCAAAGTTTGTTAGCAACTGTCAAACTCAATAGTGGCCAATGTCATTTATGTTCAATACGGTCAATTTATTTTTGTTTTGTTTTGTAGCAAAGTAGCATTTTTTGTATTGTAGCAATGTACTGTTAGCTCCAAGTCACTGTTTGAGAATAATTTGCAACAATACATCAATCATCACCCCTCCAAGCCCCCCATCCCAGGCCCAAACCCATGAACATAAACACATACTCACTTCCATCTACAGCCAGGCCAATTACAGACAAATGGCTTTTCTCCAGTATGTCTCCTAAGGTGAGCTTTCAGATGGCTGCTCTTGGTGTACATCTTGGCACAGCCTGGGAAGTTGCACTTGTGCATTTTGATAAGGTCTGCCATTGGATTCTTCTGGAACTTCTGTGCTCCTCCAACTAGGAGTCCATCTTGGGCCCCACTCAAGGTAGCACCATCCCCTCCACTACCGATGGGCTTAGCTGCAATGGGCACAGGTGCTATCCGCACAAATTTAGATGAACTACTGAGAGTGGTGACTGCTGAAGCTGAGGAGGTGGCAGTGGGAAGAAACTGAGGGACCAGTGCAAATGTGTGTCCCTGGATGTTCAGCAGCAGCTGGGCAATTTTGATGTCTGCAGCTGGCGGCTGAGTTGTTGGTGAGAGAGTGGAAGCTCTGTTAGGTCCCTGATTCTCCTGTTTGACCTGAACGGGTTGGATTTGGAGAATTACAGGCATCCCAGTGCTGCCAGTGTTTCCACTGCTGGCACTAGAGCCATTCTCGGTGGAAACGGGTGTACTCTGGGCCTCCTTTTTTATCATACCCTGTGCCTGTATGCTTGGTTCTTTCATATCTGTGGTACTATTTGTGCTTTTGGTCTCATTGGTCACTCCAGAGCTAAATGGATGCTCAACCACTGGCACGGTTTGGTCGGAATTCTCCTGAGATCCAGTGGTGCTCTTCTCAGGCACCCTGTATGAGGCCTCTTCCATGGCCTCCACTCCTGCATGCATCCCCAGGTCAAGCTCCAGCTCCAGCTCTAAAGGAAAACCACCTTCTTTGGGCTCATGCTTGAGGGACAACACTCCATTCATGTTCTCCTCAAGGAACTCTTCAATCTCCTCCAAAGTGGGTTGGAAAGGCTCAACAGTTGCTTCCATGTTTGGTGAGGACCATACTGGGAAGTCAAAGTTCTCTTCCTTCACATTGTCTCTTTGGGAGTCCCAGAGGATGCTTGTTAAAGTAGCTGGGGTTGCAGTGCTCACTCTGGCATTGCTGCCACTTCCCAAAGAAGCCTGGGAGAGCAGGAAGTTGAGAATGCTGTCCTGGCTTTCACCACTGGATGAGCTGCCATAGCTGGAGCTAAGAACTTGGGAATCTGGTGAAGAGCAGGAACGCAGACTTGAGGCGTCGCTAAGGTCATCCTCAGAGAATGGCGAAGGCATCACCTGGTAGTTCCCCGAGTCTGAAACCATGTCTGACAGGTGGTACACGACAGGTGAGGCAGGGTCTAAGCCACCATAAGACAAGAGGTTCTCCTCAATCGGGAGGAAGTGATCCACCATTCCCTGAATTTACCCTCTTATCCGGATATGTATGAGTTAGTCCAGTTTTTATATGAATGGCAGATTCCAGCTGCACTTGTTATTTCTCAGGTTGTGAGGAAGTCATGGAAGTGAGAATGCTGCTGCCTCTCTCACAGCAAGAAAGATGAAGTGTACTTGTCACACACAGGAAAAAACCAGGTTGCACCTACACCCAGAGAGTAAGAAAGAATTTCAGATATTTCTTAGCAAGTCATTGTGTCAGTATTTTGATTACATAGATTTGTAGTGCTGGGGGGGGGGGGGGGGGGGGGGGGGGGGAGGGGGGGGGGGGGGGGGGGGGGGGGAGGGGGGGGGGAGG
>JBBPCY010000109.1:20081730-20104478 GCA_037974405.1 Brachyalestes nurse
AGTTGTTGCCCACCCCTCCCCCCCCCCCCCCCCCCCCAAAAAAAAAAAAAAATCCAGTCAGTAGCTGTATTCAGTTCTCTCCTATCCCCCAATCTCATACTGTGACATTGGGGCTTTGCTCAGAGGATCACAGTCCTTAAGCATGTGAAACATGTAACTCGTGTTTCCATTTCAGATTGCATGGGGGTAGCATGACAGCATAGTCCCTAAAGGTGCATGCCTTCAGGACTCTTATTTCAAAGAGTCAACATGATTAAAAATAAAGTCACACCATGAAGTATATGATCACTATAGTCAACGTAAAATTGGCAGTCAAGTGTCTCTAGTCTCGGTCTATGAGGATGTTTGGCTTGGCCCACCAGAAAGCCAGAAAGTCCACCCCCAACAAATCCAACAAATATTTTCTGTACTCCTTTGAAAATTGAAATTTAGCAACAAAGTAGTATTATCAAATATATTATCAAAAAATCAAATTAAACCTGCCTTACTTAATTGTACATTGTACACTCAAAACACTGCACTATGGCCCATCATGCAATACACCCAACACTGCACTATAACACACCATGCAACGCACCCAACTGTGCACCCAACACTGCACTATGGCCCACCAAGAAAAAAAAGTTAGTAATTCAATTTCTCTAGTCATTTCCCTGCACGTTTGAACAGATGTGCTTCATCTGAAAAGCCTGATCTAGATGAATGGTTTCCACGTTGCGTTACAGTGCTGGAGCTGCTGAGCTGCTGAAACGCTGCACACACGCGCCCCTCCACGACGACCAGCACAGTTTTATTTTCCACCACCCAATGACCTACAGTAACCTCCGCGCGCCTCTCACAAACTGTCAACATGATTAACATGAAAGAGCGCGCGAGCCGCGGAGAGCACGGGGCGCATTTAACGGCCGCGCGCCACGCACACGAGCTAAAAGGTGTAATAAATTTCTTTCTATCAGCCAGATCGACGCTTCAGTAGTCTATCTGTCGGTTTTGTACGATAATCACCCGTCCTTTCCTTTAATCTACTTTATTATCACCTTATTACTCACCACTTCACTACGCACCACATTAATTAAATGCCATTTAAAACGATACTGAGACAACTACGTTTAATTCTGCACATGCATGCACGCGTACACTGAAAAAATCCACCCGTTTATTTTGTGTGGATTGACCATTTTCATTTTGTTTTTGATGTAAATGCGCGTGAAATATTCCGTCGTCTGCCACTCGATCATAATCTCGACGAAACAGTGCAAGTCATGCTTTAAGAATATCTTTGACATTAAAAAAATGGGTTCATATCAATAAGAATTCAACAAGAGCCCCGTGCTTATGGCACGCCCCCGTGGCGAGGGCGCCTGAATGAACGCGTGAAAAAGGGGGGCTCCAGCACACTTTGGCGTAAACATGTTTTCGTATGAGGCAGCGCGCGTGTGCGTGCGTGTGTGAGAGTGTGCGCTGCTGCAGTGGAGCAGTGTGTGTGTATGGAGAGCAGCGTGGACGCGCACGCCCATGCTCTCGCGCAAGACGTGCCAAGTTCAAGTGCACACGGGCGTGAGCGTCTTACCTTCTTTTTATTAATCCCTGGAAAGCACGAATGTTTTAATCCAAGTAGATCAATCCAAAGCGACCGTGCACACGCTCAGAAGAAGGAAAACGTGCTCCCTAATGTGGAACGCGCCCTTGAGCCACGCCGCGCCGTGTTACAGACTGGCCTGCTCCACACGGCACGCTGCTTGTACTATATCTGGGTCACGTGACTTCACAGAGAGAGAGCGAGAGGCACTCTGCGAAGGCTCGTCCCGACGGCGCGCTCTCATTGGTCCACTGCCCTGCTCGAGGTGGGCGGGTCTCCACTGCTGTCGTCAGAGAGAGGGGCTCCTGCATGTGTGTGATTGTGGAAATGTGTTTGAGTGTGCTATGTGCTTTAAGGAAAGAGAGGAAAAGGCAGTTTCCATCTTTTCCTTCCCTTCTTTATTTGCCCACTGCACAAGCAAGGGAGGCTGCTATTGTTGCAGAAACTCAAAAGCAGCTGTGCTTTATGTGGGGTGTGGCGGGTGGGTGGGGGATTGTTATACTACTGATGACAAATGTCAGTAGTTTTCTCTATTAGACACAATCTCCTGCTGTGGAACTGTTGTAATACTACAATTACTCCAACAAAGCCCCTCGAGGACTGAAGAGCTGATGCTGACCATGATCCAAAAACAAGAGTAGTACAACTCTGTGCTCATATGCCAAAGTCATTATGTCATAGAACAAGGGGTAAGAACTAAAAGTAGAACTAAAGTACTGAATGTCCTGTCACAATAAACATCCTTGCTTGCAAAGTTCTGGAAAAGCAAGCAAACGTAAATGAATGACATCAACAGCTGCCCTTTGATGATTACTGGGAAATAATCAATAAACAAATTAGCAGTCTTAAAAATGTAGGCTTTATGTTTCTCCTCAATCGGGAGGAATGTAGGGGGAAATATTTCCAAATGTAAGTGAAGAGTGGTTAGATATTGTTTATACACTTTGATTGTCCTGCGTTTACTTGCTTTTACCGTAAATCTCTTGCTGGAGCTGCATCTGAACTGTGATCTGCTAGCTAATGACCCCTGCCATAGAATAAGACATGAAAGGTGATTAATGGATAATTATATGATTATACATATATGTGATCTGATCTGATATATATAATCTATGATGTCCTGTCTAAACTATATTTTCTGTTCACTCGGTTCAGAGCACTCGAGATGCCAGACCTTGTATCTGTCGTTCCGTTGCACAAAAGCACCAGCTGTCAGTCGGCAATTGCTCCACATGCGTCAGTCACACCTGTTTACATCATGTGAGAAATGGTATTACTGTATCTTCCCACTGTCAGTGCAGGGTCAGTGCACCAGCTTATGGATTGCAACAGTGTCTTCATCATTAAGTCATAATAGGTGCCATGTCTAAAGCCTTTTCACAGACAAAGAGTCCAATAACAGTACTATCATAACTGTTCCACAACAGTACATTGTATCTAATAGAGAAACCGACTCGCATTTGACATCAGCAGTATAGAGGGCAGAGCAGGTGACAGTACACAGAGGCCGATACATTGGGTCATAAGGAGAAGATCTGTCCTTCACTGCACGGGAAGAAACAAAACATGCCAGGGGTCAATATAGGCCAGTCTGTAGAAGAGGGGTAAATACAGGTCATCCTGTGCGGTCCAGTGAACACAGGCAGGAAGCTGAGCCTCCATTACTCTGCACTTGAACACACTGTTTGTTTTTATCCTTCTTGGTGATGTGAAAGTGTCGCTTCTCAAAGTTATTCTGGGGAAATCTGGTAATTAAGAATATCCACATAATTGTCTGGGAGGGTGTTTTAATTTCGACCCTTGCTTCCTCCACACCCAGTGCAGCACATAAAAATATCCACAACTGAAAAGAACGAGCAAGTGAGCGGCACAGAACAGCATGTGGTGAAACATGGGCTTGCTTAGACTCCAGAAGAAACAGAATACTAGAGTAACTGATGTAATAAGGACTAACTAAATGCCAATAGAAAAGGGCACACCTGATGGATTTAATTCCTTTGTGAGCAGACCCCAAACCAGTAATGTACACGCAGTGAACAGATCACAGATGCAAGGTCACCAATCTGTGTTTTGTGGCTGTGACTCAAGCCTATTGATGAAATAAGAGAGATCAGGTGAGCTCTGCTTGACTGGGATAAGATACTACTATATATTATCCCAAAGTGTACACATGAATACACATGGTACAGGAATGCATCAATGTGGGAATTGTAGCAACACTGTAACTCTGCTGAAGATAATGTTTTTCACATCCATATATTTGTAGATACATACATATATGCATTTAGAAAATAGGACTAAATCTACTATTTTATTTACAATGCAGTAAGAAGTGTAAAATGCAGTCATTTTTGTGCAGGGGCCCAGCATCATCTAAACAATGTACTCTTACCAAGTGTGATAATTACCCACTCAAGTATTGGTTTGACATGACATATCAACATTTTTAATGTTCAGCAATGATCAAGAATATTGATCATACATATACATATACATATATATAAACTGATGGTCTTAAATTTCACTAATTAACTCTTGACAAAGCACACCTGTTCATTAAGTTCCATTCTGGGTCGATACCTCATGATTCTGATTGAAAAATGGCAAGAGTGCGCAAAGCTGTCATCAGAGCAATAGGTGATGTAGCCAATAATAAAAACAAAGGAAATCAGTGAATGAGAAGGTGTGTCCAAACTTTTGACTGGCAGTGTATGTAGATGTATGCACTCGAGCTGACAGAGTCTCCTTAAGTTTGTGCACAAGCCTCTAATAAATACATCGAATACACCTGAGACTCGTCTTTACAGGTGCTTTAATGGTTAAACCAAAAGCAAACTGACCATTTTGTGCAAAGGCCTTTAAATATGCAATGTCAAAAATTTACTTTCATTTGAATAGCTGTCTAGTAATAGTTTAGGATCTTGATTATTTCATTTTATTTGTCATAACGTTTCCCTGTTTGAATTTAACTTCTAACTCATTCTTTTGTTTGAGTTTAAAAAGAAAAACAGATCTCAGACCTTTGGACCCACTGCATATAAGCAGGACAGCCTTGTACCGACACTTACTAGTCATTGTACGAGAAACATTCACTGAATATATGGAGGGTTGCTGTGCCTGAAACACTCGTACTACATTAACCTGCACTACTACGTTGGCATCAGCGCTGTGCTGAAAATGGGCCACCATCCAAATATCTAGTCAGCAGATCAGCAGATTTCTATGGGTTTCCTTTTTCATTGTTAGAAGCCATAGAAAAGGCAATTATGCAACATAATTTGTTGCTGACAAATTGTGTTGAGGTTATGTTGAGTTTTAAATGCCTTTTCCAAGCTGAATCATACTGCTGGCACTAGCTGAAATGAGCAGGGAGGCAGGTGGGAAATTACAAGAATTTTGCCACCATGCTACAACCAGCCTAAATACACAATAAATAAACTACATCTATTAATTCCAAGCAGTGTGATCTTTAACACACAAATGAAATAAATGTTATTTGAAATGGACAATGCACTCTAAATTTTCATTATTCATTTCAGTCATTGATTTGGGCAAAAATTGTGCCTTACAGTTTAAAATAAAATGGCCAATGGATGTAGATAAACATAAGTATACCTAATTAACTGGTAATAACCACATTCACACTCCTGTTTGACAGAGGGACTGGCGGTCAACGTTTTCCTCTGACCTACCATAACCTTCTAAAGCACAGAACACACAGCTGTACTGCATGTTGTGTTGCACTGAGGGTCTCGCTGAAGGAAGGATTACAGTGGCCAGACACTGAGAGCCCCTCACTCCAACACAGCAATCACAGACCGTCTACCTCGGGGATTAGACTTTTGCCTTTGCCCTAGTTACACACATGCACACACCCATGATGCTTTTAATCAGAGTGGTGCAATGATGATAGCAACTGGCACCAAAACTAGAGATGCTCAACTGCTTTAGGAAATCATAAGCATTTAAATGCATTATTTTTTCCACAACATCTCATATACCAAACAGCATACATTTCAAAGTAATTCTTAAACTAAAACTATAAAGCAGTGGCCTGGTGTGTCCAAACACTGGCAATTTAGAGCAAATGAAGATTGCTTCATAAAATGTTGCTCTACACGGCTAATGTTGATAACTGTAGCACTGTGCAAAATACCTAAAGCGTCACACATTATCTCAAACTGCATAGAATTGCTAAATAATAGGCAGGCCTCCGTGGCTGCTTCTATAAGGGGGTTTAATCAGTGCATTGATTTTTACTAGCTGACTAGTCTTAGGCTTAGACATCCTGTTTAGAAAGTTCCACAGACCACCTGATGTAAAGTAAATGCTAAAACCACCACACATTTCATAATCTTCCTTTTGGGAGTATCCACACTTCTGAGCATCAGTTTTACAAGTTTTGTGGGCAACGTGATCATGTATCAGTCTAATTTTTGTTGTAGAAAGTATGTCGTCACCACATAGCAAAGAGCATTAAGTCTTTTGGAATGCCATGATATTCTGTTTTTAAATGACACTGAAGAATTTAGCCGGAAGCCCTAATGACAACTAAATGAGATACTGTATGTTTGCTTACTGGCAAACCATGTGAGTTTGTTTCGATTTGCAGATTCCATTTAAGGCAGCCAGTTATTGAAGGCTTTCAGTGGAAGCTTGTAGTGGAATTGATTTCAACCCGTGTAGCATTTTCACACCAAATACCTTTCTGTTCAGGAAAAACTGTTTTCAGAACTTTCCTCCAGGAGATACTGTTTTTTTCTTCCATTGCATTTTAGGCATTAACTCAGTTCCCACAGCGTCAGCTACTGAATCCAATAGTTAGGTAGTCAAGTAGAATTTAGAATGTGACATATACTGATCGGCATTAAACCCACCGACAAGTGACATGAATAACTTTGATTGTCTCATTAAAATGGTGTCTAGGGTTGGAATGAATTAAGCAGTAAGTGAACAGTCAGGATCAGAGTGACTGACAAAGTTCAAGGTGTGATGGCTACAGCACTGGGTCGGAGCATCTCTAAAACGGCAGATCTTGTGGGGTATTCTAAGTACGCAGTGGTTAGTACCCACCAAAAGTGGTCAAAGGAGGGACAACTGGTGAAATGGCAAAAAGATCACAGGCACCCAAAGGAAAGGCAAGCCAGTGGAGGCAGCATGGCAGCTACAGCACAAGAAGCAAGCATCCAGCATATCCTGCCTAATCAACTATGTTAAAAATAAGAGGAAAATGACATAAATACATGATTTTCACCCTGGATATATCATTGCCTCACAGCAGCATGCCTGCGGCCAGAGGTCTTGCACAGTTTCTCACTGCAAGTGAAAGATACCAGGGTCATAATCTCTCCCTTGTCATTAAGTGACACCAGGAATTCTATGGCTGTGTTACTGAGTGCAATGAGGGGAATGCTCCTCATCATTAAGAGATTTCACCTCCTGTGGAGGTGCTTGTCAATGACAGTAGTAGATAAGAATTATAAAGAAAAGATATAAAAACGTTTTTGGAAGCAATAGTTCATAACATATATCAATTAAGTGCATGTGAAAAACATTAACAAACACTTCAGTTGCATGATTCATCGGCTTCAAAACAACTGCAAACAAACTTGTCTCATCATAAGCTGTAAACAAAGCCATCTCATTTCAACCCACATCTCACATATAAACACATCAATTAACACAAGCCTCTTGTGGGATGTTTTGCTGTCTGTGTAAAAACCAGCCAAAGACACACTCATACAGACCTTCCCAGAATCAGCACTATTCCTGGACGCATCCCTCATTCTTATTCCCTGTTATTTTAGCTTATTATAGATATTCACAGGAGGCTATAATGGTAATCCACCTACGGGGCATGCATTTGCATAAAATGACCGAAATATGGACGCACCACAAATCTTACAAGTGTTGAAGGAATGGGAAAGTGAAATACAAGCACAAACAACAGTTAGCGGTCTTTGTTTTGCAAGATTTTTTTGTTATGTTCCGAAAGCAAACCGAGAACATGCTTATCTGAACATGAAGAAAAACAAGTTCTTTCACCTTACATCTAAAAAGACGACTATCTGTCATCAGTGTGGATGTTGACCCTCATAAATGGCTCTTGTTTGCCACTCCTGGCTGCTTATCCTGGCAAGCGAGCGAACTGTTTGCAGAGTAAATTATTTAGACGATAGCGTCTGAACAAGGCCTGATTAATGTTTAGCAGGGAGTTGGGGAAAGGGACATCCATTGACATACACAGACCACATGTTTTAGGCAGAATTACTCTGATATCTGCTAGCTACTTTAGATCCAAGACCAACTGGCATTGTGCGATAATGTGATGCTATTTCAGTTTACAGTCTTAAAAATGTAGATGCAAATGAAAATGCAAAAAATGTAAATGTGCTAATTTGGACAAAACCGAATGGATCAGAGGAGAACCCTCTCCTCTCCATTTCTGGCCGTAATGATTTATTTAAGGAAAAACAGAAAAATCGATGTATAAATTACAATCATGTTTCAATTTAAAGCTTTGCACTACCACCTTTATATCATTTTATTCCGCTTCATGGAGGACCTTGTAACTGAGAATACAAACAGTAGCCAAACCAGCAATGGCAGCTCTATGTCAAGGCTCTTTCCTGAAGAAGACGCTGTAGAAATGCTACATAGAGGTATAATATGCACTAACATGTATGCTACAAGATTCAAAGAAAACATAGATTGTCTTTTACATGTGTTTGACCAAAAAATGTGCAATGCCATTAGCTTAATGCTAAAGGTCTTTCTTATGTTTTGACCATGTTTTGATATTAAATGGGCCGAACTTTTTTGGTCATACATGGACACACTACAGCACACCACACAGTGTGAACAGCATAGATTGTCCTCTGCATTTAACCCATTCACCAAGTGAAGCAGCAGGCAGCCAGGAACACAGCACCCGGAGAGCAGTGTGTTGGGACAGTACTTTGCTTGAGGGTACTACAGTGGTGCCTGGCAGTCCTGGGACTTAGCCTTCCGATTGCAGGGGCAGATCCCCAACTAACAGGCCACCAGCTACCCAATGAAGGCCTAACTGCAATAGTCATAATTCTTTACTGTTATATAACTATTTTTATTTGATATGTTGACAACAGATGCTACTTTTCTAACAGTGCTTATAAAGTAAGCTTTCGTGATCTTATAAAAGTAGAAGAATAGTAAACAGTATATTCTACAGGTGTTGAGTTTGAGCACATTCAGATTTGTCTACAAAAAGTCATTCTCAGTCATCAGTGGTCTTCAGTCCACAGTCAAGCTTGACCTTGCACTGTAAGTTTTGAAATGGTCGCTTTGCAAATCAATATTGCTGCAACTTTATCTAAATCATTGCTCCACTGTCAGCACTGAAGTGCTTTCAGTGCTGACAGTGGAGCAATCCTCACTCTTCATCACATGCCAATGCGTGGTGGGGACTGGAGAATGACCTCAAGAACCAGAAGCTGCCTGGTGTGTGTATGTGTGTGTGAGCAAGTGTGTGAGTAAGTGAGTGAGCATGTGCCGATCGTGCAGATGGATGTACATATGACAGCAAGAGCCTCTGATCAGCAGACAGTTTTGTGTGCGTGTGTGTGTAAAGGGCTTTCTCTGTCATTGTCTGCTATAATAATATTAATATGGTTCAGTGCTATTGTGACTATTTATGCGTGCTAGCATCATCCACAGAGACCTCTTACAGTGCTGGCTGAAACACCAGAGTTAAGAAATCGCCCAGGGTCTCTCAAGGACAGTGTGGACATTAGCAAAAACTATTTTTTTCTTTCGTTGTGTTTCTTAAACATATGGTTAAACACGGAATTAAATGAACAGCGCTACACAAAATATCACAAAACAAGGACAGTGCAACATAAGATAACAATGGCATCATCTCGCTTGACTGAAAAACAGATTAACTGAATTAATGGATGCATGGATGAATTGATGGGTGGATGGATGAACACGATTCAGCAATGTATAAAATACATCAAATTGTAACACGAAATGAAAAGTAAAATTCTACCCACAGCTGGCGGGGCTTTTAAAACCCTTGCTGTAATGTGTTTTGTGCTGCAGCGCCATCTGCTGTTGAGAGAGGGATACGGCGAGAGCATGACGGCTGTTGGCATAGTAACCGAACGCAAACGCGGAAACCGCCTCTTGAATGAGTTCTTAGACTTTTGAGGAATTTTGAGGAAAAAACAACTTACAACTCGTGCTTTGGCTCATTTCAGTGACCTGCGGTTTTTCTGTCAGGTGAGGTTAAGCATTTACTTTTTGAGGTTGTACTCTAACTTAATTAAGTGTTATGAAATATTGTAATAGAACATTATACACTACGTGCCCAAAAGTTAGTATACAACTGCTTATCCAGCGTTTCTTTCGAATAAAAGATTAAGTTGTAGCCCGTTGTCACAGTTAAAGCAAGGGTTTGCACTAGATACTGGAACACTGCTGTGAGTGTTTTGTCACACGGGCCTAAATTGGGGTGGGTTGTAGCACAGTGTGGTCATTTTCCTGCTTTTGCCAAAAAAAAAAGAATACAACAAAGGTGTACCTGGGCACGTAGTATATTTCTCCAGAATCTCTTCAGCATGGATCTCTAGGCTGTATTTATACTGCAGAGTACTTAATGCGTTTTGCAGACTCCGAAGGCATGCACTGATACTTAATCCAATTCTGTTTTAGCCAGCCTTGCAGGATGCTGTCATCGGCATCTTCGGTGCAGAGTAAGTGTTTCTTTTTTCATTGGCCTGCACACTAAAACTAATTTACAGTGAGATTAAAAGAATAAGATAAATCGTATTAGTGTGGGAATCCACTAGTTTCCCCTAGACAACACTTGGAACGAGTGTTACCAAGGTTAGATTTCTAAATGACACAGGATAGCTTTTTTCACTAAACCCCTCACGACAGTGTCTGATTTGCCAAACAATGTGAGATTTGCCTTCATTGATATAACTTATCAATATATGCAATGACATTTCATAGATATTTACAGCAGTCGAGGGGAAATGTATTTCAGTATGTGAATATGTGTATGATTTAGTGTGTTGTGTGTATTTGTGTAGAGGGGACAGAACCAAACCCTTTTAAGATCCCTGAGAACAATGAAATCTTCCTCAAGAGGAATGCACAGAAAACTCACAGAAAACAGGTATATCACCAGCAAGACTGCAAACCTGATGTCAGCTCTGATAATTGCCTATGAGCTCACATTAGAATCATAAATGCATTTGTTTCTATGAATTATTTTCAGTAATAGTTTGACAGAACAGTGCTGTCTACCGCAGGGCAAGTGTCAGGCTTATAAAGGGGCAATCCACAGCTTTCAAAATATGTATGTGTAATTTTATGTGTAATTTTGATAATATAAAATTAGTGGTAAATCTGAAAAAAAAAAAATAGAATACTCTGCATATACCATAACTGACTTTTTTTAGAAATACATTTTAGGCCAAAACCTTGTTGTAAACAATGTTTTAGACACCAGTCAACATAGTTCGGGTAATAACATAAGGTAGCTTTTAGTATAATAAAATGTTTTGGATGTCTAGTTCTAACGTTGTTTCACAGCTTGTGTACTTTGAATCATTTTATTTGTATCTTATTTGCATAAAAAATGAAATATGCAGAAAATTTGATAAATCTTTGGACTTTCTCTTTAGATTCTTGTCTTAGTACTGCCCAGCAGATCACTTCGAATCTACGTCTGCTCCATTAGTTCTGAAATGTTTCATGGCATATTTATAACAAATAAAAGTCGTATTTAATGTAAATGTTATTGTCCTGATCTTCACCTGGTAACTGCTGATGCCCTCTCACAGACAGCAGAAATTCTCATCACTGCACTGCAGCTGTGCTGGTACTCTATAACGCAACAATTTAATCATAATTTAATTAACTGCAACGATGCTGGGGTTTCAACTCAAACAGTTCTCCTGTTTAAACTGCTGGAGTGCTTGCAGAAGTTAATTATGTAGAAATATTATTAGAGGGTAGGGGTGAATGGTAAATGCCCGAGCTCTGTTTACGTTTTAGGTTTTTAGAAAAAGATACAGAGAAACAAACTTTGAAATTATGCTAAAAATTGGGCGCAGTATTCCAAGAATTACAAGACATCACCTTATAATCTATCAGATATATATATATATATCTCTTATATATATATATATATGGCTGTATACAAACGTTATGCAAACATTTTGTTGAAGTGAAAACAAAGCCACATCTTGTAGACTGAACACACTTCTGCACAATGCATAATTCTGTTTGAATTTAACACACTAGAAGAAAAACTAAAACATAAAATGTTACCCGTGCAAAAGTAGCACACTAACTTTAGAAATTGTGTACAAAAATTAACAGAAAGTGCCATTTTTAAGTTTTCTGTTTCCTGTAGAGGATTTTTATACATAGTTTTACACATATACATATCTTTACACAAAGAAAATCCACAAAAGGTGTAATTTGACTGGGGTTTTCAAACTTTTAACATGACTGTAAATCAGTCTGATCCAGGTAGTGTTTATTGTCACTATGTTTAATATATTTTGTTGGAATTTGTAAGACATTTTACAGTTTATGCTTGTAGTTGATTTTGTTGATTGCCACCCAGACACACAATGAGCTGTTTCTTGTATATGAAGGACTATCAGAAGGATTTGCAGCTGTCTGTGCAAGAGAAGAAGACATACAAGGGCAGAATGAGGGCAAGGCAGTCAGAGCTGAGGAAGAAGCTGAGAGAGGATCTGGAGGAAGAAGATGAAGAAAAAAGAACCACAAAGCACACGCCCACCACTGCCCAGCTCCTTCAAGGCACACCTGCATTCAAGGTGATGATGATCAAAGGTGAGACACGACTGTGATGAAAGACACACAAACCCACGCACGCATCCTAGATGAGAAACATCTGTCTGCAGAAGGCCTTCAACCTAGAACCATTTGCATACCAACTGCACATGTGTCTGTAAGGATGCCCTTGCTTCAACCTCATTGAAACAGAGCATACACTATGTCCAAAAACATCCAGGTGCTGCATCTAATTCAGCTCCTTCGAATTGTTTCACTAATGTTATCGTGGCTGGATGTAATCAAACAGCTAACATCTCCAGAATGTTCTTACATCCAGTGGAAAGCCTTCCTAGAAGAGTAGAGGCTGTTGCTGCAGCAAAGGGGCAACAAAGTCCTTATTAATACTCTTGATTTCAGAAGAAATGCTTTTTGAATAGTTGTTTACAGACATTTGGACACTTAGTAGTTTGAAAGTTAAAGTTTGTAACTGTATTTTCCAAAGCTTCTTTAGCTTACCACATTGCTCGTTGTCATTGTTAATGGAGACACACACTGTTGTGACAGTTGATATACTGTGTAAATCTCTTTCCACATTCTAGCAACTGTTATCAATATCATCCATTTACTAGTCCTGCTTGTATGAAGACACATTTATTTAAGAAAAATATCCAGAAATAATTGGAAATGGGGAAATGGACATGTTTCTGTTCTGTCTTAGACCGCAACATTGAAAAAGAAAGCTTACGGGAGTTTGTTGACAAGAAACGAGAGATGTTCTATCTGGAGGTAAAATTGGCCTGACATTTTGTGACTTGAGTTTACTATAAACCTCCTGTGGCTATTTTACTTATTCACTGTGTTGCTAGTTTCTCTCCTTTTCATCCCATTCCTATCCTTTCATTCGTTCTCCCTCAAATCTTCAACCCACTCTCTCACTCTCCCTCTTACACTTACTCTCATACTTACTCTCTCTCTCCTTCTCTTTCTCGTTCGCTCTCTCTCTCTCTCTCTCTCTCTCTCTCTCTCTGTCTCTCTCTCTCTCTCTGTCTCTAAGCACGCTCTGGCAGTAAAGAGAGAAGAGATTGAGCAGCTTGAGGAAGTGGCGAGTCATGAAGAGAAGAAATTGACGAGAGCCGAAAAGATGCTAGAGGACGATACCATCTTGTTTGACTCGTTTCTTAAAGAAACGGACAAGAACTCAATGGAGGCCATCAAAATGTAATAGTGTTACACGGACTCACACAGTTAAACTCTACACCATTTATCAGCACACAGCACAGTCACTGCCACATTTACTGCTTTCACATGAAAGAGAGAAATGACATTTAGGTGGATGTTAATTGACTACTGATGTAATTAACATTGAGGAATGTTAAGCACCTACATGTCATATTGTGTATGATAATGTATGTGAATTTCTACCTAGTGCTGAACAGGAGACCAAAGCAAAGCTGGAGAAATTAGCTGAGATCAAGAGGATCACTGCCAAAATGGTGGCCATCAAGAGGTACATTCTCCACTAACATAGTACAGAATCCAAGTTTAAGGGTTTGACTGATTTTATTGTTTTCTTGATAAAATCGTCTAATATCAGTAACAGTGAAAATCTGAGAAAACCACCTTCAGGAATATATGCTAATGGGCGCTAGAAGTTCTGAATAGGTGGTTTATTTTAAATCCATAGTATTTCAGACTTCAGTTTAGTTTAATACATTCGATGGTTAACTTTAATTCATTCAGTTTAATACATTTGAGACAGTTGAGAACTGGCCATTCGACAACTGACGCAAAGCACAGCACTTTTTAATTAAAGCTACTGGAGTCTGACCATACAGAAAACTTTGAAGTGGATATATGCACTGGAAATATACTGCTCAAAAAAATTAAAGGAACACTTTGTAAACACATCAAATGTCAGTGGCCTCCAACTGTTAAACCATTCCGTCTCATTGTTTCCCCTCTAGTGCACCAAAGCAGCTGAAACTGATTAACAACCCCCTTTGCTTCTGCATTGACCAGATCAGTATTTGAGTAGTTTAATTGAAGTGTTACCTTATTCTTTTTTGAGCAGTATATATTTAATAGCTTAAACAAAGGTATCTGTGTAAAACTGTTTTTTGCACCAGAATGTTTGCATCAGTCTCAGACCCTAAGGTTATATATATATAATGAAGTGAATAAATGATATAATATTTAAATTGTGCTTTAGACAGACTGGATATGTTTCACTCATTCTTACATTTTTGGCTGTTAAAGTCAAAATAAATAATTGTCTTGTATATTTAATGAAAGCTTTCACATTATGATTAAGAGAAGATGCTGACATTCTTTTACCATTTCAATTTGCATTTTTGTGTACTGTGCATGAAATTCTTATTCAGACTTGGGGCCATTCCGTTCAAATGGTCACTCATCTTTCCCTCTTCCATTCAGTGACATCTCAAAGTATGAGGACATTCTGCAAGAGTACAAGCTGTATAAAGACTTTCTGTTTAAGCTTTCTCCTCTGGAGTGGCAGGAGAAACAGAAAGAGAAGAGGAGACACTCTCCAAAGCCTAACTCAGCCACTGACAAGAGAGAGAATGAGGTGAAGAGCAGAGAGACAAACCGTGGGAAAAAGACCCCCCAGTCTGAGAAAAGTATGTACAGCAGAGCTGTAGTTTGTAAAAATATCATATTTTGAATAGATTGTCACATACTTTTAGGATTAGAGCCAATCCAGTCATATTTAAATGGATTGTGTATCAGTTATATTAAGACAGATATAGTTCAGGGTCTTTTCAGGAATCTTAAATCTTATGGCATTTTCCATCTATACCAACATGTGTTTCCAAGTGAAACATGGTATAAGGTGAGCTAGCTGAGCTCAGCTAGGGAGCTGAAACATGATATTATTGGTTAATGTTATTTTCCCCCACCTGCTGGTGCACAGTGGTGTCACTAAAAATCAATAGTGCTTTTAGAAGGCCAACATTTTGCTGGCAGGGAATAGAAAAAACAGAATGTTGTGATTTAAATGATATGATAAAAAGTGCTAAACATGAGCTTAATTTTAAAAGAAGTCTCCGTTTTGATTTCAGGTTAAATTTAAGATGGTGTTATATCTCTGAATCTTTCTCACTCAAAGGTAGGGAGAAGAGGAGCTCTGTTGGAACTCGAGAGCTGCCCCCTGTTCGTGAGGGCAGAGGTCCGTCCAGACACAGTGTGAAGTCAACTCCTGAGAGTGGAAAAATGTGCATATGATATACATAAACACACACATTTGTTCCTATTCAGTGTGCTCCACAGGCCTGACTAGAACATTTTTCTCTCTGATTTGTTTGTAGTAGCCCTGCATCTGAAACAGACAGCTCAGAATATGAGGTCAGTACAAATCACAACAGTCAGTACAGTCAGAACTCAATCTGCTGATATGTTTTCAGTCAGTTATCTTTTCTTTAAGTCAAAGAATATGTAATACATTTATAGTGGTGTTGACAGGATTTAGGCAAACTCAGGTCCTGGAGGGCGGGTGTCCAGCACAGTTTGATGGTTCTCCTCCTCAAACACATTCACTAAACCTCACTAAACTAAAACTGGCAAGGTGAACCAGGTGTTTCTGAGCAGGGAAATCACCAAAACGTGCTGGACCAAGGCCCTTCAGGACTGGAGTTCAACTCCCCTGCTTTAAAACAAACCCAGAAGTGACTTTTGAATTGAATTTTCATTTTCTTTTTTTTCCTTTGAATAAACACAAAAATGAAGTTCGTATGTACCAGTTACAAACTGCTGACTTTTTTGTTGCACCATTGTTTTCTGTAAAGTTTTCATTAAATCATAAACGTACTTGTCATCCGTGTTTGTCACTGCGCCTGTGCAGGAGGAGCCGGAGCTGTACTTCACAGAGCCTCAGCAGCTGTTGGATCTTCTGAGTGAACTGGAGGAGCAGAACCTCTCTCTGATCCAAAACTCGCAGGAGACTGAGGAGGGCCTGGAGGAGTTCAGGCAAACCATGGAACAGACTTGCAAGAACATGTGAGCATCCAAACAGCTTATGGGAATGGAAAGTGAAGGCCTACTCCATCTGCTAGCTGATGGCATTCATTTCGCCATAGGGCTTCTTTTGATAAGGGGTTAAAAATGACTTAAAACTGCAACTTTTGTGCACCAAACATTTTGCAACCGTACAAGCAACACAACAGGGATTATAAAGCTTTTATATGATATTATATTGCTGCCTGTGTTGATCTGTGGAATGTGTGATTGTGTCCTTTATGTGATTTAGGGATCAATTTAAAAAAATCCAAATGATATTTTGTTAAATTAGTAATGAGAGGTGGTTAAATATATTGACATGCATTACTTTAATCAAAATCATTTGGATTATACAAATGCCTTGATTAATCCTAACATCTCAGAAATACTCGATTGGTCAGAATGATACATTAGAGGGATCATTTACATACTACAGCCCACTGCAGTATAAGTATTTCAGAGAACAGTTTTGCATTATTGATTAACATTGAGCAGCCTTAACACAGCAACCTTCACTGGTGATCATTTATAGTTGACTGTATATCGTGTGTTTGTGTGTGTGCTTGAATACACTTGTTTTTCATTTGTATGCAAATGCTGTAAACATTTCTTAAGAGCAAATTTACTATAAACCCCTGTCCTCACATAACCTGATACTCCCTATAACAGGAGCATTTAGGTCTTCTTGCACCAACACACCTGAGCTCATCAGCTAACAAAGCTGTTCCTGAGTTTGAAATGGGCAATAATAACTGCTGCGCAGATGTACTCTGAGGACAGGAAACACTTGAGGCTTTTTAATATCAAATTTGTGTGTGTGTGTGTGTGTGTGCGCACTTAGGGAGCAAGAAGCAAAAGAGCTGAAGCAGCAGATTGATGTCATGATGGAGACCATTCAGAAAGAGAAAGACAGAACCACAGAACTAGAGCTCAAAGCTAGACTCTTCAACTTCGGAAAGTACAAAGCAGAGGAGGTAAGCTTTTATATAAAACATTGCTTTGGTTCACAAACACCTAAAAGGATATCTGTAATTCAGAAGGCTTCAAATGTTGCCTTATATATGTATATGAAATTTAGGAATGCTTTTCTTTTATTCATCCTTTTCTGGTTCCATCATGCCTCCTTTATTCCTTTCTCCCTCTCAGGATGACACTCTGAACGCTCTGAGCCAGAAGGTGGAGGATGTGTATCGGAGCTGTATAGGAGACAGTGAGGCCAACCTGAGCACTCTGCAGATGCTGACAGCAATTGAGGGCCTTCTGGGAGAACTTCTGGAGAACGTAGAGATGATTCCTGCTGACCGCCTTGCCATCGCTGAGAGAGCCAAAGAGAAGGAGAGGAGGCTCAGGTAAAATCAGCATGGTTCCAACACCTAAAACCATGTAGCTTAAATACTATGAAACAATCTTAGACTATTAGAATAATTAGCCACTGAAAATCTTTTTTTTTCCCAAATATTTAACTATTTTATTGCAGTGCATGACTCCTCTAGGCCTGGAAATTGATAGGCCTGAATCATCAAGCAAAGATCTTCCACTTCGAATAGAACTTGTCTCTTGAAGTTAGCCTTGACTCAGTCTTAAAAACATGCACCGTCAGCCTGTTTGTGAACCAGTTCCTCCATCTTTGTGCTCCTAGACTGCGGGATGAGAAGATCTATCTGCAGAAGCAGCACCAGGAGGAGAGGATGAAGAAAGCAATGGCAAGAGCTCAGGCCGAGATAAAGAGAAAGGTCAGTTGTATAGAGATTTCAAGCAACATAAAACAGGGAATAAAAAATATTTTTTAACTGAATTCCCATTTTCTGTATTCCAACAGTCTGGTAGGAAGCTGATGCCTCGCTCACAGCCTCCTGTTCCCAAACCCAAAAACGACCAGCATGATGACACTGCAGACAAGGAGAAGGAGGAGCAAATGTACTTCTTCACCTAAATCACAATTAGCATTCTTATTAGTTTTAATGTCACCTCTTGGGTGGGAAGGTTTGAGTGGACACAACCAACCTAGTCCCATCTGAAAACATTACAGGCTGGTGGGGGCAGTGTTATGTTGTGGCAGCATGATCCTTATATACACTGGTGCACCTGACACATTCTGAACAAGGCCGTCCCTTGCTGGCTGTAGTTTATCCATGCTTGGATGGATGCTTCCAGAACACAGAGCATGTTTCATCACCGTTTCTCCAGTGGCCTGGAATCTCAGAACCGTCAAACATATTTAGGATGAAGTTGAAAGAAAACTATTTAGATTTTCAGGCTGCATCAAGTGTGCAGCAGTTTCCACATGCCATAACAGTTCTTCCAGCAGCTTGTAGAATCCATGGCCAGGTATATTCATGGTTTACTGATGGCCATAAAAGAGACAACACAGTTCTAGATAATCGTACCTAATAACCGGACAACTTCTATTGCTGCATGTTTTAACCTTGTACTTGTTTTGCTGAACTTTCATTACACACAAGTCCTTTATCTGGATTAATTTGCCTGAAATGTTGCAAAACAAATCTTGCAAGTGAATGCAAGTAAACATTCACAGCACAAAGCTAAAAGAAATGGTCTTGACCACATCTGACAGATGTAGATGTGTAATAGGATATATTTTTCAATAATCTTTCTGAGGTTTCTGACAAGTATGAACCACAACTACAGAACTGTGCTTTGTCTGTTATTAGGGACACTTACTCAGTTTTGCTAAAGTACTAAGAGGGTAGCAAATAGCTGGAGGGTAATGTATGACCGACACAAGTGACGGATCAATTGCATCTATAACATTACTTCTGTTCTCCAAGTCAAAACTATGAATTTTTACATGTTCATTCAATTGCCTTGCATTTTCAATGGACACAGGCACAGTACTCTGTAGCAAATCACTGAATAGATTGTTTCCTGAAGAACCTAACTAGAATATACAAACAAGTCTATTACCTTATCTTAATTAGATTAATTAACTTACTCATGGTCATGTCTCACCATTGGATATTTGGATATTTTTTAGAAACAATCAAGCATGTGAAGATTGCATTTTAAACTGCAAATAAGTGTCACACCTTAAGAATAGTAAGAATGACAAACTGAATTCACTTTGTTTCAAACTTTCAGCAATGCAATAAATTAGACCTTTTAATGTTTTATAAAAAAGTAGAGTGCCATTTAATCTTAGTCTCATACACAAACAGAACAAACAATTGTATCTTCATGTTTTACATAAACAAATGCAATAAAAAAAACAAGAAAACCGTACAAAGGTATTTCTTTCACGGTTTTAGATGCTGTTGCCTAGAGGGCAAAGAAGACTGAACAGCAGAATTACTTACAAAGACCTTTTGCTAGGTTGTCAGGTACCTTACTGCATAAACAGTAAATTTTACAATTATCACACCCAACTGCATTATTACAAAAACAAGCGTACCTGTATAAGACACACATACTTGCCATGAAGTAACAGGCAGTATAAGCAGCTGTGACACAAGCTAATATCAGAACTGCAGTTAATGTATTTTTGGGCTTTATTATGCCTTCATGACTAAAGCAAAAAAAAAAAATTAACCTATTTAACACTGTGCAATAAGGACTAATGTCTATTTTGTAACACACTCATGACAAAATCAATTATGTTGGCCCCTTACAGTACTCTGCTAGCAGCATAGTAGATAACAGCACTAAAATATCTGGAGGGAAGTAGACTCCTTGCACAGTGCCCCCTTCACCAGTTCATGATACTGCCTAAACCGCTGTGTTAAAGAAATAAGTAACTGTGTCTTCAAGACAGGAAACCTGATAAACATGTTAAATGAACTTTGTTACACTGTTCAATACGTTTTAACTGAATAAGCCATTTTAAGATGAAATGCATGGACAACACGGCTTGCAAACCTCAACACAGACCTAGCCCTTCGTGGTCTGTTAAAAGAATAAGCCCTTAAACAAGGCTTAAGTCTCTGTTACTGAAAAACCCTCTGAACAGGTTCATGTCCAGCACCACTCCCCAAAGAGGAGACATCTTGAAAACAGATGCCTTCATGTCTTGAGGAGGGAGAAAAGGAGGAAAGAGAGGGAGAGAGAAATTAAACTGTCACAAGATCCAACAATGGCCCTCGCTGGATCTCTGTCAAGCTGTCACTCCAAGTCCTGTAGGTTGATAGTACTGCCGGTGAACTGGGAGTTATCAGATCCGTTATCATCCTCAGCCATGGCAGAAGGCTCCTGAAAAACACATTTGGGGTTATAGTATTTAAAGGTATTTTAAAATACATGATGCTGTTCATAATTAAAGTAAATGTAGTGAGATTCAAATAAAACCTAACAAATTCAAGTCAAAACATCAGCCTTCCTTTTTGTAAACCAGGCAAAACTTGTTGAGGACTGTGCCTGTGTGTAACAAACAGTACCTGTAAGATGTTGACAGGCAGGTCGACCGTAAGCTGAGAATGAGAACTTGACGTCTGTGAGCTGAGCTGGAAAGCCAAGTCTCCATCAGTGCCAGGGTCATCCTGCAACCCATACATCCACACAAAATCAGAAAACTACACCATGACTGAGGGGAGATCCCAGATAATGAAAAAGCTTCTAACACCACTCACCTGCAGTAGCTGAATCTGTACATACTGGGCTCCAGTGACTGGGTCTCGGATAGTGAGGCCGCCTGCAGTTGAAGCAGCTCCTTCTCCAAAACGGCTATTTGTTGAAGCCAATGCCCCAGCAGCAGTTGAGCCCTTGGTCCCCTTAATCTTCCTTTGAGTTGCTCCTGAGGTACCGGCACTACCAGCAGGGCCTTTCTGCTTCCTTTTTTTTGCCAGCTGGATGGCTCTGTAGTCTGTGCGTGCAGAACCACTGCTCTCCTTAAAAAAAAAAAAACAGGTTCACATCAAACACTTCACAAGGAACATAGAGTTTAGTGTTTGTTTCCTGCCTTTTTCAGTCATTTGAGGGCAACTTTCTTGTACTCAAACTCACAAATACATGCAAACTGTCCAAATGCACAGTAAGATACGCTCACTTCCTCCACACACTCACCATAAAGGAACAAGTGGTGACTGGGGACAACTCCGTGTCTTTTTGCCCACCATAGGATCCACTGTGGCTGGGAAACACAAACTGACTCATGCCCTTGCTGTTCTCTGGCTGGGCCAGGACATCTACTCCGCTCAGTAAGGGTCCCACAGCCACCTCACTGCTTCCAATATCTGCTTTTGCCTGGGGAGACAGCAACTCTGGCACCGGAGGTCCAGACAAAGCAGTGGAGGATGTGAGGGTGGGAACAAGAGAGGAGGTGAGTGAGGATGTAAGCGAGGGAGTGAGCGATGGGGTCAAAGAAGAGGAAGGGGATTCTGCTGTTAATGCGCTGGAAGAGCTCAAGGCTTGCAGCTGCTCTCCTGCTGAGGTGCTCTGGATAGCCAGAGCTGTTAGTGCTCCTAGTGCCTCAGGGTTCACTGTCTGTACGTCATCTAAATGTAGCGTAGTTTGCTGCAGGACCCCTCCACCTGTACCGGAGCCTAAGCCAGTGTCCAGAACATGCACTCCCATGTCTGGCCCTGCTGCTAAGATGAGCGGGTCCACAGTTTTGGCCCCTCCAAGAGATGACCCAACTGAAGCAGGATCTATGGTCAGGATGCCTGCACTGACCAGTGACATGTCCATGGTGAAGGAGGCAGGGCCTGTAGGGGCTGAGGGGCCAGCAGGTGCTGTTGGGGCCCCTGAGGGCCCGCTGGAGAACAAGGAGGACAGGTCTAGGCTGCTGAGCTCTGTTCCCACAGAGCCTGGGGCAGTGGCAGTCTGAGCAGCGCTGGTAAGCTCACAGCTGGGTGTCAGAGTGGCTGTGCTCTCCAACTGACTCAACACATCTGGAGAGGATGACAGTCACAGAGAAATTAATGAATGCTATAGACTTACATTATTGTTCAAAAATCTGCAATCACTGTTTTGCAGAGTACGTTTTATACAAAGTGCATATGTACATTTCTAAAACTAGAACTGTACAATAGGGCTGCATGATATTGGGAAAAAACTACATTGCGATATATTTTTTCCCTGCGATATATATTGCGATGTGTACAAATTTGAACTGCTTAAAAATCAAATAATTCAAGAATAATTGGGGTAATTTTGTAAGCATTTCTAAAGAATAAAGAATAAGCGGGATAATGTACAGGCAGCCTGTAGTTATCGCGAAATAAGCCTCTTCAGTGTGATACTAGACCATCCGCTTCGCGTCGGGTCCTGATCACACTGTCGGGACTTATTTCTGCGATAACTACCGGCTGCCTGTACATTATCCCTTACTTAGTGTTAGGTCAGGGGTGTCAAACTCATTTTGGTTCAGGGGCCACATACAGCCTAATCAGATGTCAAGTGGGCC
>JBBPCY010000109.1:20123814-20134101 GCA_037974405.1 Brachyalestes nurse
CTGTTGATTCAATGTAAAACATAACGAGCGCTTTCAATTTGGTTTCAACGTCGCGTATCAACGTAGATTCAATATTTTTCAATATGTTCAGTGTTGATTCAATCTGATTTTGCTATCTGGGTTCCTTCTAACATCCAGTTTTGAGTTTTTTGGGTCTACAGTGACAATATGTTTATATATATATTTTGAACAGGGTTTATTAAGTAAACTGTAAGATAAAATTGGGTTGATTTCATCAAATAGAATGGATTGGGGGCTGTATACCTGTAGGATTTACTACTAGACTGCAGAAGGCATGAGGCCTACCAGTGTGTTTTCCCTTCTCTCTCTCTTTCTCTGACTCCTTTCATATCTGATATCTAACACAGGCAGCCAACAACCAGTCATAAATGAGCAAATACATTTGAACATTTCAGAACACAGTACATGTGACACACTTTGTATTTTGTTCCCAGTTGCCTCCTCAGCAGTGAGGCAGAAGTCTCTCAAAATAACATCCAGTCTTACCATTTTGCAGAAGATTTGAAAAGTTCTTTGTTGGCTGCAAACCTACCATGAAGAGTGTCATCAATAAGACCTACAGAGTGTCCAGTGTTCCTTCCACACACAGACTGCACTCAGTACTCTCAGTTAGCAGATTTTTAGAGAGTTCTTTGGTGGCAGATATGGTACAGCAGGTGCTCTTGTAGTTCTCTTAGTCACGGTCTTGCTCTGGGTTCATAAAACTGGTTTATGGTTGATTTCTGGTCAAGTCTTACCGTTCCAGCATACTGGGGTGGAGACCCTTGCCTGCTCGGGTCATCATTGTGTGGGAGAGAAGATGAGCTCATCTGCCCTTTCACCCAGGCACTCATTCTCTTTCTGAAACCCACCCCCCAAACACATCTACACACAGACACAGACACAGACACACACACACACACAATCTTCCCCATCAATTCTATGCTCTATATTCTTCTTCTTCTACATGCTCCCTCTTTATTCTCTTCTTTCCTACTTTAGTTCTCTCTATTTTTCTCTCCATGTCTTTTTGTCTGTCTGTCTCTTTTTTTCTCGCTGCCTATCCATGTCCGTCTGTTTCTGTATTTCTTTCTCTCTCTCTCTCGTGCTCTCTCTCTGTCTATCTGTTACTCTAAGTCTCTCTCTCACCCTCTCTTTGTTTTGCGTGTGTGTCTGCAGAATCTATTAGAATCATGCCAGGTGTTTCCTTTAACTTTTAATGGGTTCACAGCTCTGCCAGATGACAGCACACTTTTTTTAGATGAAGCTGTCTTAGTTGTCTTGTTCCAAGGCATTTAGCAGCACTAACATGAGGGCAGAGCATCTGCTTCCTTTTCTGTTGAGTATTCTTTTTTCTGTTTTTAGAATGGAGCATACTGAGTACAGATGTTGGTAAGAAACTTAGTGTAGGTGATCTCAGCAGTCAGGGGGCCAATCATCAGTATATAATACATTGGCAGTAGAAAATCCACCACAAGTTTGTTAACATTACACAAAACTCCCTAGAGTGCCAGCCCTTCATTCTCCTCCCTTCTGCTGCCCTCTCCTCAGATACGCATGTTGATGGGGGGCTTGCTGGGTGTGCCTGAGGCAGGGGGGGCTGGGCGGGGGCTGATGTCTTTGCTCTTCATGAAGGACAGAAGCTGGTCAGGGATCTCCGCCAGAACGTCTTTAGCTAGTCTAGCCATGCTCAGAACCTGGTTACCAGAGCGGTCGATGTAGTCCCGGAATGGAACAAACTGGTGGCCGAAAGAGGACAGAGAGAAAATAAAAGAATTAAAAAGAGAAGTTGAAAACTGGCAAAATTGCAAACGATAGAAGGAAAGGACTTTCTTTACCTGCACAATGTCTCTCTCAGCAAAGCGCCCTCTAGAGGACACTCTGACATCATCTCCATCCAGCTCTTCCATAGCTGCAGATGAGAAACACATGTCCCTTTACTCACAATCCACAATGCAGTTAACTAGCAGGCTGCTCTGTAATAAGCTGTTGACTGAAATATTTTGCATGAAGAGTAACTATAATGAGCATTGTTAATTTTAATGTTTAATGTAAAGTAAATATTTTGTGTGATTGATGGGGTAGCATTGCCTCTGCAGTTCTGTAGACTCCCTCCTTCAAGTCAAACTGAAGGTTTAAATGGCTGCCGTTTTGGGATATGTCATGCATCATATATCCATTATCCTCAATCCTCAATGTCCTGTGTTAGTATAAAGGGCTGGTCACATTGATTACTGAAGGGTCACAGTGAATACAGTGTGGTTGGTGCATCTGATTTATTATGAACTGCACTTTACACAGCAGCTAGCACTTAACTGATCTCAGGAGTTACTCTGAAACCAAGACAAGAGTCCATGTACTGTTGAAACTGGGAGTATGACACTACTCAATAAAATAACAAATTTAAAAAAGTATTACAACACTACCAGTTGACTAGTAAAAATGATGCCACATTATGGTTAGTGAACAATAAACCATTATACACTGTTAACTGTCAGTTTGAAGTTCACAGAATTCAAAAGTAAACAATTTTTTAAAAGTTCAAATATGTTCCTGTGCTCACAAGTGAAAAGTATTCTGTTAGTTGCTTGCTACTGGCACACTGCAGGAGCTTCTATTCTATTGCACTTAGTCTTAGGCTAAGACGCTCATAAAGGCCGCCTGATGTAAACTGCATGCGAAAATGACAAATTTCAGAATATTCCCACGGCAGTCTATGCAGGACTATTTGGTGCCAACAAGACACCATCACATGCTTGTTAAACAGTTTTGGTCATGCTAAACACTCTGTGATCAGTTGCAGTTAGCCAAAAGAGACTTTATAGTAAAGGCTGGTGGTCTTGGAATGGTTCAGGAGACGGTTTCAGTGTAGTCAAAGGACTGGCATGGCGTGCTTGCCTCGATGGGGAATTAACCCCCCCAGTCTGCTGTGTGGAGAATGGCAGTGTTTCCCATTACACTACACCAACTGCTGAACTGATTTCATTTGTGTGGTATTTCCACATCAATTAGGTACTTTGGGTTTTGTGTATAGCAGAAAATCTGTTTTCTGAATTTTCCTCCCAGGTATACACTGCTGTTTTTTCTGCTGCTCTATATTAGGCATTGACCACTGTAATTTCAAATGCTGCCCACAGCGGTGGCTCTTGGATTTATTAGTCAATTAGTCATCAAGTCTGTGTAACCACTACCTAATAATGTTTTCAGTATTTGAATATTGGCACCTGGAACAGTTAACAGAGTACTTGAGTCCAAGCAACCCCTGTACTGCCAGAAGACACTTTTACTGTACTGACAAAGTAGCTGTAATAGCATGAAGATTTTAACAGAATCTAAGGGGAAGGCAACATACCACCTTTTTACCTTTTATCAAAAATACTGAATGACTTACATTCTCCCACACAGACATACACCCACACACATAGTCGGCTGTACAGTCTTTAGCTGTAGCTAAATCCAGTCCAGTTTCTAGTCCAACAAGCACCAAAAACATACACAAAAGCAAAACAGAAAGCTTTGTCCCAAAAAGATGTCAAGATATACTGCCCACTTCACTAAAGGGAAACTATTCCAAAATATCTAAAAAAATTCAGGGGAGGCGGCTTTAGGCATGGAGAAACCCCGCCAGAAGCTGAACAAAAATCACCAAGATTCTGTGCCAGATCTCAACATTAGCCTTCAAGAAGTCTTTTAGCGTCCTCTAGCCTTTGGTTTCCTCTTTTATTAGAAAACAGCCAGTAACTCCTCACAGCGCCCTCTTGAATAACATAACACTAAGAGCTCAGGCCGCTGCACTTTCATCAACCCTTCTGAGAATTAGGATACCCTTCAAGATGGCGGAGGGGATTCCCTATGTCGAGGGGAGGTCTAGGACAGCTTTTTTTTCAGAAATAAATTATATTCATGTTGATGAAAATATGATTATTTCTTACTCTATCAGTGCTTTACTGAGATGTTTTTTATATCTGTCATGTTTGTTTTTGTGTTATGTTTGTACTTTATTTGCTTTACTTCTGTATGTGAGAGAGAGTGAGAGAGAGGGAGGGGAGCATCTGTTGGTGTGTATGTACATGCATGTGTGTGTATGTAGGCTGGAGGCAGATGTTGGTTAGCTGAGCCTCTGGGGGAGGCACAGGCTTAAGCACTGCTTCTCTGGGGTGCAGAGGACGCTTATGCTGTGCTCAGTGTGTGTGTGTGTGTCTGAGAGAGCATAGTTATTGATTCTGGAGATCCAAGTGTGTATGTAAATGACCAGGGCTGCTGAAGGGGCAACGCATGGGGTTGAGGGATGTGTGACAGATGGTGGCTGAGGACACACAGGCAGGGGTACAGGGGCAAGACGAGGAAAAAGCAGGAGACAAAAATGAGTAATGAAAGAGCAAATTAGAAGCAGGAGACCCAGGATAACGAGACGACTGAGACTGTTCGGAACATCATGCACTCTGTATTTGCATTCGAAACAGATTTTGGTGACTTCAGATGCCGATAAATTAGACAGATGCTGTGCCTCTTATTTTTGATCTTGTTTGTACTAAAATCATATATTTAACTAGATAATAAACATAACGTTGCTGTGGTTTTTCAGTCAGTTAATACCTTTCTTAAAACCCTATCTCTTACCTCCCCAACACTTACTTAAAAAATGGTAGGACACATCTACACTATGAATTAAAAAGACTGATGATGAGAAAGTGTCCACATTTATTTACACAGGGAGTACAGTCACAGTTTTGCATCTCTGATATGTTTTAAGTAAATATTCCTGGTTGGTCTCTTGCATCTACAGGAGCTGGCCAGCTAGTGTTGAAAAGAGCCAAAACTAAACAAGGCGAAATGGCCTTTAGTCACTAAGATGCTTGCTGCTGGAACAAACTGGCCATCAGTATCAGATCTGTACCAAGTGTAGCTGTGTAAAGCTGCTAAAACCTGTACTATTCTCCACTGCCATCATTTAAATATCTGAACTTCTATTGTACTTCCAAATTTATTTTATTAGTTTTCTATGTATTCTTTTATTTCTGTTATCTCTTTATTTTGTTCTATTTTATTTTTATTCGATTCCTGTGCAGGGATTACCAACTCCGGTCCTGGAGGGCCGGTGTCCAGCACAGTTTGATGGTGGTTCACCTCAAACACATTTACTAAACCTGACAATTAACTGGTGAATTAGGTGTTTCTGAGCAGGGAAATCACCAAAACGTGCTGGAGTTGATGGCTTATTTTCTAAGCTAGAACTCGGATGTCCATCTTGCTAACAGGCTAAATAGAGTTAACAGGCTAAAAAAGCTCCTCCATTTGCTTCATTTGCCTGTGTTTTACTTAGACGTGGCTTAAATTGCATTATACTCAAATACGTTATACTCAAATGCATTATACTCTTACTGCCTATATAGTGCTCCCTATAAGTTTTGGCTCATATTCAAATAGAACCATTTGATATTCAGCCTCTGTGTGGGAAAAGGCACTTACAACATAGTTAACTTATTAACATAGTTAATATAAAAGTGAAAAATGTATAGAAGCTCTAATGGAAATGAGTGTTGCTGGCGCGGCAGTAATTTGGTAAGCAAAAACTACTTATAGAGCAAAGTTTATTTGCACGAAACATTGCTACAATATAGGTTCATTATTATATTAGTTCAAAAGTACATGTAATGACTGCAATATACATGATTGGTGGCTGAATTGTTTTGTCCTCATTCAGAAGTTCATGGTTGCTTGGCAACAAGAATGTACTCTAAATGAGCTTCATTTTTTGGTGGAAGAAAGGTTTATTGCTATTATTAATTCTAATAACTAGTTATCTATTTGTCATATTTTATGCTGTTTGCTGTTTTATAAAAGCAATAAGCCACTAGAGGCTGTGCATTACAGTGATCTTACCTCATGGCTTACTGCTTTAACATCCACCCTTACACACTACAGATACACTCTCCCCCCACACACACACACACATTAAATTCCTGAGTGAGCGATCACTCTTCATTAGGTTGAAGTAGTCTCTTCGCTGTATCCCAGCCTGACAGTAAGCAAACTTTTTAAACGAATAATTCATTCACAGTATCATGCGTGTGTGTATAATGAAGCCTCATCATCACCACTCATTACTATTCAGATTCAGAGTACAGAGTATACTGAGCTTTAGGCTTCACTGCATAACTTAGCTATAATAACTGAGATGGAAAAACTTACACAGGCTATAATGATTACCCAGGACACTGTGTGTGTGTGTGTGTGTGTGTGTGTGTATGTGTGTGTATGTGTATGCAAACAAATGTGTTTATTAAACATTCTCTGTAGTATATCCAAAATGAGAATGTATTGAACACATGCCTGAGAGACTGGCAGACAATGGCAGAGAGAGAGAGAGATAAATTGCAACTTTGCTGCAAGGTTAAGAAGGAGGAGGTGATGGCTTCCAGGCATAGAGAGCTTTAGGCTGCACTGCATAACTTAAATGGGAAAACTAACACTGCCTGTAATGATTACCCTGGACACTGTGTGTGAGACTGTGTGTATGAGTGTGTGTGCATATGCAGTTGAGCTTATTAAACCTGTTTTGACCTTAGGGCAGAGTAGGCATATCTCTTAGCCTTTTTCTGTTTCTCACTTAACACACACAAACACACACACACACATATATATACACCACTTACCATCAAATTCAGCAGGGCCCACACCCACAATGATGATGGACATGGGTAAAGCAGAGGCCTGTGGGGAAACACAGACACACAGACACAGACACAGACACACACACACACACACACACACACACATCCCACACATGAACAACATGAAAACTGAGCAAAGTCAAGTTCAATCTGCGATTCAGTCTTGACCTGTCACAATCACAAAATGTTATCTCATGACTAATTGCCATGTAACTGCAATTACAGTCCTTTTTGGTTTTTTTATGATTTACTGAAGTACAGCACTGAAGACCAAAGACTGTAGTGATGTACTGACATTTATGTGATATCCTGCAGGGTTGTGTGCATGTAAGCCCACAGAAATTTCTACACAAATCTAGGTAAAAAAAACACTTGTTCTGCAAGTAAATTAGCAAACATTGGTATTTGCTACCAGGCTAACATAAACAAACATTCCTCTTAAGCTACCCAAACATCAGTCAGAATTTTTTTTATTGTTTTCGTAAGAGGCATGTGTCTCACTAAATGCATTTTCTGGTTTACATTTACATTTACTTGCCTAAATTGAACACACCCAAATTACATAACTGACAGCACTCTGTTTAAACAAGTACAACAATGTGATTGTGTACAGTGGGTATAGAAAAGAATCACACCCTTCAAAATATTCATATTTTGTTCCTCTGTAGCCTGAAAGGAAGACACACACAAAAAACATTTTTTGACTGTAAAGTATAACATCCAAGTGAAAGATTTAGATTTAGCAACAGTTTAGACTAAAAAACAGAATTACAATTAAAAAAATAGAATTAAAAAATTAAATTACTCCTAAAATACTCCTCAATCAGGTCACCTTCTCTATTTTACACCAAGCTAACTGATCTATAATCATAAAAACAGCTGGTACTGGAGCATGCTCGGTAGTGCAACTGAAAGCAGACAATCAACTATGCAAAACAGCATAGAAAAACACTGTCAAAAGATTGCAACGATAAAGTTGTGGACAAGCACAAGTCAGGAGATGGATATAAAAAAGTGTCTGGTACTATTATGACCCTCCTCGACTCAGGCCGTCCCTCCAAACTGGATGGAAGAGTGAGGAGGAAACTGCTGTTGCAGGAATTTATGGCACTGAGGGCATATGACAACAATGTCAAAAGTGCTCCACAAATGTGTTTTGTATGGGAGGGTTGAAAGAAAAAAGTCACTTTTTGAGTGTGCTTTGAAAAAGGTGTTATGGTCAGATGACACCAAAATCAAACTATCTGGTATCAGCACCAAAGGGTGCATCTGGCAGAAAGTCAATACAGCTCACCATTCAGAGAACACTGCTCCTGCAGTAAAGCATGAAGGTGGCAGCATCCAGTTGAGGGGTGTTTCTCTCAGCAGAGACTTGTCAGGACAGAAGGAAAAATGGATGGGGCAAAGGAAACCCTGCTGCCCTCTGCCGGAAAGTTGTCAGTGGGAAGAAGGTTCACTTTCCAATATAACAATGACACAAAACAAAACTCACCACACAGTGGCTGAAGGAGAAAAAGGTGCGAGGGCTAGTCAGAGCCCAGCCTTAAATCCTATTGAAAACCTCTGGAATGACTTGAAGATCCCATTTCACCAATGTTCACCCTCCTGAGCTGGAACAGTCTGTTAAGAAGAGTAGCCAAATACTGCACAGTCTACATGTGCAAAGTTGGCAGAGAAGTATCCCAACAGACTCAGGGCAGTTATTAAAGCAAAAGGTAGTTCCACAAAGTTCTGACATGGGGGAAGGGGGGTGATCTTGGTGATTTTATTTATTTATTTTTTTTTCTGAATTGTTGTTATATCTTTCATTTGTATGTTATAAGTTGCAAATTCAGCTGGTAAATTTGTTTTCATGTGTGTGTCTTCATTTCAGAAAAAATGAAAAGAAAAGAAAATGTGCATATTGTGAAGGGGGTGATTCTTCTCTGTACCCACTGTAAGAACTGTGACAAGTCTAATTCAGTCAACAGAAGTCTTCAAATTTGGAAAATCCAGACACTCGCTCTAATTATTCAGTGCATATTGCTGTTAGTATTTTCTAGAGCATTGCCAAAAGAATAGGTTGCTCTGTTTAGGGTGACTATACCCAATGGCAGGTGATGGCTAGAGGAGTAATCTTAGCATTGGATGGTGGTACATCATCCTTTGGCATGCTTTTCTGACCCAGAACCTCGAATCTCCACAACAATGTTACACCATCTAGTGTCAATTTGTTCAATTTTCCCAGAAGAGTAAAATTAGTTACTGCAGAAAGAAGATGACAAACCCACTGTTAATATGCTTAATTTCAGAAAAAGCACTGGATGAGTTGGAGTCTATAAACTTCTGGTCATGTAGTGAATATTTGGATATTCTGTATTCATGGAGCTTCGGGAAAAAAATCGTTTTTCTTACATTGACAACGGCTTCTTTGGTCTGCACCATGTCTGAAATGACTCCATCTGTGATCATCAACAGCACAAAATACTGCGACCCATCAGTCACATCCTGTGCTGACCTGAGACATACACACACAAACGCAGAGACAGAAGACAGATGGCATGGAGAGGTTTTAGGTTTTTCTATCCTATTTCACATATCAAAATCACAAATCACATTTGACAATGACACATATTTACTAATGAACTCATATTTTGAAAAGGAAAACCAGATTAATTTTTATACAAATATGGTTTAGTTTTTGCTGTTTGTTCTCATAACTTTATTTAAGTATTCACTTTTACCACAGAATACATTTTAAACAAGTGCCAGTGGTATGTGTGAGTGTGTGTGTGTGTGTGTGTGTGTGTGTATGTATGTCATGTAGGTAATAGCCCCGACAGCAGGCAATATGGGGTCTTCCCAGCTCTGTGACTGATTGGTTCAGCTTCACTGTGTGCCCATGGGGCAGAAATCTAAACCCAACATAATGGCAAAAGTAAGTGTGTGTGTGTGAGAGAGAGAGAGAGAGAGAGAGAGAGAGAGAGAGACTGAGAGACAGAGAGACAGAGAGACAGAGAGACAGAGAGAAAGAGATAGACTGGTCTCTGCCCAGCATAAACTAAACCTCCTGTACAAAGCCACCCTCTGTCTACCTCTCACACACATGCCTTTCTAAAATATAACGAACACACAAATAAACACACACACAGAGCACTGACTATGGAGCATAAGGGAAGTGGCCTGAGTGTATAAATCCACAAATCAGTCTAAACCCACCTAGTACCACCTAACAACAGCAGAGTGACAGCGACAAAGAGAATGCTGACAATCTGTCCTCCCCCTTGTCCCTCTGTGTGTGTGTGTGTGTGTGTGTGTGTGTGTGTGTGTGTGTGAGAAGGAGAGCGCTGTTGACGCTCTGAGTTGGTATATCTGTGGCGTTACGCAACAGACATCTCCACTCTCCCAACATGATATTACTATGGCAATGAGCCAGCTATAAATAAATGATGGGTATATGGAGTGATCAGAAATGAACAAAGAGTGAGAACTAACTGACACAGCACAGTGTCCTCAGACAAAAAAACCCATCCAAACTCTGAGGAGAAAGCTGTGTGTGTGTATGTGTGTGTGTGTGTGTTTGTGTGTGTGTGTGTGTGTGTGTGTGTGTGTGTGTGTGTGTGTGTGTGTGTGT
>JBBPCY010000109.1:20134201-20162892 GCA_037974405.1 Brachyalestes nurse
TGTGTGTATGTGTGTGTGTGTGTGTGTGTGTGTGTGTGTGTGTGTGTGTGTGTGTGTGTGTGTGTGTGTGTGTGATGGTGACATGGTGTCCAGAGTGTTTCTGTGCCTTTTGCCTCATTAGTGCTGGGATAAACTCCAGCTTCCTGGATAAGGACCAGCGGTTCAGAGAACGGATGGGTGTCTTGATTTCATAGAGCTATAAATACATACACACACACACACACACACACACACACACATATATATGTATATATTAGTGCTGTCAAGGGATTAAAATTTTAATCTAATTAATTCCATGGTGTGGCGATTAATTAATCTAATTAATCGCATTTAATCGCACATACATACAGACGATACAAGTACAATCAGTTTTTTACCATTTATTATTGAATACAAGCCTATAACTTCGGCTACAATGTTCATTACATTTTTATCACTGACTGAACACAAACCCTATTTAGACCCAGATCACCCTGCTGCCTCTCCTACGTCTCCCAGCTCTCTCACGCACAGCACGGCCACTTGTAGCACTGAGACTCCGCCCCTCTGGAGATCTGGATGGAGAGAGCTAATGCTACGGCTACTTCCAGCCCAATTTTCCCTCTCCTGCGGCCTCTAGCTCGACCAACACCTCTCCTACAGACACTGTGACCACGTTCACCACTGCCACTCACTTTCCCGATGGGCAAAATGTGGAAATAAACACGCATTTGTGCTTCGTGATCACTCTCGCCTTGCATGGCCGCGCAGCTGCGCTCCAAAGCTGAACCAGGAGACATGCGAGTGTTAGATGACCGAGCGTCTTTTCCAAAAGACAAATATTCCCCTTCAGAGTCCGGCAAAAAACATTCACAAGACATCACAGAACAACTTTTTATAAGCCACTGGTGGTTTTTTCTTCCAAATCTCACACTCGCGCGCTGTGAACTGAACTGTGCTCTCTGGCTGCTCACGCAGCAGTGATTCGGGACCCCTAGTGATTCGGGACCCCTGCTGTTTACTCTAAACTTTGAACAGGAAGATTACTATTTTTGGTCTTGAATTGAAGTACTACATGTCTGACAACTAGTGGTAGGACTTAAAGCGTTAATTGCGTTACAAATATTAACGTGTTATTTTTTTCTGTGATTAATTAATCTAATTAACGCGTTAAATTCCCAGCCCTAGCAGTCAGTTTACGTAGGTCTGCCATTAGTGCTAACATAATATATTGAATCCCAGTGAGAGACTAGCATCAGTTGTGCAACCCCTGTTGGACAATCCCTGGTTTGTACGCTGTATAATGTATATATATGTATATGTATGTATATATGTATATGTGTATTTTTTTCTGTCAACATTTTTTCAAAAAATACACACACACACACACACACACATACATATATATAGCAGTGTTTTTTGCAAACACTTTAAACAAATAAGGAGCTTTTTAACAGCAGTGTTCCCTTTAACACAGTCTCACAGCTGCAGTTCATATATTTCTGTAAATCTCAACTTAAACATTAATGTAATCAAATCAAATATAAAACCAAAACTATTTGCCACTGCAGGGCATTCATGTTTTATCTAGTTTGTTATAGAAAAACAAGTTACCCACAACAAGTTAACCATTATAGCAGGGGGGGACATATCCCCCCATTTTTTTGTTTCCTGGACAAAAGCCGAGACGTTAAGTTAAACTTGCTGAGTCATCCACTAGTCCTTCGTCACTATTCAGTTTAGTTTAGTGTACTATTTAAAGCAGTGACATGGAGGTGTGTCACACACACACACACACATGCACGCACACACATACACACCCACCCACCCACGCACGCACACACGCTGACACACACACACACACATAATCGCACACTAGTTAAATAATACCTGCCCACTGGTGGTCCTGTGGGGGTCCTGACCGTTAATGAATGGGGTAAAGGGGATAATGATGCAGAGTAGCAGGTGGTCTACAGTCTATAATTGCAAACTAAAAAGTGCACATATATGGTGAGTGGAGCTGAGAATAGAACAATGAGTAGATACAAGGTAGAAATATTCTTACATTTTCAGAATCAGTGCATAAGAACATAATTTGGATCAGCACTGATTTGACTATTAATAAAACACAGTCAATATTTGACTTACACTCCTATCCATTTTTATTGTAATGTAGTTTGTTAAATCATGTTCTTTACATATTAAATCAGTGCAAGAAATAAGCAAATTCCATTATTAGAGGAGAAGAGCAGATTAAAATTAGCCACATTTTGCATTTGCCTTGAAGGTTTAAACAGTGAATGTTCTATAATGGAAGCATGAACTTAACATGACTATAAATGTAAACTGACCTTTCTTGGCACTCACACAGATGAGTAAAATGCATAATAATATGCTTTAGTCCTTTGAAGTCATACTTTATACACTTTATGAAGTTCATTATATTTTTTTCAGGTTTTTTCTTCCTCATTAGACAACCCATCTTGTATAAGTTACCCTATATGCAGGCATCTGGAGGCAAACTCCATTACCTTTCTTGTGAGGTTCAGATACAGAAGCACTTATGGTCATTTGCATATTTGTACAGAAAAAGTTCTTCCTATATTTGATGTATATAGAACGAAGGCAGGCACAGATGCACACACACACACACACACACACACACACGCACGCACAAAGAGTACACCTATACAGACCCAGGGCTTTAACACAAACACAAGCAAGTCAGCACTTTCCTTTCCTTGCAGCGCATTTTAAAGGGTTAATCTGATATTCATGGGGATCTGTCTCTCTCTCTCTCTCTCTCTCAGGTGGATACTGACCAGAGGTCCTGCTGATTCAGCCATTTTGTCCTGTTGTATGATTACTCCACAGACATAGACAGGCTGTGATAAAAGACATCTATCCAGCTCTCCTAAAACTCAATCTCAACCTGATAATAAAATCAATTCAAACCACTGCTGCCGGCCTCAATACCTGCAGAGCCTGACACAGAACCGCAGCTTTCAAACTGGATTCCTTACTAGTCAAAAATATGAGATGAGAGAAGCTGATTTCAGTGTCATTTCACTTTCTTTCCTGTCTCCGCTGCCTTATCACCACATTTTTTAAACAAAAATCTCGGTTTATTTGCCTAACATGTTACTGGAGGATTAGCAAAAAGTGCCTGTGTTCTGGAAAATCCTCAGAATCAGCTAGGATTACTTTCTATTGTCGACTCAAGGACATTATAGTCAGCATCCAGCACACTGTAGCACTCTGCAGACAACTGCTAGATGTGTCGGGACTTGAATCCAAGTCTTTCTTTTGTGTGTATTTGAGAGTGTGTGCGTCTGCGTATGTGTGTGTGTGTGTGTGTGTGTGTGTGTGTGTGTGTGTGTGTGTGTGTGTGTGTGTGTGTGTGTTCGCATGTGTATGTCTTACCGTGCTACCTGGTTAATGACTGGGGCGAAGTTGGTTGGTCCGTAAAGCTGGACCGTTCGAAGGCTCTGGAAGTAAGCCTCCAGTACCCCCTCGATACCCACACAGTTCGGGCTCTCACTGTTACCATTCTGAACAAAACACACATAAAAAGCACACTGAAATGAAATTACATTCATCTTAATCTTTCAGAAAATGTTGAACCCAGTGCCAGGCAGCACTGACCAAATCAAATCAATATCAGGTGATGTTTAGGTGATGTTTCCTGAGTGCTGCTATTCAACTGTGCTAAAGAAGGTCTCACAAAGCTGTTTTGTTTTGATCTGTCCCGCTTCATATCAAAGGAAACTTTATACAGGTTTGTAAACGATAACCAAGCGATGCCAGATTTCCACATTTATTTATTTACTTCGCCATAACTATTGTTTTATATTGTTACATACTGCAACAGGATCAATACCATTAAAAATCGGTGTTGTGTGACACCAATATTCGTATACATTTACATATACCTCAAACCATGTTTTGTGGATCTCTGCAGAGAACACACTTAAATATGGCAATATAATGCAATATTGAGTGCAATATAACGTTTAGATCTATTTAACTGTGGTCTAGCTGGGAAGTAAAACAAAAATATAATATTAATTATATTTGGCACAACTTTTCACAATATGTTCATCTCAGCAAATAAACAGTAACTGTCCACTGAAATGCTGAAATGTGTAGAGGATGTGTTCCTTCAAACATCAACAAAATGTCATTTGTCCAGGTGTGCACAAGCTTTTAGATACAACCATAAAATGATTTATTGTCTAGTACTGAAAGCTGATTCAGCATAATCCTGGACTGAATGCTGTATGTCATGCAAGCAGTACTAGTTATTCCCACTATCAGGATGTTTTCCAAATGTAACTCATTTTTGTGATTTGTTTGGGAAGACATTTTATTTAATGTTACGCATTTTATGTAATTAAGAGTCAATGAACCATGATTGCTGTTACTCTGCTAAAATTATGCAAGACTAATATAGCTTGCTTTGATTGAATAGTTTCATTTTCTCCTTCTAATAAATTGACATCAAAGAGAGTCTTACACAGTACACCAAATGCTTAACAGACACAACACACATTTTCTAGAGAAAACTTTGAACATTTCTAATATTCAAAGCACAGGCAAAGCTGAGTTTTATTGCTGTGACAAAATAAAGATGAATTGTTTTTAAGATGAAGATGAACTACTAAGATGAAGGTAAAACCTGCTATCTCTTCTGTAAAGCACAGAGGAAGCAACATCATTGCACAGATGTGGACAGCAGCCTTTAGAAATGGCTTACTCATCCCAATTACAGAAACATCTGCCTAATCAAAAGAGACCCCCCAGGCTATAAGACAACAACCCAAAACGAAAGAAAGAAACAGTGTGGAAAAACACACGTACATGTTTTACATTGCCTCTATTTTTGTCTGGCTCTTTTTAGTATATTCTTCAAACTTATGTAAATAGAAGGTTGAATTTGAGTACATTAATATGCGCCTCTGGTGAAATTACATAATTACACGTCCACTACAGAGAACGCACTTCTGCACATTGTTTTCCACATTTTTTAAACTAAACAGAAATTGTGCACTTAAACATCATTTTGCATAAGGTTTCCCTGTAGAGGATGTGTTTTTTGACTTGAGGCATTCAAACTTTTGCATACATTTGTAGTTATCGCTAACAGCATTAGCTAATATACATTGTTCTATTTTACTTAACAAAATACAAGGGGGTCTCTACAGACAAAATGTGGACAAAAATCAAGACAGATGATGTAAAGGAACATGAAAGTCACATAACAGTAACATACAAAAATACAAACCAACTTACTAAAACCAGTGTCTCTTAAGTATTCATTAGATTCAAAAATAAAATAGCATGAATAGCTAAAGTAATGACTGGAATCTCAACGCTGAGAATCTCAACGCGTTGAATCTGAACGCTAATCTGTGCAATATTGTACATTTCTATAAAAAGTCACACAATATTGAGGCATTTCTACAATTAAAACGTCAGAATCAATGATAAGTAATGGTCCAGACAAGAGCCAAAACTTAGACAGTTGTACAACTCAGGAGACTTGTTGGAAGAACACAGGTTTGTCTCATGATTTTCTGTATACTTCAGCAATCAAATGAATTTATTTCATTTCATCAGCAGCACCTGATTAAATTTAATGAAGGACAGATTAGCTTAATAGGGTCCTGACTGGTAACTAAATACTGCACCTCAGTATTTCCTTTTTCCTCAAGGAAAGGTTTGGAAATGGTTACGCTAACACACTCACACTCACACTCACACACACACACACACACACACACACACAGAGCACTTAAACGGAATTGCTGTCTACCTTCTATTTCTAAATGAAGCAATAACCATTTTTGTACACAAATCCTACTTTATCTCTCATTTCATCAGATACATTTAAAATACAGCTAATCATCTGTGTCAGACACGACTGACCAAGTCTTTCATATGAGTTAGCTTTCCTACTCTATCCTGGAGAGCACAAGGAGAACAATATTTAGTCTCTCAGTAAATACATCTTTCTCGTAATGACTGAATTTAAGTAAGATTCTAGATCTCTACATGAGCTGCAAGCTTGATCTTCTCAGTCTGGAGAAGAGGCTGGAGTGACCTCCATGCGTGGCTGTGCATTAGATTGGCAGATCCGCTATGGCAGATTGGAGTGAATGACCCTCCGACCCTGGTGAGCAAGGACCAAAAGTGAGGGAGATTGAATGGGGCCGAGAGTGAATCTCGTTCTACAGGAGCGTGACCAGCCTTTCATTTCTCTCCGATTATTGGGATTTCCGCGCGGCACTGAAAGCAGGGGTGACCTTTTCTGAAACTGTCTGACACATTCAGATTTCTTTGGCCGAATTAAATTTGCCTTTGAATCACAAGGAATTCCGTCCTAATTTCATTCCAACAGCAATTTTTGAACTTTTCAGCAGGGAAATGAGCTCGGTGCGTCTGTGCCTGTGGAAAAGTACACAGTAAATTGGGCCCTGGTGAAAGCGAGACAATGTGCAGTGAGTCCTGAAGGTCAATGTATGGGTCATCGTCATCTTGTTTCAAATGCCCCGATATGACATTAACCAAGAGAAGAGGAAATAGAGCAAGAACATAGTGAAGGGGATGGAGAGTGTTTAAAGAATTCATACGCAAGAACAAAGGCAGCGAGACATCATTAGCTAATATGTCACTGTTGTAATTGAAGTTGCTTTAGCATGACGATGTTTCAGTACTGTCACGCTAAGGTGAGTTCTAATTAAGGAAAGGTGATTACAGCTGCTCTCATAATCCTACGAGAGAAAAAGTTAAGAGCCATAAACAGTTCCTAACAAACTAAACGTAAACACAAAAATGAAATGCTGCATGCACTTGAAAATGTTATGTCATGGTTCCATATAAATGTATAGGATCTGACATATTTGATGTTTATTTTGTGAATTCAATTAAATCATGAAAGTATTCTTATAGTTGGTCATATAAATATGTCATAAAACACATTCACTGAGGTTTATCTGTGCACCTGCCCGCCATGATAAAGACATCACTCTGTATCTCTTTCAGTGTCTTCCTGTGGCAGGAATTAAATTGGACTAAAATGCCATAACTGTTATCTGACTTGTTCACTGCATTTACTATGTTCTATTATCTGAAAAAAAATGCCCAACTCGCAATGTTATTTCAAAGTCACTTAGTTATCTTAGTACCATATTTCTGGATTCTATGAAAATAACTCTAGTAATTCTATGATTCCAACTAAAAGGCAACAACTTGGATCCAATGATCCTCATTTAATTTACATAGTGCCTATAGTCAATTAATTAGGCCTCTTACTGGGTCTTTGTGACTATCGATTTACTGTACCATTGTAATTAGGGACTCTTGCTAGAAAATCTAGCAAGGTCATTAGCCAGGCTCAGAAAAGACCTCAGATATTTTTCTGTGATCTTAGCTACACCTCCCTGCTTGAATGGGCCATTCTCAAATGGGGGCTTGGCTAGAGACTGTATGAACTTCAGTGAACCACATTTAAATTTCGAAGAAATTGGCAACAAAACCCTTTTTAATTGTCAAACTTCACATAAGCTAAATAATTTTGGTGCAGTTCTGTTTAACTGACAACTAAAAGCAGTTGCAGTCTCACCAACTAAAACTTGGAGCTTGCCAGGTACTTGTTAAATGCTAGAGTCTTGACGAGTGAGGTTATAAAGTGTGACAGACTCCCTGCTCTAAAGGCCAAAATTCCACACTTGCAATATTCAACTGACACCCCGAACTCTGACTGTCATTCACTCTCCCTCTCCACGTCAACTCCTCTCTCTGCTCTTCTCTGCAGCTCCCTAGCTTTATTTTTTCTGTCATTTACTCCCTCATCCTCTTTCTGTCTGTCTCTCTATCTTTCTTTCTGTTACACCACCTGTCCCGATTGGATAGTGAAGGCTAATTCTTTTCTGTCTTCTTTATTTAAATAACTGACACCGTCTAACACAGAGACATTCATACAGAGACATGGTAAAAGCCCAGTATGTCCTCTAAAAACATCAAAGACCCCCTGACTGTTTTTCATCATTTTTGTTTTTTATTCTCTCTCTTCATTAATGACTGAAGCAAATGTTCAGTCTTGGGAAGTGGACTGGCTGACTTTGTGTTCTTCTCTCCTTTCTTCACCACTCTTCTCTCTCTCAGTCACTCTGGCCTGCCTCTCTTGCCTCTGGGCTTAAGCAGACTCTTCAGTTACCATTGTGTGCTTCATATTTCATGACCAGAGCTTATTCAGGTCTTTCATTTTTCATAAGGCCCTTTTCACACTCTCAGAGTGATGACGCTGGATTCGTTGTGCTCTGTTGCCTTGGAGCGGACACTGGAGATGCGTGGATGTCTGAGGAATTAGTGTTTGGATTAGATCCAAATTTGTTTTCATTCATGTGAGGTAAATGTACTCTGATCACAACGTTTATTGTAGCAAGAAGAATAGAAAGTCAGTAGCCAGTAAATTCTTTCTGATACTAGACCTCAAACAGGTCACATATGAAAATGTTTTTGAGAGAGATTGATGCAATCATTTACATACAGGCCAATGTAAAGGAATGCATAATATTTTTAGGGTAGTGTAAGATTCGGGCACAGATCGATATGAGTTCTGCCACAGCACTGTAATGAAGTACAAACCTGAACTTTGATGAGGCTACTCCAAAACTTTTCAAACAATCAACCTTTCTCAACCTTTATATATACTTCAGATAACCCACATTTACAGTTAGATCAGTTACTGCTCAATGCCACACGCTGAAGTTTGACAACAAATCACTGTTGTTAAAACCAATGATTTGTGAGCTTCTCAAATAGAGAGTATGACCTACAGCATTGAAAGCTTTCAATAAATCCAAATGGCAACACAGCAGCAAAGAACTTAAGATCACAGACAGATGACCGGACATTATCCTGCAAGACTGTCTGGTAGAGAGCAGCATTATAGAATTTCCTTTGATCGTAGCTGAATTTGTGCTGCTTATTGACACTGTTTTCACATAGGGCCAGTCAGAGCCTGATAACTTATTTCTTTCAATATATATATTATTATTTGAAAATACTTTGTGTTTACTCAAATAGTCTTTTTTTTGCTGAAATAATTAAGTGTGACACATTTTCACAAAATAGAAGAATTTGTGCAATGGCAAATACTTGGCACTGTGTAAACCCTTTTCTTAATATCCTCAAAAAACCTGTTATATTATACCCTTAAATCATGTTTTGACATCTACCCCCGGCAAGAGAATTTTCCAATCATAAATATCAGGCAGAATATGAAATTTTAATGAAAACAACAGCATGGCAACATTAATGATGAAATGAATATTATACAGAGTTCATGAAGAAGAAAGAAAAATGAATCAAGCCATGTTGCAGTGCTGCTTGAGATAAATTATAAAGATCTCACCAGAGGAAATGCATGAGAGATTTTGCCATCCGGTGGCAGTTTGGCTCCAAAGCCATACGCAGGGAAGAGCTTGTCACTGTCGTAGTCCTGGATGATCTCCCCCACTGCTTTCAGTGCCATGGCGTATGTGTTCATCTGATACGGGCTCATGTAGTGCAGAGAGGTTGGCTGGGCTGGGTTCCCTAAGATCAGAGAAGGATTGGGAACACCTTATTTTAGTGTGGCCTAATGAACAGCTTTGGGATTAAGACAGAGTCCCAATCCAAATTCTCATTCATTTTGATATTCAGCACAGCAGCCATAGTGTATCAGCACACTGCATATATATTTTAAATAAATTCTAACTAGAAATATTGTAATCGCCCTTAACAGTGCATTATTCTGTGAATATTCAAAAACAGTTAAACTCTTAGTGGTAACACTCCCAACAATGGCATGATAACTCTCTTTTAATATCACTCCAGCTTACTCTCCTGTAACCCAGCAATGACAAACAGCCACTAAAACATTACAGCAGGGCTCCAGACTAACTTTCCCACTGGTTGCACTGGTGCTATCAGCTTTCTCAGTGGGTTGCATCATCATATGACATGGTGACCCCATTCACTTTGGTACAGCATTGCCTCATATATTAAAACTTTAAGGCATTAAAGTTAACATAAGAATGAATGCAAACAAACTAAAAAGCCGTTAACATTTTGCAAATTTGTAAAACGAACATGAGTCTGGTTCCAGATTTTTCCTTGATGTCTCCAGCTATTTCATAGGTTTGTGAAATTCTATGAGCAGCAGACCTGGTTTCATCTAATGAACTACTGATCGAGCTGAACTAGGTATTTGATGAAAAATACAAGTACTATAATAAAGACTTTTGCACAGTACATATGTATACACTGATAGATAAATAGACGAATAGATGTGTGAGGTGATACATCAGTCTCTGCAGGTTTTGTGTTTCTGTCATTGTGCACCAGCGAAGTTTCAAGCTAAAACCATGTTGCCCTGGTTACAAGTTTAGAGTTGCCTGCAGTGGACGAGCAACATTTCCTACAATACACACACAGCACAGCATTCACCGTTTTCAGAAAGTAACTTTTTCTTCTTCTCTGGCTCTCCCGGCCTGCACCACCACTTTCTTTCTCTCATTATTTTGTTTTTTTAAAACAATAACCTAGAGACTGCTTTGTCACATGGTAACAGCTAAACAGTGTTCCTCGTGTTCATCATCAGTTCACCAGTAATTTTGTAGTTTGTTTATATTTTGTACTGAGGAGCAGACTTTTGTAGACATTCTAAAGGTTTTTTTGGGACACAACACTTTTATGCAGCAGTACTAAATCCTAGCTAAGCAATATTTTTAAGTGAACCTGGACCTCTAGTTCAGTAAAGGCTTAGGAAACCTGATTCAGTAAACCAGCTAAACTAACATATGAAAACAGATTGCTGAGCAAAGATTTAGATATTTACATCTTGAATGTACTCAAGCATCACCACTGCTCTCTAAGTATGTAACATTCCTGTCAAAAACTGGAATAAGAAAAAACACATATGAGATTTCATTATGAAAATACAAATATGAATGTACTCAAGGGTATTACTGGGAGCAAGTAATCATGTACTCATTTGGAGGCACCAATGCATGTTCAAACTGTGTAAAGTACCATTCAGGCCAGCCCTCAGTGAACACACTGACTGTTCATCCAAAACATCACAGTTCATCACACAGCCAAGACTGTTATGTGTAATTATAAGTGCGGCTAAACATTCATGTACTTTAAATGTAAGTTTTGACAGTAACAATTAAAACATGCACAATGTTCTTTTATTCTGTTTTAAACACATGTAGCTCTACTGTTTTCCACATAATTCAAAAATACTTCTTAACTATTCACATGACTTGCCCCAGGGGCTTGTTCCACACAGAAAAAGAAAGACTCAGTATGCCATGGGCATGTCAACCACCAACCAATACAGCACTTCGATATGGGTCAGAAAACACTTGGCAGTGCATGAAAAAGCAAGGCTTCATTTAAGTCAGGCTGAATTCAAACCAATGAACCGTTGAACTTCTCAGTGGTGGTCTGCACTGCAGTGAAAAACAGGTAATCAGGGGAGATTTAAGCCGCATAGATAGATGCATTTGTGAATGATAGTGGGTAGAAGGTTGAGTGCTGAAAGCAGAGAGGGTTTTGTGAAGAATATAAAGTTCTATTCAGCTGAATCTTTACTGCGTCGTGAATGAGTCATCCACTCTCTGTTTCGGCTGAGGAGTGTGATACTGTACACAGCGCCTGGGAGCAAGACAAGTTCAGCATGTACATGACTGTGAGTAATGTATGATGCATGTGACAGAATTCATCAACATTGCACTGCAGATGATTTGTGGGTGGTAAATGTCTTTCTCGTGTATTTTCCACGCCTTGAACATATGAACCTCCAATGCTTGTAGAGAAAACAAGTAAAAAATGTTAATTAATAGCAGATGAATGTTGAGAAAATTCTGAGAAAACGACTGAAAGAAAACCTTTATGCTCAGCAGTGATGTTCATGAAATCCTGCTCTTGTGTTTTCTAACCCAAAGTTCATGAAGGATTTGAGTCACTATTTTGCAAACCCCACATGGTCTATTCATCACTTAATAGACATTGCTAGTAGAACAACACTAGTTATTACTGTAAAGTTTTCAAATGAGGACAGTTAACTAAGCATGCAGCAAAGATAAACAGAGCTCGGCTGCAGGCCAGACTTTAGATTCTTACCATTTCATTTTGGGAGATTCTTTAGCATTTTTTTAGCTTTTTTATCTGTATATTGCTGGTAATTATCCTATCCTTTGAACATAATATGCACATTCACACTCATTTTATCAGCTCCACTTATCATATAAAGGTACTTTGTAGCTTACACTTGCAGACTGTGGCCCATTTGTTTTTATGCATGTGTTAGCCCCCTTTATCCCAATCACAAATGGCCAAGACCCGAATAGCATCATCAGTGAGCAGGTTTAACTTAGGTGGTGGAGCGTGCTAAGCACAAAAGTGACACTGACAAAGTGGTGGCCTGTTAGAGTGTGTTTGTGCACGTGCATTGGTGTATGTTTGTACAGAGTAGATCAGAAACAGCAGCGCTGCAGGAAAACCTCGATGTCATTACTGAGCTCAGAATAATCTGATGAAGGATTAGTGGATGACTAACACAAACTGTGCAGCATCAGATGATCACTAACTTTATAACTGCAAGTTAGGTATGTCTAACTTTGAGTAGAACTTCTCAGTCTAACACAGTGTAACAAGGCACTGATATGTCTGGTCCACTCTGTGAAACACACACACACACACACACACACACACACAGAGTCATTGATGTACAGAGACTGATCTACCAGGCTTAGAGATAATACAGAGAAACAGATGAACTACAGTTTGTAATTATAAACTACAAAAATGCAGTTGCCAGTGGACTTTTCACAGGCTTTTGCATAATTGTGCAAATAACACTAAACCCTAAGAAAGGTGAAAGTACGCAGCACTGCTTTGGATAAAACTCATATGAACAACTTTGCTAAGCCATGCCGATACCCGATGTCTACTTCATAAAAGGGAAACATCATAAAATAATTGCTCATGGTGATTTTAATAAAGAAATGAAGATTCGGCAGATGTTGGAATGCTGGAATATTCATTTAACATTCATAATATCAACAATTACAAATAACATATTAGCAAATACTTACCATTTGATGCTGTGAAATCAATGGCCACTGTGAAGTTGAGTTGTGTCCTGAAGGTCACAGACAGTACACCTTATTACTAAAACATTATCAAAACAAAACCATAACACACTGTGCAATACATCTTAGATTCAAAGTGTAAGCAACAGCACATTTGCATATGCCTCTCCCAAAAACGAGACTCTGAAAAAACTTATGACCAATTTGCTAATGTTTTAGGATGTGTATTAAAGGTGCTATGGGTGCCAGTATATTGACGGCCCATAACAAAAAATGCAGTTCTGAGAACAGTACTGATAGAGTGGAGTATAAAAATTATTAAGGTGCGGAATACACAATAAGAGTAGCTAGAAAAGAACACTGGATCATCACTGCAGAATGCCTCAGAGAGGCTACTAAGCCCACTTCAGCACAAAGAGCTACACACTCCAGCCCTATTAAGAGTGGAGGAACATGTCACTTTTCCCGCAAAGCAAAAACAGGAAGCCATGTGCTTGGTAGCTGCTGGAAACTGAAGAGCATCTTCATGGTGCAATACGTAATATTTTTGTCATTTATCTTATTATTACAAGAGACCTGAAAATATATATAGAACATGAATAAAAAGGAGTGAACAAACTGTTTCAGCGTTCACCTCATAACCACGAGGGCTCCAGTTTACCTATTTTGCTCCTTTAAGAGAAGAAGTGTTTAATTGTCACTGTATATTTGTTGGGCATTTGTTGCAAACACTTCATCTTAGAATAAGGCAGACTATGCCTTTTAATAAACAATAATAAACAAACATCATTTTTACAATTAACAAGGACTTGACATGTAGACAAAAACTTGTTAGGTTTCACAGACAGATCATTTAAAAGAGACAATAAAACACATTTAGACTGATTGCAGGTTTATGAATTGCTATCCTTTAAAGTGTCCTTTAAAATGTGCTGGTATGACAAAGAAATAAGCTTGAAATGTTAGACTTGAAAATATGAATTACTAATAATTTAATCTCTTTTCTTATTTAAGTGTACCTCACGTTCTTGAATGATTCATGTTCTCCACCCAGTAAAGCACATTATGCTACAACAATCTTACCCCTGGGCAAGACTGTGAACACTGCATTTGTCCACATCTGCAACAAGATTACATTGCATGTGTTTCTGTATAAGAGTTTCTGCCAAAGGCATAAATATAGTAATGTTTATATAATTAATGTCAAAAAAAGATTAGACAAGGAGGAAACACTGTAGAACTTTCAGAGAAGAGCAGACAGTAGAAGATAAATTCTGTTAAATTCTGGATTAGTTTTAATGGGTTTCATAAACAGATGTGAGAGGATTGAAATAAGAAACAGGGTCTTAGTTCTGATACTGGTACCTGATGTCTGAATAGATATACACATTCTTTGTTATGGGCCTGAACCTTTTAAGGGAAAGTGGTAGTGTAGTATTGAGCAACATTACAGTTTACAGAAGGGGAGAATTCATGTGGGGAAAAATCATGAAATTGAAATATGGAGATTTTGTACAAGATATAATAACCCCACACAAAAGATAAGATGTGTGCCATAAGAGCTCTTTACCAAGTCAGGGGTTCCTTCTTCAACTTTTGCATTATGTAGAGGTTCTTTAAACTTTAAAAAGGTTCTTCACACCCACACGTCTCATTTATAGAAATGGTTTTCTATTCACTAAAAGGTTCTTCAAGATATCAGATCTAAAACTTTTTTAGTCTAAGACCCTCTTTGTGGATATTAAGTGCCACTGCACCCTTTTCTCTATGATGAGTCCAAGCCTGTTTTTTGGGGGGTTTTTTTTCAAATCAGCTGTATGGGAAAATATTATGCATATTTGATGGTACCACCCAGATGTGCCTATTACCAGAGCTAGGCAGAAAAATCTGCTGCTTTGAAGCAGCCTTTAAAAGCAGAAAGAGCCAAACATTACTGAAGCAATTGGCATTTACATTTCACCTTGTAATTCATTGAAAGTGCTTAAGCCTTGTTATAAAGTTTTATCCTGGGAGCAAATAAGCCAGTCCATGGTCTCTACCCTTCATACGCATAGTGCTTGCAGCGGAGCACCAGTTGTCCGCTGCAAGGACTTAACATCACCCGTCACAAAAATATGGCCTATGGGTGAGTGTGTGCTCACTGCTTACATTAACTGGAATATACAATACAATACTTATTTTTATAATGAAGTTGCCTAAGTTGTCAGTTTTCCTTCCCTACAAGCAAGGATGTTTTCGGTTTCTTTTTTTGTGTGAGGTTTGGGCTTAAACTTTGAATCTTTAAATATAGCCTAAGAGGAACAAAACAAAAGAGAGTTTTGTGGCTGATTGTGATCTTCTGCTCTTTGTTAGAAAAGACACTTAGCTTTATGCATTTTTTATATGTCTAAACCTTGGTGTAAACCAAATGAAAACTTCTGAGTACCATTACACATCTAGCTGGCATGTACATTAAATGTTTATAATAGTTAATAATATTTCATATTTATAATTTTATGATAGGTCCAACATTTTTACAGAAGGCCAAATAATTTTTAACAAACTAACAAAATTAAAAATGACTAAGAACAGACAAAACTTCTAAAATGTGTCCTGCAGATCTTTGGAATCCCTATGAAAGCCACCAGTTTGAAGGAGCCAGTGGGGCAGAATTATACAAGTTAATTTTAGCAAGTCTGGGAAGCATCTTTAATCTGATGTGTGCACCACACATAAGACTGTGATTTCACAAAACAATGTCAGATATGGGTCTTTTTCAGAAGTCCAAATCAATCAACTTTTGTAAGGTAGAATAACGTTCACTTTTTTCACACTAGACCTGATTTAACTCTCCATATCCAGGTGTTTTTAATGACACAAAGAGTAAAGGCTTCATGTAAATACAGTTTTAAGCTATTTTAGCAGCCTTCCAGCTAACAAAAAATGGATTGCAAGTGTAATCTGTTTTTTACCACACAAACAAATCAGCAACACTTAATGGATTTCTGAGTCAGCCAGACCCTGAGGCATTTAAATGAGGCACAAAAATCAACAAGCATGACTCTTCAGCTTACCCTCCTCTGATGAAGTCTACAAATGTGTATTCAGATTCGACTTTAAATGACAGCAGTGTCACCTTCAGAGAGAGAAAAACATTATTCATGAGCTGTATAGACACACACACACACACACACACAGGAACAAACACACACACACAGGCACACACACACACGCAAACACACTCACACGCACGCACGCACACACACACACACACACACTCATAGTGAGAACATTATGTGTTCAAAAGGGTACTTACTGTGCCAGAATTCACATATTTTTTCTTCTTTCCTTTCTTTTTTGGATTTAAAACCTGAACAATAAATATTTTTTTAAATAAACACTTTAAAAACATTTTAAAAATGCAGAACACTATCAGTATTTTCATCATAAATAGCTAAACTGAAATTAACACAATTATTGACAAAAGTAATTCAACTGAAAATCAATATCGCACTGATATATATTGTTTATGTGGAAAAGATTTATACAATTGGATTAAGTAAAGACAATGTATTACTTTTTCTGTCTGTGAAATTTTCAGGATAGTATTAAAGTGCATAGCCTGTGGCCACTCTTACCTCATACACATTAAACTGGCTCTGACCCCGGGACAACTCTCTGTAACTGGTGGTGAATTCTCCGATAAAGTCATGACTGCAGTACAGCAAGAGAGAGAGAGAAAGAGAGAGAGAGAGTCAGACAGAGAGACAGAGAAAGAGAATCAGACAGAGAGACAGAGAGAGAGAGAAAGAGAGAGAGACAGAGAGAGGGAGATAGGGAGAGATAAAGATTATATTGAGAGACTCTGAATGAATTCGCCAGGACATCTATCCACCACTCAGTCTTTCATTATTTGAGTGACATTTCCTCAGAATTGTAAAAAAGGACATCGCTATCCATTTTCTGTAAAGGCACCGGACATCACTTGGGCAGCTGTAAATAAATCTACTGTGATATTTGCAGGGGGCGGGTGACATATAAAGTGGAAGAAATATGTGTGTTTGGGTGTGTGTGCACATTGCACACAGAAAACCAGAAATGTGTAAATTCACAAAAATATCTCAATTTATAATAGAAGACAAACATTCTTGGCTGTTAAAGTAACCACACTTCATTACAAAGAATTCTGGAACATGATGATTTTGATATGACTGCAACAAAAATACGACATATATGGGAGATATTACTATTACATGTACATACTTACATAACGTATAAGGAACATGTTGATATTTCATGTAGATACTTATATACACAGGAAAGCTGCTGTTGCATTTTGGTACTTATATAATCATTGCTGTCTGAAAACTAAACATCTATTTCTGATTTGGTTGTACTTACAGCACACAGATATATTTTAATATATGCATGTGTATGCACATATACGCTGTGCCAGCAACAATACATATGACAAACTATACATGACATAATGCTACTACGCAATGGTACTATGTTCCACATGAGACATACTGTATGTATGACGTCTTATAATGGCAATGTATAAAAATATATACCTTTGCTTGCAGTTTGATGAGATTATGGAGGAAAAAGTGCAAAGCAATGAAACACAGCAAAGAGTAAAAAGTAAGATTTACCTTCCGTCTCGATCCCAGTCATACACATCTATCTTAACAGTCCTGCAGGTAGGTGAGAGTGAAAAAAAGTGAAATATAATTAAACAGAGAGAAAAGCAAACCCAAAACGCCAACACGAACAAATAAAGACAGAGGGATTCTAGACTGCAGTCACACCCAAAATGCTAGGGGAAAGCGTAAATAATCTTAACTTCTTAAAAGGCTGATTATGGGTGAAAACAGACAGGAAGAGGGACATCCTGGGGACACTTTTTGTGCTTGGTATTCAAATTCACTCCAATTGTTTACTGGCAAAACAGATAATTACAGAGAACAGCGGGGACCATTTATGACGGCACAGTCACAAACAAAAAGCCCCCTCCAATCTTCATAAACAGCCACAGGAATCTGCTTTTGTGTGCTATGTATGAATGTACTTCTGTCTGTATCCTTCTGAATATGCTTTGCATGTGTGTGCCTGTTACCCTGTATGAGCCATGTGCTCATTCAAAAGTTCCAAATCTCAGTGCCAACATTATATTTTTTTTGCTCTCCATCAGCGGTGCATGTGTTTTGAGTATCTGTGTGTATGATTTTGGATATGTTGTCCCTGTTTGTAAACATGTGTATGTGTCAAGGTTGTGAACATGTTGGTGCAAGTTTCAAAACTCAGTGTTGAGTGCAATAACACCAGCGCTGGCCTGACGGAACAATCGGCCGACTGCTGGCATTATTCTGCCCACCACTGAGAACACCACAAATCCCACAGTCCTCCTCTCTGCCTTCGGCTGAATGAGCCATCCAAAAATATGCAAGCTTATCAAGAGATGCTGGGTCCTTTGGGCTCTGGCTGTTCATAAATCTTGAGGGTAGAGAGCTTCTGCCATGAGATTGGCAAGTGTACAGGCTCCTTTTGGTTAGGAGTGGTCAGCATGAGGTCATGCTCTGTTTATATACACTGCTATTCATACCTATTTATAACATATATAATGTCTCATATACGCTTTGTCTCTCTCTCTCCCTCTCTATCTATCTATCTATCTATCTATCTATCTATCTATCTATCTATCTATCTATCTATCTATCTATCTATCTATATCTATATCTATACCCATATATAGGTATACCTATATAGAATGTTCGTCCTTGCACATCGTCAACAATATATAGATTTTCACACTTCTCACGAATTCATTCAATATTTCAAATATTTTGAGTAGAAGAAGATATTGAACAATAAATAATACAATATTTTAACTACTGTCGAAATATAAGTTAGGGTTATGGTTAGTAATCTACCTTAAGACTGAAATATGAGGCATTCTGACATTTATTATAACTTATTTCTCAGTCTTCCTCAACTTTTGAACGGTAGCTTAGCTGAAGTGATTCTTCCACACTGGATCTGCTCACCTGTCATAGTCACCGTTACACAGCGCACGCACAGGGATGGTGAAGGGCTGCCACACTGGATTCAGAGTGTTCTTGATAACCTCAGTCTTATGGCAGATAGTGAATCTACGACACAGAACACAAGGTGTTCCTTATTAACAACTCCAAAGAAGAAAGAAAGAATAGATAAATATATGGATATGACAAATATGGTGAAAAATATGGGTAATGAGAGAGACAAAGAGAGCACAAATAAGACAGAGAGAGAGAGTGAAAGAGAGAGAGGAAGAATGACAGATATATATGGAGAGAGAGTTAGCGAGAGAGACAGATCCTTCCTGTTTGCCATCTGACTCACGTTCCATCTTCGTTGCTGCGGTAGAACACCAGGAAAGGATCGGATTTACCAAAAAAGTCCTTCTTGTCCAGTTTATTGGCACACAGCTGCATAGTAGCAATATCCTGCAGGGATAAACACACAGAGAGAGTGGGCGAACTGGGAAAAAAACACACATCACACCAGCAGAGCTGAGGAAATTCCCTCCTTCTGTAGCTGCTTCTCACCACAAACAACAGAGATGACCTGTACAGTCACTTCAAACACTGAGAGTCAGATACAAGACAACTGAATGCATGAGAATGCATACTGCTTTTAAGGACATAAAGACAGAGGCCCTAAGACTCTATGGGAACATTTCCATTCTACACAATTATTTACCAAATCGAATACATGCAGAGTCTTTCATAGGCACTTGCTCTCCTACACATACACACTCAGTCAGAAAAAAAGTGTGAAATAAGACAGCTCATCTGCCTTGTGTAAATATGCTGTAATGAGGGTTTTATCCTGTTGGAATCACAAGCAGTAAAGCACTGGCAAAAACAAACACTCCCTCTCATTTCTGCACATTTCTCTCTACTTACCATATTAATGTGAGCTGTACAGTTCTCATATCCATCACACATAATCTCATCCGCATTAGCCTCCCACTTCCAAAGAAGGCTTTAAGCTTTTTCAGGTTATTAAAAATTAGGGGATATGTATCTGTTTAGTGTTTATCATGAAGAATCTTTACTTGTTTATAAAGAAAAACATGAAGGGAAACTAAAATAAATAAGATGTTTTAATTGATTAATTGTTTAGATTAGAACATAACACAGGTAAGTGCACAACAGTCTAATGGAACTAAACTGAACACAGAGCATATGTCCCGCAGGCTGGAGCTACAGCAACAACAAGCCATTGAGGAAGCAACTTCACTGAAGAACAATGGCAATGTTACAGCAATGCTAGTGAAGCAGACTCACGAGAGCGTCTTGGTTTTAATGAATTGGAAAGGAGGTGTGTGTTACGTCTTGACCATGTCAATTACGGCCTAAACGGAGCTCGGGGTACTAGGGGGTAGGTATGGTTGGTCGTTAGGCGCCTAGGCAACGTGGAGTGCTTCAGAAGCAGTACTTAAGCCTAGACGGGTTGCTAGGTACCTAATGACAAGTTCACCTGTCTCTGACTGTATGTGGAATGTATAGAAAGTATAGAAAAAGTATCACTCCTACAGTCAAGGAAGAAAGGGAAGTGGGGACTCTTGAGTAACCGGAGTGTGTGTTGCTTTCCCTGTGTCTCTCTGTCTCTCCCTCTGCCTCGGACAGAGTTCGGGAGTTGCGGACAGAGTGTTCAGGAGTCTCCGTAAATAGCACATGGATGAAAAGGTCCTCTGGCATTTTGTGAACTCCGGAACGAACTGAGTTTTGTTGTGGTGAGCCCGCTCGGCACAAGGAACTTTGAGTTATCATTAAAGTGGGGTTTTGCACTTGTAATTGGTCTGTGTGTGCATCCTGTTCCCTCAGTGGCCATGACAGTGTGTTTAGGATCAAGACTTATTTCTGCTTTTTAATCTGCTATTCTTCTAGAACACTGTGATTTCTCAGTGTTTTTGTTTTATTTATTTAAGCATGTAAAAAACATGAAAAATTCATGAAACATAAAAAAAAAAGAACGTGATCAAACAAAGCTTAAAAGTAGCATATTTACCTTTTAAGCATGAAAACTCATGACCAGGAATGCACTTAAATTTTAATTTATGCATACATCTGCAAAGATGCATTTATCTGCATCAGGAGGCAGAGAATTGGTTCACGGGTAAAAGCCACAAGCAGCTGCTCACAGACACCTCCAAAATTTCAAATATGCATCATGTGAATCTGTGCATCAAGCAAATGAGGATTGGCTGTCTGGTATTATTGAATGCAGTATGAGACTCAAGCAGTACTCGACCTGAAAAACTAGTGCAAAATCAAAAAAAGCAGTTTGAGGATCAGTTAGCACAAAAAGTGCTGCTTGACACTTGTATGACCCATCTGCAGAATATTACAAAAGTATTACATAGTATAATTATAATTATACAAGTATTATTATTGTATTGTAGGGAAAAAGGCAACATGCTCATTCTGGTTTGGACACATACCCAATACATTCAAGTTACACACCAATATGTTGGCAGATGTCAATGCAATGACTCCTATATAAACTACCATGTTCACAAATGTTATCACTTCGCCTTCAGCTAATTTTACTCAGATTAAACAACTGAATAATAAGTGCTTATTGATGGGAACTGCTTTTTGAATGTGTCTTCTCAGACACTACCACAGTGAGTCCATCAATGAAGGCAGCACAGAACTTCTTCCACAGTGACAGAAAACACCCCAGAACACAGAAAGCTCCAGGTCATATGCTGAAAACATTTACTGGGGCCAGTAAGAACACACATGCATCATATATACACTGAGGGCAGATACTGACGAGTGAAAGGGGACAATGGTAAAGTCTCTGAGTGCATTACCAGCTACAAGTAGGTTTAAGGGACTCTAGTAGCCTCTAAGTTTAAAAAGCTGAGCAAGCGAGAGAGAGCTTTGTCAAAAGCACCTACAGTAATTACTTGAAGTATTTAATGCCTTTATTGCTGTAAGACGAGTGTTTGGTATTAAAAAAGCCATTTGAGCACCTCTGACATGGATTTTTTTCGTCTGCCCTGACAAGCAGATGGTTAGCAGTACGCATCACTGACGTGACTGATTTAATTTAGTTCACAGCGTAGTACTGCAGGCTTTTCCTCAACATATAAAATAACCGGTGATCTGGCAGGGCAAGAGTCAGATCACTACCACTATTATTTTCAGGGCACACAGCATTAGAAACCACCTCAGCATGTTCTGAAGAGAGCACTAAGCATTTTGAGAAAGCCCACTTATAGTGTGTTCCAGTTTACTTAGGCTGAGAACCACAGTGCTTCATTTTTTTCTGTGGAAATTATGTACACATTTACTAGTCAATTCAGTGTATTTTGCCCCTCTTTTAATATGAGCTAGTTAATGTAAAAACTAGTGCTAGGCACTTTAACTCGTTATTATCACATTAATGCATTATTTACTTAACGGCGACAATTATTTTATCGCATGTTAACCCAGGTTTTTAAAAATCCTTTTATTTTAAAAGTTCTGTGCTATTTTGTGTTCGTGGATGCGCACAGTAGGCAGCCCTATACGTCTCGGCTGGTTTTCGCAGGGTTCAGGCATTCCATTACTTTTGTCCATTATATTTGTACTGTAACTATGTAACTGTGTCTAAGGTAACACTGCTGTTAAAAAGCTCCTTATTTATTTAAAGTGTTTGCAAACCAAAAGTTATTGCACTTTTGTTCATATAGCAGTACTTTAAAAATAAAGGTGCACAATACACAACTTTTGTATTAATTATTGAATTTTGCGTATAACAATGTGATGAATCGTGATTAATCGCAGAAAACCATGTGATTAATCGTGATTAAAAGATTTTAATCGTTGCCCAGCATTAGTAAAAACAATATATTCTATGTCAGTTTGTATCACTTCTGTTGGTCTGTTCATCATGAACGTTTCACACAATGCAAAGGGAGGCTGTTGTTTCAATTAATAAGAAAAATACAAATTAAAAATGAAGTTTTCAGCTGTTTTAGTGTGACTCAAACTATTTTAGAGAAATGTGTAAGTTATTTGGAAGAAAAACTGTAAAGGTGCTAACACTGGGCATGGCTGTATTGCACCTTCCTACTAACAGGCTATATGGTGATTCTAGGACCCTTCTGTCCTACTGTCACTGAGAATGAAGCCAGTTTTGCTCCGGGGAAGTCCTGTGACAGATGGTGTTTGGCACAAACAGAAGTTTGAATGTGAATTCCAGCAGCAGAGCATGTAAATTCTTCTGCCCTGCTTGGCTGTGCTTTTGCCAGGTGTGCCCTCAAGGGTTGCTCAAAAGCAATTTCCAACTATGTAATGGCAGCACCACTGTACAACACTATCTGACCTGTCATTCATGTCCACAGAGAAAAGAAACTCATTACTGTTCCCTTAGTGAAAACGCTGCACCGTTTTGACATGACATACACTGTACAGTGTTTCTGTTAGACTGTAATGGTTGATCACTATAATTTTAAGTGTAAAAACAAATGAGTGCGGTATTTAAACTTGTCATGTCTTAAATTAAAACTTAAGTATGTTTTGGTTGGAAACACCCAACTGAAAATGATTCACTCAGGATTTATTTACGTTGTCTAGTTAGATACAGCTCTCCCTTTTTTAACCATCAATATAATTCGGAACAGACAGAGGAATCACTTGATTATGTTTTCATTTACAATGCGTGGGCTTTCTGTAAGTGTTGGCTGTGAATATGATTGAAAAACCAAGTTTAATAAATTGTTAGAAAAACAGCGACGGGTCTATGCCAGAACTCTTTACTGAAAGAGTCACTGTAAAACTGCTGGTCTTTAGATTTAGAAATATAACAGTTATCAGATATTAATGTCTTCCAAGTTTCAAATAAAACACATGCAATGTCATTTTTAAAATTCAAATGGCTCTGCTTAATTTATGATAATGTTACGGCCATAAGGGTGCCTATGTGTGACTGTGTTTTCTTTTTCCTTTCTTGTCTTGTCTATATTGTCCAGAGTGTGTTCTGGAGAGCTCTGAATGGTTGCAGTAGGGAGTGCTCCAACAATATTAACTATATTATTAGCCCTCCCGCTGATCTGACCGAAAATACTTTCTGTTTGCCTTGCTAATGTAACCATACATTAGGAGTGCTTGCCATCTTTTTCTTACCATTTCGTGACACAGTTTGTTTGCACTCTCCCCTGAACCATACCTCCTTCTCCTATATGTAACTACTATATTTAAACTACACAGATGGCTAACTAATTGTGAATTTCCCCTTCTGCCTAAACCTACTGTGTCCTACATCTAAAGCACACAAGTGAACTGCAAAAAATGAAGTACATTTGCCCATGTGCAATTGTATATGGGTGTTTAGTTTCTTGATCTGATGGTTTACCTCGTGGTAGGGTTGATGGAGGTGCTTTCTTTATAACCATACACTCTGTTTTACCCTTAACTATAGCAAAAAATCTGCAGTGTTAGTTTAGAGCTAATATACTATTAAAAAATTCCTTAGGAGCTCTAGCAGAATTATTGATGGTTTGCTGATGGAGAAGTGGGGGGAAATCAGTGTCTTTTGACTGCCCAAGTGTGCAGCAACTCCCCCATCCTAAAGACACAGCTGCTCAAAGCTCTGGCAGAGATTGTTGTTCATGTTGCTGTGGACCAGAGACTCTCAAACCACTCCTCACACTTCTTCCAACAAAAATGACAATTACTGACTCTAACTGCACCAACTCTATTAGCCATAGACTGCCAGTGGTTCAGCAGTGATTAAATCTGTATACAGAGACCTATTTTTAGTTATCTCCATAGGGTCATTTCTTTTATTCTACCTCATTCTCCAGGTTGCCTCTGTTGCTCAGACCTGGATTCTGTAAAGCTGTTTGGAGACATCATTTGTAAAAAGTGCTATAGAAATAAAATGAAAACGAATTGCATTTTATTTCTTTGAATTTTTTTTACTCACGGTTTCCATTGAGGATTAGAAACAAGTGCAAATTGGAGCAGAATGAATCATGTCTCTGAATCATGAAATGATTTGAATGCAGTTGATGAACCAGCTTTAGTGCATGGAAACAGGCACCCACATACAAAATCCTCATTAACATATAATTTGCAAGCAGCAGGCCCCAATTTGAAGACTTTACAATATGCAATACAGCAAAACTGATGCAGTGAGCCAATGAGAAGAAAGAATTTAGTGGGTTAATGAGTCAAAGATGTCTACATGGGTGGATATTGAGGAAAGGAACAGGGTATACTCATTTTGCGATGAAATTTGGCTATGAAAAGGGCTATTACAGGCACATCTGTGCTTCAGATAGACTTACAGAATTCTACAACAGTGATTCAAACTATCACTTCTTTACAACTCATAACTCTATAACATTCAACTCGACTAACACTTATGAAGTCTTATGTAACCTGCAGCATCTCTGCTGGACTCCAGCACTCTCTCATTATTCGGGCCATTACGGGCCGGCTGACTGGAGGAACATGCAATCATCTCACCATCCACTTCTGCTAATTGCTGCTTCTAATTATTCCAGGCAAAAAGATGAAAAAAAAGAAATAAATAATTCATGTTTTTGAAAAGAGGAACTTTATGCTCCATTAGTTCCCTTAGCTTTAAATTTATTTGATTAATATGTTCATACACTGTACTCTGCCAAAATTAGTGTTTGTGTTTTTTCCCTTTTATTTATTTATTTTACATATTTATTATTTAACACAGAGATTCTCTGGTATTCACTCTGATGAGTATGTGAATGAATAATGGAAATGGTTCATTAAAAAAGTTGCCAGTCAAGAGCAAAAAATAGCAAAAACAATAATTTTCTATTCACACAGAACTAGTCCTGACATTTCAGTCTCATAAAGCCTTTGCTAGTCTGAAATGTCAGCAGAGTTAGATATATTTGGTTGTCTTGATTTATTTGAACTGCTCCCACAAAGATACAACATTGTTCAGGAAAACTACAAATGAAAAATGACCAATAATGGATTTATTAAAACTTTCTCAAAATGTGCTTTTGTTTCACCTTTGAAAATTCACCTAAAATATGCTGCAATTGTACACACATACCCATGAATGTGTTTTGAATTTGTCAACCATTCCCCGCTGTGACCTATTTTTCCCAACAGTGTCATATAAACCATGCAGTGCTGACATCACTGCATGTAGCACTTCTCTTCACAACTTTCTGTTTTTCATAACATCATCTTTAAACTCTTTACAATTCTATATTTTTAATTTATTAATGGTCTGAGAACATGAGAAAAAGAGAAAAGCAATTTTACCTGACTTATTTGTCTGTTTTTAACATGGAACAAAACATGCCCTGAATGCATAATTCCTCTTTACAGTGGAAGCGACAAATATAGAACATAATTACAAAAGCACATACATTTGCATAGATATTTTTGCGCTGCCCTTTATTAATGAAACCATGCCAGGCTAAGCCCAGCTTTTTTGTTTTATAAAGACTTTTCAGGAATAAATTATAATGAGCATAATAAAAATAAACCAGGTTCCTTTTAGCAATATTTAAAAGCAAACCACTTAAAGGACGTTTAAACTCCCAAAATGACACATTTCAGTGCCACATTGTTTAAATTCTATCTATTCACTTTTTATTACACACATATACCATATACTTTTTAAAGGACTAACCATTATTCTGTGACTCTGAAGCCTGGTTACTTGAAATAATACGTTAACAAATGAAAGTAACAAATGACTGTTTTGTTAACATAAGTAGTTAACTGAACTGGGCTTCTTACTTTATGTTGTAATGTTAATATTGTAATATTTTACAGTGTACACTGTAAGTAAAATTGCTGAGAGAAACCTAAATTTTAAAGACACTATTTGGCAGACACTCTTGTCCCAAACATCTTTTAGTCTAATTATTTACACTAATAGATAATGTAGCATGGTACAGCCTGTTACGCTAGTCTGCGTGGGGAATTAAACCTCAGTCTGCTGGGTGGATGGCAAAGATGTAACTCACTATGCTGTACACACCCAGTCTATTGACCAGAAGTCTAATGTTAATATCGCCATTTCTACTCACACAAACCACATCTAAAACAAGAAAGAATATAGATTTGCCATTACAAGAGGTATGATGAATAGCACACACAAGTAGCTTTAAAAGTTACAATTATTTCTTCAATGATTTATGTAATGCCTAAACATTGGGTGTGTTTAATGAAAATGACAATTGTAACAGCACCTCCTTTGTCTTTGTAGCTTTGTAGTGACCTCCACCAAGCAGAAATAACTGAGAATCACTGGGCTTACCTATCTTAAATAAACAGACCGGCAGCTGTTCTAATGTCAAATGTCATAATGTCAGCCTAACACTAGATGAACAAATAAATCTCAGTTTTATAAAATAAAGGAAGCTTTGGAAGCATTCATTTCTTTTTTACAGTGTCCTGAAATACGAGACTTGATTTGTGTCTTGAAACTTTAAAACTCATGATGGACCAGTCTGGAATTTCTCGACTAATAATAATGACTGATAATAAATACTTTATTATGAACGATGCAGATATCAAAAGCATTTACTTTTTATTTCATTGTAAAACAGGTTGACACTATTATCCACACAGGCAGTACTGATACTATAATCCATGTAAGGTTGGCTACAGATCACTGATTGTTATGTAGCCAACACTGAGTCTAATCAGATAGCAGATAGCAAATGCAGGCATTTATATATTAAAAACTATTTTCTTACAGCATATTTGTCTGTGCGTTTCAGGCTGGATTAAGCCATTTTGAAGCGCTAGCCTATGAAAAAACAGAAGATTTTACATTTACAACATAAAAATGATGATTGTTTAATCAGCTTTGCTCACAAACTTGGTGTGGTCAATGGAAGATGTTCAGGTGGCTGATGTGAAATGAGAGTGAGATTAGATTATCATGTGCACATCCATTGCTACATTGCTTAAAACCATGGATGAACCATGGATCAAACCGCATTACTCAGCATTACCCATATATCTCAAAATAGTTCACTCAGCCCATCTGCCTGAGAGAAATCTCAGTCAGGGTCACATTCCACTTCAGGATCTTCTTTTATGAACTTACTTTTAAACTTTCTAATGAAAAGAGATCATTGTGCATGTCATTTTTCAGATATGTTTTGTAAAGTAAAGCATTTCTGTTTTCTTGGTGTCTTTTGTTTGTTCAAGCTTATTTGCACAAAAATGAAATATTGCAATACATATTGTCAAAAGGTCTCCAAGACGGTGTTTCTCCCATCATGTCCACCCTTGTGAGTGTGAATGGTTTACTAACCCTGCAGTTGCTGAGTTCTTCAGCGGTGAAGATGATGGCTCCACACTTCTTCCCTGGAATCCCACTGAAAGAAACAAAGAGAGAAAGATCAGAGAGCACAGTTACACATTACAGAAAGAGTCAATAGCATCAATACCTCTTCATAGTCTGTTTGTATCTTTCTTTCATTATTACTGGCACATATGATGGATGTGTGTGTGTGTGTGTGTGTGTGTGTGTGTGTGTATGTGTGTGTGTGTGTGTGTGTGTGTGTGTGTGTGTGTGTGT
>JBBPCY010000109.1:20176343-20196410 GCA_037974405.1 Brachyalestes nurse
TGTTGAATGGCGCAGGAGAATCGAGAAAACTTTCACCAATTTCAAAAGCAATCAAAGTATACTAAAAGGAAAACTTGAAACACAGAGCAGCATCGAGTAAATAAACAGCCCCTTACAATGGCATGGAATACCTGACAACTGTTAAGTGGTCTCCTCGCTGAGCGAATGGAGCGGACTGAATCATCTAAATAAGAGCAAATCACGGTGGCAACAGCCAGTCACCTCAAGTACTCTACCTGTGCAACTGGGTTAGGAGAAATATGATTTGAGTGCTCTTTGGGGAAGCTCATTCATTCGTTCAAGCTCCAGAAATAGCAGTGTAATCATATTTGCAGTCTTATGTTCCTCAGGGGAGAAATCAGTGCGGTAGAGAGAGATTGTTGCAGAATCTTTAATTCAGGCCAGCTAGCCACATGTTCACTTAATTTACTAAGTGAAGGCCTGAACATGAGGAGACGAGGTGGACTTTCCATGTGAACATCTCAAACACTTTATCCAGTTCTTAAGATTAACCTTTAGAACAAGATTGTTCGATTCCAGTCCTGAAGAGCTAGTATCCAGGCAAAGAAATAACTGAACTGGCTCTCCTGGTATATGTTAGTTAACATTGGCCCTCCTGAGAAATGGTGCATTCTCTAAACAGTGAAGGGGCCAAAATTGTTCTTTACACTATATGACAAATGAACATTGCCCTTAGCAAAAAGTAGTAGCAAAAAGTGTACTACAAGTATACTTGTTTTATACTAAAACTGAGGCAGTATACTTGAATTACTTTTTATATGCTATATTTAATATATCTTAAGAACAGTATAGTATAAGAAAGTATAAAGAAAGTATATAAAGTATATATATAAAAATGTTCCAATTTAGTCTAAAGAAGTATTAAATTAGTATACTTTCTAGTACACTACAAGTACATGGTCCATATACTTGCTATACTAATACTTATACTCAAGCATACTTCAAATATACTAGTTTTTGCTAAGGGTGGGATATAATGAAATACATGTAACAGAATACTTAAAATGATACTCACTTTCACTAAATAAAAACATACAACCTGGGTGTTACGTCCCCCCTAGCGGCCGGCAGGGGTCACTGTGGTTTTTGTTGGGGTTTTTGTGTATTTCAGTTGGGTCTTTTATTATGAAGGGTTGGGTTTAGGTTAAGGATTAAGATCAGGTGTTTTGAGTTCCAGTTTGAGTGATAGTGTTTTGTTATTGGTTTGGAGTTGTGGGTAATGGGGTATTTATGTTTCGTTTGGACCGACCTCAGTGTCGGTCCCCCATTGCGTTATGCCTGTTCTGTTTGGAAGAAACCTCATCTTGTTTTTGTTTGGGTTCTCATACCCTTTGTTGTTTTGTGTTTTGAAATAAACAAGAATGAAACGTATCACTGGCTCCTGGAGCTTCTATGCACGCCCAGAGGTCACGGAGGGGGCCACAAACGTGATGCTGGGATGGTATGTTAAATTATCTTTGACCTGTATTACATTGAAAACAATATAACAGCACATGATTAATGTTTAATGTTTTTTCAAAATAAACACGTATTCCAATTTTGGTTCTTGCAACACATTTAAAAACAAGTTGGAACAGTAAAGCATTTACCACTTTGTAACTTCTTGAAGGCAGCATATTATGCTCCAAAATCTCTATTTACTTTTCAGTATTAATGGTGCCACCACAGAAGCGAAAGTTACCTGACACAACCTCATACCATGACAGACCCTGGCTTTTTGGATGATCCTTTTCTTCTTTGGTCCGGAGCACACGGCATCCATTTCTCCCAAAAAATGCCTGTAATACTGATTCATCAGGACCACAGTACACGTTTTCACTGTGTGATGGTCCATCCCAGATGCCTCCAAGCCCAGAGAAGTCAACGGCTCTTCTGGACACTGTTAACATAGGGCTTCCTTTTGGCACAGTACAGTTTTAACTGGCATTTGTGAATGTAACTACATATTGTGGTCCTTGACAAAGGTTTGCCAAAGTTGTCCTGGGCCCATGTGGTGATATTGCTTATAGATGACGATTCTTGATGCAGAGCCACCTGAGGGATCGGAGATCACAGTTGTTCAGCTTAGGCTTGTGCACTTGTCCTTTACGCACTGAAATTCCTCTAGATTCCTTGAATCTTTTAATTATATTATGCACTGCTGAAGGTGAAATATCCAAATCTCTTCCTATCTTTCGTTGAGGAACATTGTTTTTAAACATTTCAATAATTTTCTCACATATTTGTTGGCAAATTGGCAATCCTCGGCCCATCTTTGCTCCTAAAGGACTAGACCTTTCTTGGATGCTGCTTTTGTACCAAATCATAATTACAATCACCTGTTTCAAATCACATCATTATTTAACCAATTTACCTCATTACGAGCCCTAAATTGCTCCTGTCCCAACCTTTTTTGGAATATGTTGCAGGTCTGAATGACAGGAAAGGATGTATATTTACAAATGAAGTTGACCAGACAAAACATGAAATATTTTGTGTTCGTGTTGTCTGTAATGAAATACAAGTCAAATTAAATTTAGAAATCCCTCATTTCTTTTTTTATTTGCGTTTTCCATACTGTCCCAACTTTTTCTGATTTGGGTTTGTACAATCTCTAAAATCTTTACAATCACTGTTTGTTTATTAACAATTTTTAAACCAGCACAAGACAAACAAAGATAAATCAGTGCAATAATCCATTAAACTGGAGCTTTACTGGATGGGGATCATGTCAGTCTGCTCAGAAGTGAACATGATTGGAAGTTCAACTTTTCAACAGTTCCTCACACACACACAAATCTTTTGGCTTTTCTAAGGCATCACTCAAAAAATACTTTAGAGAACAATTCTGCCACACCACCGTATTGCTGCTGCATTGTAAAATTCACTATATAATTAAATATATAATTATATCATTACTATTGAACGATGAGGCAAAAAAAAATGATATCCTCCAACTTCCAAAAACACAAACAGAGAAACCAGGGTCACACTCAGTGAAAGTCTTAACAAGAGACACACAATGTGCCTTACACACATCAAAGCTCTTCCTTCCGCACTGAGTGGCTAATCTCATGAAAAGGTAAAGGCTGCCTTTCCCTGGAATGGACAGGATCTATAATGCATGTTTGTTTTGGATCTAATGAGTAGTGCGGTTACACAGTCTTCATTTCACACAGAGATGCATAACAAGCTAGACTTTATTAATTTATATATTTCATGGACAAGAAGTTTGGATTATCAGAGCCATGGGCTTTGCTCTCGAGACAGAATTGGTATCAACACTGAGAGTAAACGTGAAGCTAAGCTGGACCCCCCCCTTTATAATATTAAATCATTTAATTTTTCAAATAGATTTTTCCCCAGGTGATCAGGCTCGTTCAAAGTTACGATACATGGCAGAAAAGACAATTACACTGGCCATGTAAATGAAATATATAACTTCATTTTAAATGCAACCAGAACATTGACAGTAAATCTTTTATGTGGAACAGTAACTAAAGGAGGACTCTCATTTTCATATATTGATATACTTTATGGGTGGGTTGAAATTAATTCAGAGAAGCATCTAGTAGGTCGGAGTTAATAATGGATCGCTCTTGTTGCCATAGAGAATCAGCAGAGTTTATTAAAGCCGTGTTCAAGAGAGACTGGTGTAAAGAAGGGATAAGAATAAAGCTCATCAGTGACTTTTCTCTGCAGGTTGGCACAGCCTCTAACAAGATTAAATACCATTACTCTTTCAGACACAAGAAAGTCTTTATTCCCAAAGCAACCAAGAGAGAAAGAGAGTGAGAACTCTGTTAATGGTAAATCAGTAAGTGCACAAAGGGTCTTTATTGAAAAGGTAGTCTCTCTGATAGTTTTCCTTCACCAGGAGACAGGGGTTTATATTTATAGTATCGATATTTACCTAGTAGAGAATCTGAATACATGGAAGCCAGTAATTAATTATGAGCTTCAAGTTGCACCAAGTCATCTCTAGGTCCTGAGAGAGTGGCTGAACCAATTAATTTTGTTTTCTGTCTGAGTACAGCAATGCTGAAGTGTAGACTTCAGAATTATCATTGCTCTGCAAAACCAAAACAGCACTGTTACAGACAATGCAGCATAGCACTATTTTACAACCCAACATGCTCTTGTTCTAAAAGCACATTATTCTTTATGAATATACAGTAACCTCCAAAGTGTGTCCACTGATTTCACAGTCCTAAAGACCTCCTGAAATCTGTTTCTGTGCTTTGTTTTGCTTTTTGGTCTCTGCATTATTATAGGAGTTGTCACTTTTATGTCATTATTATTGTAAAATAAAAAAAAACAACGAATATGAGTAATTAGGACTAGGATATTTGTATAAATGACTGCCCACCTTCAAAGGCTAAAATATAGGACACAGAAATGCTGTAGTTACCGAAACTAAAGGGATTTTAAAAAGCATGGAATACCCATAGAGCACTTTATCACTGTTCATTTGTTCCAGTTTAAGTACATGTATATGTCAGAACATGATAAATGCTGTAGGAACAGCTATTTCATAGTCTTTAAATTCTTCGGCCCCCTAATGCCTCAAGTAATGTCCATGTAACGGCCATACAATAAAAACTAGTATGCTTCAGCTGTTCTTGTCAACTTCAAGTAGAATCTTATATAACAATAATACCCAATCAAGCCACTACACCAATAATTGAAATTCACATTTATGCAAAGTTAGTGCTCAAGTTAGCGCTATATTCTCAGACTGATAACTGATTTGTCAGAAGGCAGTTTGGAGAATGATGCCAAAAATATTGGCACACTCTTCAACTAGCTGAGCCAAGAGTAATAACCTCATGAGATCTAGCATCTGAAAACAGAACACACAAAAAAACATCAAGTGTACACAGATGGGATCAATGAGCAGTGGAGACTCTTAAAATATACCTTATTTTTATATTTAGTCAAGGAATATGAAATGTTTTGCATGTACTTTAGTCAAACCATTCCAAATCAGATCCAGACCAGATCAGAGCCAATACAAGGATGACTGAAAGTGATATTGCTACTTCAAGTCTATTGTAGTCTTGCATTAAATGGGTGTTCATTGCACCTCAAAGGCTTCCTACAGGGACTTCATGATGAAGGCAGAAGCATTAAATAATACATTTTACATACACAACTATTTATGTACAGATTATGTAAGTACTCACAAGATGATATTTTATACAGAAATAATACTGTATCTGTGGACATACACATACCTAATTGTTGACAAACAAAACATAAGTTGAAATGTTCAGGGCATAGGCCTAGAATGTGTCAATTCTGTGAAACATCTGGATAACCTCAAACTAGAATAATGATTTTAATGATTATTCTGCATCACTTCAGTCTGTTTCATTTCTGTTTTATAAGACTCTTATATGTAAGAGCAATTTTTCCATTTTTAGTTCAATTTATGTTTATACCATATCATTTACTTCATAAAACATGCTATGCCATCTGGCAAAAGCTGTTCAAAAATACTTGATTCACATGTGTTATTTAATGGGTAGGCATGTCTCATCAAGTCCCTTTATGGGCAGCCTTCAAAAAAAGTTACCATACTATTGCTTGTTTAAAATTAGCCTCATCTTTTGGCTCAAATGCAAAGAAAATTCATAAGCCTTTTTCCCCCTCATTGACTAGACTGATCCTCTGGCTATTCTCCATTTTTTTTGTAAGATCTTGCCAAGGAAAGGAGCCAAAGTGAATAAAAAAAAACCATATTAGCATATGTCTGTGCCATTAAAGTAAAACACCCCTGAGTCAGAGATGTGCAAGACCAGCAATAGGTATTACTGGAAGCAAAAGAAAAGAAAAACTTCTAGATATAAGTGTGAGTTCATGTATGTGAGGATGTGTGTGTGTGTGTGTGTGTGTGTGCAGGTAGGTATGTGCCTGTAAAACCCTGTGGCATTTCGAGCTGCATTTCCAATCTCTTCTCTTGTTTCAAATGCCTAACTTTCAAAGTCTTGTTCATTTTAACACCCCTTTTCCACTCTGCCCCCTTCTATTTCTCTATTTCTCACTTTCTGCCTTTCACTCTCAGTGGTGCTGACCTCTTCTGTCTCTGCTTCATGCTTTATGCCCCCCTTCTTCTTCTCTGTAAAACAGGTCCCATGAGAGTAGGCTTTTGTCTGTGACATACACACACTTCCTCTCATATACACATACACACACCAAGGCCCACCCACTCATCCTGATTCCTCCATCAAACCAAAATAGCTCTCAGCAGCATCCTCACTCTCACCCCCAGCCATCTCTCCCTCTCTCTCTCAGCCACCCACTCAGCTCTCCATTCTCTCCTCCACCTCCTCCTCCTCTCTACCAGCACAGGAGGGACTGAGTGGGGTGCTGACCAAACCCTAAACATGTTCAGAAATCTGCTATGTTAACATTATTACATGTATACTGAGTTGCAAGTTTATAAGAAACATCTACTCTACCTTGTTGGCAACCTAATATATACCACCACATTAACGCACTCTGAGATAAAGCACCTCAGATACCATCACTTTATCAGTTACGACAAAATCCATACAGCAGCATCGCTGCCCCATTTTCCACACGCAGATTAGGCCTTGTTTTACTCTGAGCTTACATGATGGAAAAAGCTCTGTTCCGTGCCTCATGGTGGTAAGCCAGTGACGGCAGCATGCAACCATGGATATGTTGATGATGATCAAAATGCTTTCATGATATCTTTTATTTAGGGTGGAAAAGACAGTAAGATGTTCTGTGCTCTTTTCATTTTTGGTTACATAATACTGAGTATGACTGGACTTTAATTATGTTTAGTGTCTGTGTTTCCAGTGGAAAATGTTGGGAAAATGAAACTCTTGATGGAACATGTCCTGGACCGCTATGTTATACTGCCTTTGCTGCTGCCAGTGGCAGAATATAATTGGCTTTTTCATTAAAAGCAATAGACTATCCAGTTTCCTGTCAACCATCAACTGCCATGTAAACGCAGCAACAAAATGTTGAGCTTCATAGGTCATTGTTTGCTGATTATTATCTCACTATTAATATATAATACTTATTGTCACAATCCCATTTTTGAACATATCATTGCTTTTGGGACAAAACCTTGTATCTCCAAAAAGTTAAAAGAAGAAGAAAAAACTTTCAGTATTGTCAAGTAACGCAGTATTTCTTTTGGTATATTTGTCTTTGCCACAGTGTAAAGGGTGACTAACATTTTTAAAAGATAAAAACGAGGATGCTATCACAATGTGAAGAAATACTATCATAATACTAGAATTTTATCCATCTTATACAACCCTGTTTTAAAGAAATAATGTCACAAACATCTCAAAGTTTCAGTACTTTCAGGTAATGAGAAATGTGTGAAAACATTGGTTGCTATTTTTAATGGCAGCTTCAGTGCCAAACACGGGGCTTCTGCTTGAAATGTGTGTCCACAGTTAATGAGGTCTTTATTTAATGAAGAACTAATTTAAAAGCAGGCTGTGGCAGCATGCTGATGATTTTGTGTTTCTCCATCTGTGGTATGAATGATATTGATAACCTGGGGAGGGATAGAGAGCTAAAATTAGTCCCAGCCTCAATGATGCTCTCACCATGGGATACAGAGCAACGCTGCGATCAACACACACACACACACACACACACACACACACACACACACAGAGCACACACAGCACACACATGCACACCCATGAACATGGACATGCAAACCGACACACATACACACTTACCCACACGCACGCACTCACACACACACACACACAAAGTGTGGAAATGTGGACAATGATGAGAAGGCAGCAAGTGAGCTCTCCCATGTTTGTGTGTGTGTTGATGAACAGAGAAACTGTTGGTGGCTTCATTTGTTCACATTTGCAATTGGGTCAGTGATGTTCAGCCATGACTGTTCACATTTAGGTTATGTCCATTGTGTATCTCACTGTACAGCCCATTTTTACAATCAACAAAACTGAATCTCTTTCGTGTTGCACAGATCATATATATTTCATACTTCTGATGATTGACAAATCTAGACAAACTGTAAAATCAACTATACAATTAGGTTTTGGAAACATAATGTCAGTTTATTCAGTACCATTTGCCTAATTTAAAACAGGCCCTGCAGTGAGGAGAAAGATGATTCTATCATGATAAAACGGCAGGTGCTGAATCACTTAACTATCTCACTCTCAGTACATGTATTTGTCTTGTTTTCATAAGATTATGTGCCTGGCAGTAGAGGTGATCAATACAATGATATGGCATCATATCATGATTAAGTGTAATGACTGCATCATAGATATCATCTTCACTTCCAGAACACTGAACATGGATCATAAACAAGATTTATGTTGCTTTCAAGTGGTCTCGGTTTCACTGGAAAAATGAGCATCCCACCAGCAGGCACCACATAAATACCTCTCAAAATCAGATGGTGAAGTCAAGAACACTGAAAGTTTCAGGAACATTGAGTTTTTTATCATAGTCAAAGGAGGAGTGAACAGTCAAGGTAATCAAGAAACACTGCACAAATTTGAAATTGACAATAATCCACTATTTGAGCAGCATTTATGTTAAAAACATCACTTCCTACATGCCCCACATGATCCAGAAAAGTCAGTGAGCGAGTTACCACTTGATTTACACCATTACACTAAATATAGAAAGCATGTAAACAGCAATAACAACAACAACAACAACCCATGTATAGTAACTGCATTATCTACATAATAGCAAGTAGCTGATTGGTGGTCAGCTCATAATGCCATTGCCACACTTTTATTAATTTATTCTTTAACAGCTTGATATTTTGCTGGTGCATGAATATGTATCTGTTCCCACTTGTTTGTAAGCCTCTGAATAACTAATTTTTTCTGACTAGCTGTTAAATTGCTCATTACGTTCTGATCCACTGATGCAGCACTGTGCCTGTGAAAGCCCTTCAAATATAGCCCATTATTTCAGAACTTAAGCACTAAAGGAATGTTGTTTTGGATACACACAAGCTTTCAGTTCACCATTTCCAGATCAAGTTACATGTATAAAAGGTCTAGAGAGACAAACAGAGGTATATACGTGTGTGTGTGAGAGGACATAAAGCTGGAGGACATCTGTGGGTGGCAAGTGAAGGGGTTTTTGAAGCTAATTATCTATTTGGACAAAGATCAAACACCCCACAGTGGGATATTCATGCTCAATGTGTCCGCCCAACAGGTCTCTCATGGCAAGCCAAACTCTCTCTCTGCTGGTGACTGGCAGAAAAAAGACTGAAGTGCATGAGTGGAAAATGATCATTACAAATTCATGTAAAAGTTTGAAAAACATGAATCAAAAATACTAAATGAGACACACAAAAAGGGGAAGAAAAATGATTGATCCCTTTCTGCATTGTTTTACTGCAATGTAACTTAAAAAAGCTGTTGTATAGATGTTGACCATTTTCATCACAAAACTGCAGGAATAACTGACAAAAAATATTCTTGTGGGAATAATATGACAGGCCATAGACGTCAGTTCTATGATGTCAGCACTGAAACCTTTCAGTTGTTTGAACTTGTTTGGATCAAAAGAGTTTCTATATGTGCCTTTAACAACAGTCTCAAAAAGACAACTGTCCTATCATACCAAGGAGTAACATTAAAATTCAAAAGTTCACTATTTTTAATCAAATAAACATTGCAGATAAATGAGCAAAACCTACTCCTCTTCACAGATTTTATCTTTAAGAAGTGGTACAAAATGTTGTGTCCAGAAAGATATTCAGAGCTGTAGATGACTTAATCATAATTGAGAAATATGTGGTGGACAGCTTTTGTGTACTTTCAATTATTAACAACAAAGGATCCAGCAGTCAAGAAATATGACACAGATTGGCACTCGGCAGAACAAGCGTGAAGGAGCTTGAAAAGATCTTTGAATGTAATGATGTGTCTCTGCTAACAAAGAGTAGAAATGTCTATGTCTTTCTGTGTTTTTTTAAGGATGTGAAAGCTGGACAGCAAAAAAATCACGAGAGGAAAAGTATTGACATCTTTCAGCTTGGGTGCTGACAGGAGACGTTTCAGAGAACCTTGGACTGCAAAGAAAACAAACAAATGAATCTTTGGCCACATCAAAGCTCAAGCTCTCATTCAAAGCACAGATAACCAAAGTGAAGCTCTTATTATGGACATATTAGGAGATTAGGAGAATCATATAAGGAGAGTCAATTAACTGAAAAAGGCAGCAATGCTTGGATAAGGTGATGTAAAAAAAAGTAGAGGTATAATAATAATATTATTACTACTAATAATAATAACAATTATACAATAGGCTGCAAGAAATAAACAATAGTTATGTACAGTGTAAAAATACTTCATCTTTATAGGTATTTTCTACCTTTTAGTAGCAGGAAAATCAAGCATTACTGAAAAAAACCAGAAAATGTCAAAAGAAGACATTTCAAACTCCTGGCATTCAGTATACAGCCTTTCTGCTTTGCTTTCAGACCGCTGTAAATATAGACAATAAATTACACTGAAATAGTGCCTTGCAGTTGTACTTATAATGATACATTAGGAAAAAAATATGATGCAACTGTGCAACTGACAGTTTCTGTCCTACAGTCAGCAAAAGAACTGCTGTCTGACACAGCAATGGCTCTCAAGATGGCCACTTACAAAACCTGACTGACCGCAATAATGCCATGTGCTCATGCATCTTTTATTATCCACACTGTGCCATGCAGTTTGTCTGCGTTAGTGTACATATTGTATTCGATCATAATGTATTAGTGATGAGCGTCAGTGTGGATATATGCCACATGTAGGCCTATGTGTTTATAAAGACTTCAAAGCCAGCGTAAAATAAGATGACAGTAGAAGAACCTGTTTCCTTGCCTCAGCTGTCAAAATATCTGCTTTCTGAGTGCAGTGTGCTCTTTGTGATGTGCAATACAAACTGACAGCCTCAGTCTGATTAGGAGATATGTCAGTACACACCAATAATGTTATCATGTACATAATAGAACAACTCCTGGATATTGTTTTACAGTTTTTTTTAGAACCAACAAACTTTGCAAACCTATAGACGTCTAAAACTTGTGTCATCATTCCAAGTATTTTTTATTTATGAGAGAAATTAATTGATTTTTCAAAGATTGTGGCTATTACACACTGTTGTGAAGAAAAACATTCCAAGACAGGTGTGTTTTGCCTCACATTTTTCCCTGGAAAGTCACTAGAGTCACTGCAGTCATCTAAGAGTCAAATGCTGCAACATACAAGCTAACAATTCTGAGCATTGAATTGACATTATTAGACTGGCAACTGTCCCACACAAGCCAGCAAGCTTTGTTAAGTGTAGCAGCTGATTTGGCAGCAGTATCCTACAGTTTGAGAAGCAGGTATATATGCTAAGGCACTTCAGTGTCTAGGGCTGTCAGCCTGCTTGTAGCTTGCATAAAGCAATATTCATATTTCAGTTGCTAAACAACCTTGTAATGCAGATGATTCTGGTACAAATGGGGTAAAAATGTACATAAGGCAAAACAACTACATTCTGGAATGTTTATTTATCACTGGCATCAAATGTCATTTATTATTCCTATTTTTAAAAAATGCTGTATATTTATATAAAACAATATAAAGGCACAGTAAATAAGCTGGACCTCTATATCAATGTGGATTGGTTACCAGGAATATGTAAAGTGTGCTTTCAAGTGATCATCATGGTTGGCTTAGGCATCATGCAATGGTGATGCCAGCATCCCCGTCAAGTTGGAATTACTGAAGTGAAATCTGGACAAATGGTTGGCACTGCACCAGAGCATTAAAGCTCATGGAACTCGAGCCAACCTAGTTCAACTCTTGGGGTGAAGCTGAGCTGATCCTTGCTGAAATGGATCTTGAACGATGGAAAAGGCAATATAAAACTCAATTACCACACACCTCGACTAGGAGGGTACTTGTACAGTCTGAGGGCAAAAGAGTGGGGGCTGAAAGCCACCCTGGAGTCTATCTGTGCACATCTTTGATGCTCAGGTCGTGTGACTAACTTGAATAGTCTACTTTTTTAGCCTTAATTTTCCATGGTTGTTTTATGTTTCAGGTCATTGTCCTGCTGCAATGTGAAGCTATCTTCACTGAGCCTAGACCTCAGCAATAAAGAGATACATTTCTGAAATCATTCTGCTGCTGCTGTCAGTTTTCACCAGTAATGAAAGGTGAGGAAGATCCACTGGCAGTCATATACACCAAAATGTTTGAAAGATAAGGTGGCGTGCTTTGGATCATAAGTAGTTATTTTTCTTCTTCAAACCTCAAATAGAGGTTTATTTATTTGTCTCATCTGTCCATAAAACTTTGGTACAGAGCGCTGCAGGCTTTTGTACTTTTAAGCAAGCTGCAATCTGACTCTTCTGTTCTTGGTGCTTACTAGTACTTTGTACCATGTGGTGAAACCTCTGAGGTCAGGATGGAGTTTTCCTTTTCTTTTATTGTTTTTCTTCATAGGAAAATATTTTGCTTTGCTGCTTTACCTGCCCTGTCACTTGTTTGCTCTTCATGCTGAGAGAAAAGAACAGCAGACTCAAAAAGCAAAAGATTCAGATTCACTTGTTCAAAGCTGACAACTTAATGCCCGACTGTCCAGTTTCTTAAGGTCTCCTGAAATGGACAAACTGTGCATAAAAGGTCCATAAATCTTACATTGTTCACCTAATATGGATACATATGTCCTTGAATTAAAACATACCCCTGCTATTGTTGTTCTGCTTTAAAGCGTGTCAGCAGCTAATTATTTATGGATTGCACTGTATGTATAATCATAAAAGCAAAGTATAATTGGAGAGTGCACTAGGTAGGAAAAATGCCATCCGTGAGTAACTTGCATATGTACGGTATGTGTGATGCATATGTGCATGCTGGCAAGGAGATTCAGAGACACTTATCTAAACATTAAATTTTATTTGCAGTTTGGGTTCATACATGTCAATAAGGCTCTGAGACAGACTAGGAAGCCCCTTTTATAAATTGCAGGTTTACTTTAACTTAATTTATTCAGCGCTGCGCCACAGGCTTTTTGCTCCCAATTTAATTACTGTGACTAGATTCATTTCGTGCGCTGGGAAGGAATCTGCCAATGCTAACCAATCAGGGCAGATTAAACAAGCGTGTGTGTGTGTGTGTGAGAGAGAGAGAGAGAGAGAGAGAGAGAGAGCTTGTGTGCATGGTAACAAAACAAAAAACTGGAGATAACTAGCGCACTTAACCAACTTGGGTTTCTATGTTCAGGGGACAAACGGTCCACAAGCTTCTGCAATGACGACAAATCAAAAATTCTACATTTGAGACACAATGTAATGCACAGCTGGTTCATCTGATCTATGTAGCATTGTTACCACTAAACAGTGCTTAAAACAGTGTTTACTCAAATTCATTACATATTACTTCACGTTGGGATCACTTTACTCATTATGTCTTGGAAAAAGTTACTTTCCTTCAGCATTGCTGTGTATAAAACCCCAACAAATCTTTACCAACTGTGAAGTACAAGGAAAGTCTGATAGTCCCTTTTTAGCACTTCATAATAGAGAAGAAATAGACAATCCCTTCATATTGGCATGTCCTATATAAATGTCTGTGTTCTGAACAAGAATGAGAGTTCTGCTATATTTAACTGAACAACAAATAATAAATGAACACCCAGAAACTAATCAGTAAAAAAGTTCAAACAAATATGGAACATGTTTTACAGATAAAAGACACTGAAAGTGAAAACTAGATAGTAAACTAGTATTATATAGTATTATATAGTAACTGCTGTGAAAGTTCAATTGTAATTTTTTACATGGACACAATTGTAGTTGATGTTTACTCATTGGCACAACCAGAGCACTTAGAAGGCTACTCAGGACACCCCAGTGACACCAGTGGGGGCTGCACTGCACACATACAGTATCTACTACTCAAAACAACATTACAGACACACATCCTATATTTAAGCAATCAAAATCATACTAACTTACTTCATGGCTTGTACTGAATTTGTCTAATGTCACAGCATATACGCATGTATGGAATCTGATCAAGTGTTTTTAGAATTTCCCATGTTACCTTTGAAATGCAGAGAATTCTCTGATTCATTTCATAGGAACTTACTGTAACTTACCAGTTAACTGTTAAGAATGGATATCAGGTCTCTGGATTTATAGCAAAATCCAATACATACTGTAATTTTAGAAATTATAACATTATACAGTACAATTGTATTGTATTGTAACTGTTTAGCTTGAAAAACTTTTTAAAGAATTTTCATTTTGGCATTTTATATATATATATATATAAAGCTTTTGTGATTGTGTGTGTTTTCTCTGCCTTTTGCCCCATGACTGTTGGGATGAGCTCCAGCACTTCTACAGGACCCTGTTTAGGATAAGCGGCTCAGCTAATGAATGGATGACTGGACATATAGATATTTTCTCAGAAGCTGAGTACAATTTACCATCGGGATGAACAGCTTGTCCAACATAGCAAAAGTTGATATGAAATATTTCCACATATAACAGAGGTGCTTTTTACTTTGAATACACTACAAGCCACATATTTCAACAGAAAAGAATTCAAAGGCACCTACAAATAGACGCATAAATGAAACCACACACACCAAAGTCTCTTCACCATGGCAACACCATGTTTTTTTTTTAAGAGGAATATCCTAAACTAGACAAAGACAGAGTGAGAGAGAGAAACAGACAGAGAGCGAGATATAGAGAAAGAGAGAGAGAGGAAGAGAGATACAAAACAGCATATTCAGTAATGGTTGATAGAGCATTTCCACATTAACACAAGACAACACTCAACCGAATAAATAACTAAATAAAAACTAGCAGCAAATCAAAAAAGTTGCACTCTGGTTAGGCTACTGGTCTGTTCAAACACGAATAAAGAATGCTCTCACACATAAAAAAACAAAAGAAGTGAACTAAGCTTTTCTATGCTTCCGCTGTAGAGTTTGATCAAACATCTGACAGAGCGCCAGTAACTACAATATCAGTCAAACTCTGCACAGGCACATCAAGCATGCCTACATATGGTCTTTCAATATTTAATCAGGAGTCACACTCACACTGAGAGTTCATGAATGAGACACAACAGATGAGTGATCATTTAAAAAATGAATATAAGGCATTAAACAAGAAATAAAAGAATATGAACTAAAATATGGTATACAAATTGTGGCTAGCATAGTACAGCATAGAGCATAGCTAGCACATATATCATTAACATACACAACAGAATGTAGTTTGGAATTTTGTTTTGTTTGGAGCTTTTCTAGATCACTGCTTCTATTGAATTCTTAACACATAAGGAGATGGGAATTGCCAAACATTCCATTACAGATTCTGGGAACGTAGATCATGAGTTCCCGTTAAGCAGAGAGGAGTGTCAAAATCTTTCTCCCTGCACTCCTCCTCCTCCTCCTTCTGGACTGTTTCAGTCAAAGCCACAGAAAGCAACTCTCAAAAATATTCTGCTAGGTTTTCATGCAAACCAATTTGAATTTGAAGAGAGAGGCAGAGAGAGAGAGAAATAGAGGAATGAAGGGAGAGAGAGAGAGAGAGAGATTCTGTTTGCTGGTGTCATTAAACTGGAAGACGGGATAGAAATAAATTAAACTAGAAAAAAATTGCTTCCATTTTATATAGGTCAGAGGCTGCTACCTGTTAAATAATGAAAAAGCCTATGATGTGTGGGACAGTGTGTGTGTGCATATGTGTGTGTGTGTGTGTGTGTGCGTGTGTGTGCGTGCGTGTGTGTGTGTATGAATCCGTGGGCCAAATATGAATGCTGTAATTGCTGCCCCTGTGGTCAGGGTGGACCTAAATATATCACATTTTTTCATTTCATGATTGGTCTCCAAGTCATAAAACGACAAGGTCCAATACAACCTACACACAGAATGATATACGTGGCCCGTACTAAGCGTAGACTACAACATGTGTATAGTGATACATGTGAAAAAATCAATTTAAAAGACATTTCACTTGGGCCTAAAAATATATCAGTATATCATAATTCTATCATCGTAAAAAGCATAAATGTCACATAAGGCATTAAACACACTGCAACTGTGTTCATTTCAATTCAGTGTAACAGAACAGGAGGACCACAGAAACAGAGCAGAGCGGAAAAGAAAAGAAGAAACGAAAAAATCATTATTCTAGAATTCCAGAATATCTATTTCTAGCTTTTACGTTTTTGCTGTGTTTCAATTTGTACAAATACTTATTACAATATTAGTGACAAATACAACGTTCAACAACATAATACACAATATGCATGATATTAACTTAATTTTGATTTATCTGTCACGCCGGGTCGTGTCATTTTAAAGCAGGAGGCACACAGGTTTCCATTCTTGCTTTCAAAGTTTATTCCAAGACAACAAACCAAAATCAGGCTTGTGGGCCGATATGTTTTCAAAACACAAATTTAAAGCTGAAGCAGTCACACAACCAGGATAGAGTGATGGAGAACCGACAAATAACCAAGGAAACACAAGCACCTATAAACATAAGCCCAAAACCCAGCCACCAATAAACAAGCATGATTAGTTAACTAAAAACCCAAAACACCTGAACCTATAACGTTTCCCCTCTAAACCAAATACAACCCTTCAAAATCAAAGTACAACTCAAAACTTCAAATAAGAGTGACCTCTAGCGGCCACCCTGTCAACCCGCAGGCGTTGTATTATCAATATGTTGGAACTCACAAAATGCACTACCAGAAAAGTAGTGTCACATTTAAACAATGAACACCATTCCACCTGTAATCAATCAAATCATTCAAAAGAATATAAATAAATCGTTGGCTGCTTAGTAATCAGTCACTTGTTACTAAGCAGTTTACTCAGTTGTAGTTCTAAGAAATAAATCTGCAAATGACAGCAGCTGCACACTCTGAACTGCCGATTCACGGGGGTTTACTGTACTACAGAATTGAAAGAATAAGCAGCAATCAGTGAGGTCTAAAGAAATTGTGCACACTAGCCCAAGTAAAATTGAAGTTAAATGACCCGACCTCTTCAACAGGTCAAAGAGGACCATTTAATTTTTAAAGTATTTAAAATTTGGTCCATTGTAAAGATAGACCAAAATATATCAGAGGTACAGACATAAAGAGGCACCATTCATACAGGCATGTACTGGCTGCTCAATTTGTAATGGCTATTGGCGGCCACTTTGTTGAATGGAGCAGATGGAACTTTGGGATACATGAGCAAATGTAGTCAAGTATAACCACACCAAATATAAATCTTTTAGCTTAAGCAATTCTTAAGAAATGTAAACTGTCAGTTTCAACACCTCCTACCAATACAAATTCATAAAATGTGGCAAAATTTCTTTGTGCACCACTACACTGTCGCACCCCCCAGATAAGTCTCCGCCTTGCTAGGCAGTCCAGAAATGGAAATTCTCTTTCTCCTGTGACCAAATATACGTAGGCCCATTGCCAAATATCCAAATAAACAAAATAAAATACACTGAGAGTTGAGGGGCCCCTGAGATTGAGGCAAAAACACCAAATTACAGTTTTCAGACACCAACTGTTGCTCCCATTACTCATTTTAACTTTTGTAATTAGCCTGTAAATGAACCTACGCTACACATGAAAAAATATGGTAGTGATGCAGCATGGCAAGTTTTGAAACTTCAACATTTACATCACAAAATAGTAGCTACTTAAGTTCTACATTTCTGCACTAAATGTACAGAAATGTGGGTGGTGGTGGTCTAGTGGGTAGGATACTTGCCTCTGGACCAAGAAGTCATGGGTTCGAATCCCACGTTCAGTACACCACCACTCGGTCCCTGAGCAAGACCCTTAACCCAGGGAGTCTCCAGGGAGACTGCCCCCTGTAGTTAGGGAATGGAAGTCGCTTTGGATAAAACATTATTCACTAGGTGGCATTACTCCACAAATGAGTCGTCAGACTATTCATATTCCATATCGGCCATGTGGGAATACAATCACACCAAGATTCATGTTTCATTGGTGAATTCGAAGTATACAATATTACTGACCAAAAACACTCACTACTGCTATGCTGCAGCAGTGGACATAATAAAGGATCAAATCAAATCAAACCGCAAATAATTCTTCTCTTCTGCCTATTTCTGCTCTGGCTCTTCTCCTGCATGGTTTTATTGTGGCTATTTCAATGTGAACATCATAAAAGCTCATGGAATTTTAGGTCCTCCTGCAAGGTTTGCTCAGTTCTGTCCTATGGTGTTATATCTCTGTACAGGTAAAAGGAATTTTCTCATGCTTGTGTTTGTATGGGTGTGACGGTTAGTGCATGCCCTACTGTATATTCATTTGCTTGTATCAGATTGACAGTTTTGAGTCAGGCTAACTCGTCTTGAGAGGTGTGAGTTAGCTAAAAGCGCACATCTGAAAGAGATACTGTTGCATTGTTTAAGCAAAATTAAGAATAATGGGAAATCTAAACATTGTGGCACACTATAGTTGAGAGTTTTTGCACCGTCATACACTTTCTTATACTGTACTTGAGACTGAACTCTCAGAGACCTGTTGCTTTAGGATCCACTAAAAATGTCCAAGCAGTGTTTCACCCTCTCTGCATGAGATTTTCACTAGTAATGGAGCTCAGCAGTAATAGAGCTCCTTTCTCTGATGTGCTCTTACTTTATGGCCTTCTGATCTATTGTTAGCAACAAAAGATGGTAGGATGAAAAAGGAAAAAAAATAAAAACATGAGAAATGGGAAAAAAGAAAAGAATTCACTCAACTTAAATACTGATATAGCCAGAGACAGAGACACATGTTCTCAGTTACCATAGAAACGTGGCCATCAAGTGAGCCGAGCATTTCATGTATTTGTGAACGAGGGAAATAGAAGGACACAGAGAGAGACAGAAGGAAAGAGAGAGAATGAGAGACATTGAATAAAGGAGCTATAAGTACAAAAGGAAGGAAACCCTGAAATGAGTGCTCTGCAAGTGAAGAAGTAAAATACTACATGATATATCAGTAAATGACACTAAACCTGTAAAAGTATTTTAGGCAAAGTGCATTAACAATATTATCCCTAACACCCACATTACTTTTGCCTGTTGAATACTTACTTCTAGAAACTGTAAGGAGAACATTTGTCTCAAACAGTATTATGCTATTTAAATACACAGTTCACAGTAATGTAAGACATAATTAAGAAATAGAACGCGAGAGTGTCCTATTACAGTTACCATTACCATTTTTCTGAAGACTTTTTGGAAGTTTTTCCTCCTCTACAGCTTCTACTTTTGGAAAATTGTCCTTTAAATGCTGGATCACTGATGTGAGTATCTAATTGCATTCAGTGACAAGAACATTAGTGAGGTTGGATGATGTTGAATGATTACCTCTGGATCAATAAAACCATTCTAGATAGACTCATCCCAGACAGACTGGATGGAGCTCTATCACTCTAGAGAACACAGATGAAAGCTGAGGGATTTTTACCCCTCTGGCCGATGCTTGGCTTTGGGAATGGGGACCTAAGACTCATGTTGGCTACTTCAGAGTATCCCATTTTATTGGTAATGTTTTTCTCTGGAGATTATACAACCTGTGTGTTAGGGATGTGTAACATCAGGATTTTAATGATAGTAGCATCAATACTGGCTTATTGATGTAAATACTTATTGATACCCTTATTGATACTACTCTCCATATGTAGTGCAGAAAATAAAGACAATACATGAAACAATGAGAAAATATCCAGCAGTTACAGTTTGTGGAGAAATAACAAGGTAAACTGATATCTGAGACCAGTTATTTATTATACATTTTTGAGAGCAATTGCTACAAATATTTGGTCAGTTTTCGGGAAAATTACATTTTTTTACCTAGACCCACACATTTTGTTAATATTTAATTTATACTATTAAAATGGTTTGTTGGCTCAGTCTGAACATGTTGAACAACGATTGATAAAGCAAACAACAGTATTGTTGATTATAAATTCAAAGTTTATTTTTTTTTTCAAAATGATATAAATCCATCCATTTATTTT
>JBBPCY010000109.1:20196510-20226264 GCA_037974405.1 Brachyalestes nurse
ACGGCATCTTGCAGTACATTTAAAACAAGGAAAAATAGCGATTTGGCATGAAATATTAATAGAGCAGTGAATAGGTTTAGTGCACAGCAAAATGGCATGACAAACTCATTTTTTTAAAATTTGGCGTTTATTGCGTTTTGGAAAAGAGCTCTTTAATTGCACCTTAAGTAATGGATAGGGAGGAGTGCTTGAATAAACACTGAGAATGATTCAAAGTGTTATGAAACGTAAAATGTAAATTATGTAGGTATGAGGAGGAGTGAGAAGTGGACCTGTATATAGGCCTTGGGGTTTAAGGGGTCAGTAACTAAGTCACGTCATACATAATCTCCGAACATAAATACAGACAGTCTCAACACTGTAGACTGATGTTGAATCACTAATCATGTACAGACAGAGTCATGTACAAATCAGATACAGCCTACTGACTTTTAAGGGAAATCAGTTTTCAAGGACAACTTGTGTAGCAATCCAGCCTTCAAGCTACTCACTCAAGGTAGAATCAGTGTTTGAGACAGTACTGGGAAAGTGAAACATATGGTCATTAGCTTTCAGCTTCTGCACGTGACAATGAGGACATCAGGTAAGGATGATGACCTCTCCTTCAGACTGAAATATCTGATGCTTAAGCACCTTTCAGATGGAGACATATAATGTTATGCAAAAATATAGGATTTGATATTAACCATACACACCCTATGACATATATGTTCTGCTGATTTGTTATTATAGCTTTGTTATTATAAGTCTCTGGATTGTCTTAAAATAAATAATTTTTTAAAAGTTAATTTATCATTTATTATAGTTTATAAACAACAAAAAAAAATCTGTGCCATTAATTTGTCAATGAATTACTTAAAGTAATATTGTAATAAAAGTAATAAAACTTTAAAAAATGCCAACCATGTCTTTTTTTTTTTGTTTTGTTATTGATGCTGCCCTGTATAAACTCCATCATAAGTTATACATATGTCATTTTTGAAGTAATAAGTAATATAATCATGATAATGTCTCTGCGGCATCAGTTGGTAAGAGCCTTAAGACCCTTCACAGGCATTAGTTCTGTCTTTCATCACTTGATTCAATTTTGTTTGGTTCTTGGGATGGTTAAAACATTTATTTTATGACAATAATATTGGGTTTTTCAGTTTGTTTTCAGTCTGTCAGTGTTTATGCTGTTCATGAGAGTTTTCTAACATACTGTGACGATGCCAAATGTGTTTCTAAGGGTTGAATAGGAGATATTTCAAAATGATCTGATTATATTGTTATGGAATTATTGTTGCGTCTATAGTTTTGCATAAAATAAACGAAAAGCCAAATAATGATGTTACATAACATTTATGTAAGGTAAATAGACACATTTATAGCAGAAAGATTTTGTAGAGTTAACAAAGAAAAGAGGAGTGCTGCCATTTGACTGGGGAATTTCAATTGGGAATGGATTCTAAGGCATTCATACAAATACACAATAAAATGAAACGCTTGTTCTCTAATCTCAAATGTTAATAAAAACAATTAGCTTTGAAAGTATGAATACAAGGTAGCACATATGATATCAGAACTTCCACTTAACACAGTGTGTGCACCATCCAAGGAGTATGTGTGTCTTTAAATGGTAGTTTAAGCACACACATTCATTTGAGATACACACTAAAGTAGAAACTAAGAGTGGTAAAATAACTGGCAAATACTGATAAAAAAGTGTAAGTATTATGTTTAGTTATTTCTTTTTTTATTCAGTGTATATGCCAATACAATATTTTTAGGGAACCCAGGAAATAAATAACTATGGAAAATGTTAACTGCTGAAGTGATATTACACATATCCCACTGTGTTAAAGTTAATAAGAAAACTGCTTATTAACGGCAGAGAGGAAAAGCAGGGTCAATAGTGTTTGGCCTCTGGTGTGGTGGCCAAGTCCTCATGGTCTAATAACTTCATCCATCAGGGATCTGATAAAACTGTTTAAGTTCTTGTTATTCTTTTTAATTATATGCAGGGTCAGCATAATATTAATGCAAGCAACAGTTTCAAAAGGCACCATGGGGGTTAGTATTTGATTAAAGCAGCAATTTAAAATAAGCCTTGAGTGTGAGGAAGTCACAGCTTATTTGGTATTAACAACAGTGTTATCATCCGTAATCATATGGGTGAAGAAAAGTACGTTCCAGTTTCATCATCTGGAGATATTTCACCAGGCCTCTTTGATATTTCACAGTTCTGCAGGCACTTTGCACACTAAAGGATTTATTGGTGGCTGAGCCCTGCGTACACACAATACAACAAATGTATGAGGCTGCATGCAAGTAGCTTCATCTTATCTAGACTGGTCTATAGCAAAAATGGCCAAACTTTTTGTCTTGCGAGGACAAAGTGTAATATTTGTGGCGGACTGTCAGCTTTATTTCTTACATGTTTGCTGGATATATAATATGTTCTGTCTCTGGCTTGCCTTTATATTCTGTGACCACACCTAATCTCCACTTGACCACATACCACTCCCTGTTATACTCTATTAGCTCTTAACTGCTAACAGCTCTTTTGATGTAATTACTTGTTACATCAGATTTTTTACAGGTCAGCTTTGGCCCATTGGTCCAACTCCGGATCTAGTAGCTTTATCTATATTCTTTATTTGCTTCTGTCCACGCTTGGGCTCTGCCATAACGCGACAAGGGACATCAACAGCCAGGTGCGTTCTTGTCTTGTTTACCACCTTGTGACCGTATGTCTCGTGACAGAATGTCTGAGCCTGTTGTTGTGAGCCCAGCGAACTGGACTACGCTGTTGGCGGTGGTAGATCGTCAGGGTAAGGAGATCGAGTCCCTGAAGCAGGAGGTGGCCGAGTTGCGCCACCAGGTCGCTTTCCTGCAACAGGCTCCCTCCGCTCCGGAGCGGACCCGCCGCTATCGCGAGGGGCTCTGTGCATATTGTGCATCCCCGGACCATCCCCGTGCCATCTGTCCGCTCCGTCCGGGATACAGTCAGACCCGGTGAAGAAGGAGAGGTCTTCACCAGGGAATTATGCCATCACCTCCACCATACTGACCGTTTCCCGTTTTCTGGTTCAGGCAGACATCCAACACAGCCACAAACAAGTCAGTGTCACTGCTTTCGTTGATTCGGGGGCAGCTGCCAACTTTATTGAACTTTCTTACGCTATTAAGTTGGGTGTGGAAATCGAAACGTTATCCCAGCCGCTTAACATCACAGCTGTTGACAGCCGACCCCTCCAGGATAGCCAATATCACCAAGAGAAGATTTCATTCTTCGTCACCCATCTCTCATCACCCCCTGTCATCCTGGGCTATCCTTGGCTTCTCCAACATGACCCTCTCATCTCCTGGAGCCAGCAAAGGATTCTCCAGTGGGGTCTGGCCTGTCAGGACCTCCGTCTTACGGCAGCTGGGACATGCTCGGAGGAGCCCCCAGACCCTGACGTCGACGCCAACACCATCCCTGTCCCAAACCGAGACCTACGTAAGGTTTTTAGTAAAAACAAGGCAGTTAAATTGCCACTTCACAGGCCATATGACCTGGAAATAAAATTATTACCTGGCACTACACCTCCTCAAGGCCATTTATACTCTCTCTCTCCTCAGGAACAGCAAGCCATGGAGGAGTATGTGACTGAGGGTCTCCGTAACGGGACGTTACGCCCTTCCACCCCACCTGCAGCCGCAGGTTTTTTGTTTGTGAAGAAGGATGCTGGTCTCCACCCATGCGTCGACTATCAGGGTCTGAATAAAATCACAGTGAAGAACCGTCATCCACTCCCTCCAACCAACACCGCCCTGGACGCCCTCTCTGGTGCCAACATTTTCACCAAACTGGACCTGAGAAGTTGGAAAAATGCACTTTCCACCAGCGTTCCACCACATTCCTGGGGTTCGTCATTACTCCTCAGGGTGTGGCCATGGACCCCCAGAAGCTGGAAGCTGTGCAAAACTGGCCTCTACCCAGCTCCAGCGTTTTCTGGGCTTTGCTAATTTCTATCATCGCTTTATCCGGGGCTTCAGCTCAGTCACAACACCTCTCACCACCCTTACTCGACCCACCAAAACACCGTTTCATCTCACCCAAGAAGCCATCAACGCCTTTCATCACCTCTGTTCACTATTCACGTCAGCACCCATTCTCATCCACCCGGATGGTGGTCCAGATCAGAAACTACATTGTTGTACTTTCTTCTCCAGAAAATTCAATCTCACTCAACAGCATTATGGGGTAGGGGACCATGAACTGTTGGCCATCAATTGGGCTCTGGAAGAATGGCGTCACTGGCTCCAGGGCGGCAGCGACCCATTCATTGTCTGGACTGATCACCAAAATCTCACTGGCACCCAGCAGGCGAAACAACTAAACCCTCGCCAGGCGCGGTGGGCCCTGTTTTTTGAACAATTCCATTTTACACATCTCTGGCCGGCCATCCTGGAGTTCTCCGGACCTTGTCGCTGCTTAGACGCGCCTTCTGGTGGCCCAGGGTAGCGGAAGTAAAGGAGTTCGTTCAGGCGTGTGCAGTGTGCGCCAGAGTTAAAACCACTAACAACCCCACGCCGGGGGAACTCCAGCCTCTCCACGTCCCCCAGCGGCCCTGGTCGCACATCGCATTGGATTTCGTCACTGGTCTGCCGGGTTCTGAAGGTAAAAACACCATCCTCACTATTGTGGATCGTTTCCGCACCTGGTGGCTCTGCCGGAGCTCCCCTTGGCTAAGGACATCGCCGAGCTGGTATTAGAGCACGTAGTCCGTCTGCATGGGTTCCCCAAGGACATCGTCTCAGACAGAGGGCCCCAGTTCACAGCCAATTCTGGAAAGCCTTCTGCCGTCTGATCGAGGCCACCTGCAGCCTCTCGTCTGGTTACCACCCACAGACTAACAGTCAGACGGAGCAGACCAACCAACAACTGGAGCGCTTCCTGAGATGTTTCGTCGCAGGCCGCCAGCGCTCCTGGGCCCGCTACCTCTTATGGGCAGAATTGTCACACAATCTACTCACCTCCTCTGCCACTGGATTGAGCCCATTTGAGGTATGCCACGGTTTCCAACCTCCGATGTTTGACCATCAAGAGCCGGAGGTTGATGTACCATCGGCCCAACAGTTGGTCCGCAGGTGCCGGCAGCTTTGGAACAGAGCCCGCCTTGCTATCCAGCGGGCAAATCGAACGTACACCCACCAACATAGCCGTCGGCACCCACTGGGACGATTGTACCATGTAGGTGACAGGGTCTGGTTCTCCACTAAACATCTTCACCTCCGCACTGAATCACAGAAGCTCTCACCCCGCTTCGTTGGACCCTACCGCATCACCCACCGGATTAAACCCGTCACCTTCCGGCTCCAGCTGCCTGCCTCGCTCCGTGTTCACCCTGTCTTTCACCTCACCTCTGACCCCTGTCATGCCAGATCCGCCCCCTCCTCGGATTATTGACGGTGGTCCTGCCTATACCGTTCGGCGGATCCTCGACTCGCATCACCGTGGCCGTAGCACCCAGTACCTGGTGGACTGGGAAGGCTATGGTCCGGAGGAGCGGTCTTGGGTTCCCGGACGGTTCATCCTGGACCCAGCTCTTATTCAGGACTACCGTCGTCGGTTATCCTCACAGCTGGGTCCGTCGAGAGATGGTCCTGGAGGGGGGGGGGGGGTACTGTCACATGCACAGGTCAGGTGACGCGCCAAGGTCACGGGAAACAAGCATGTCACAGACTATAAAAACAGGAAACTGGATTTCCTCCGTGCTCAGACATTGAGTTCACCCTCGCCCTGTCTCGTCAAGCCAGCTCACGTTATGACCTTTCTATTTCTGTGCATGATTGTGAACGAACGTTCTGGTGGGAATCTCACTCTAGTTAAGAGCATTCATAGAACATACAGTGTGACTAAACCAGCCCTCTCGCTTCTGTCCGTGCTTGGGCTCTTCCATCACGTGACAAGGGCGAACATCAACAGCCAGGTGCGTTCTTGTCTTGTTGACCGTATGTCTCGTGACAGACATATAATGTATGTGTTTAGCTGCTATCTGGAATGCCAATTGGGCACTCAGGTCTGCTTAAAAAGCTTATGCAAAATAACAAAGTAGCTGAATATGTGGGTCCCGGACTTAGACTTTGCTTCCCATAAAAAGCTATTTTTGCAAGAAGCTTAACTCCATGTGAGGTAAGTATGCTATCAGTCAGAAAGCAACATTTAACATATTATGAAACACAAACATTTTCTGTACATGTTTAGCATGTGGTCCAAGGAAACATGCCATGCAAAACTAGGCCACAAAATCGAATTTTATATGTGCACACAGACACCAAAAGACTCAAATATACCAAAATAAACAGGGCTGCATGGATTGTTATCTACAGGTAATACAAAAAGTGTTACAGACTGGAGACCAAATGGGAAATGTATTCAATTGTCATGACTCACTGAATTTGAATGCAGACACACTGACTGACTGCTCTAAACTAATTCCATTACATTATGCCGATGCTGTTTCAAAGTGATTCAGTAATTTGTGATTAATGAATAAAAACGTATGTACTCACGATAGTGTTCTCTCCATGCGACTGCCTGCTGAGCCAATGATCTCTCCGAGAGTGCAAAACGTCTGGCCCAGGAAATCCTAAAACAACAGGATCGTGTTAACAGGTGTACACTTCTGGAGGTGGAAACATATATAAGGAAACATAACAAGAGGAAATTGCTTTCGCTTTACACGATATATTTAGGAAATATTACGGCAATACGTCATTGCTGTAATAGGATGTATTTTCAGACCTCCTTGCTAAATAACATTAACAGATGTTATCTTTTCAAAGAAATTAGATTTTCTCACAATGAAAACAGCACGAGGAAACTCAGTTTAAGTTTCCTTAACGGTGTTTAAAATATAGTAAACCCCCAACAATGGTAATTGTGATGTGGTAAAAAAATGCCTATTTTTTACTTGAGATAGCTCCACGCGGGAAACTGTTCTGATGGACAGCATCTGCCAGAGATGCATCACAGGGCAGCAGTCAATCAGCTCTCGGAAATGAAAAACGCTCTCGGATTAGCTACTTTCAAACCTCCCGCCTCTGCGTACAGGGGTATTTCACCACCCCAAGATGCAGCTTCTTTGTGTTCTCTCGACAGTACCAAAAAATGTATATAGTTATATTTTAAATGGAAATGTAGCTGAATTTATGTTAATCTTCGTTACAATATTAGTAAATTATATTTCGTATTAATTTAGCGCAAAAATGCATGAAAAATTATATATTGCCACGAAAAAAGCAAAAAAAATGCAGAGGATATCTGTGGTTCACGTGAATTTGTGGGGGTTTCCACAAATAATCATTAGTTAGTTTCTAAGAAAGCATCTGCGAATGACTAAAGCCACACACTGCGAATTAGTAGGTGTTTACTGTACTTCCAATCAACTGTAAAATAAAACCAAAAATAAACAATTTAAACAAACAAAAAAAGTCAAGTATGTCTGCCTGATCTTAATCCCACCCTCTAATACATACTAAGCAGTCAGAGATAACAAAATAAACTCATAACTAACGCTTAACATTTCAGGAAATGTAATGAATTAACACACACCCGATTAAAGATATAAACTGGCTCCAACATGCATGAAAAGAAAAAAAAACATTTTGTATTTATAATGCCCTGATTAATAATCCATTAGCTGGTAGTAAATTGGCAGTTCATTACTGCTTTATTAAGCAATAGCTTGTGTGATTTAAGCATATTTTATAGATTTTATTCACATCATGATAAGATAAGATAAGATAAGATAAGAACTTTATCTAGAGGGAAAGTCTTTTGCCATGAGCATGCTCAGTGCAACAAGACAAATAAAGATAAGATAGAGAATTAAAAAAGAAACTTCTTTTCATTAACTTTAATAGGTAACAGCTACAGTCAAACACCTTTTTGGTTTAAATCATTGCTGTCTGATATAACTAATTACAGAGGTAATTAAAAAGCAGTTTTGATATAGATCCAATACTCATGCAAACCATTATGATGTATAATCCACAAATAGTATGCTCTGTAAGACACCAATTTAGTTACTGTTTAATAAAGATTAATAAGTTATTAAATTGCTTAATAAAGTAACCAGCTTGATAATGCTTAATATGTTCATTATAATATTCTCTTATAATTGACTACTTATGAAATTACCCAGTGTTTTCTCTGTTCTTTAGCCAACTGAAGGACTTTATCAAACAAAAGCTCGTCCATGTCTTCCTGCCACGGCAATGTTTACACTGCATGTTGTAGTACTGGAGCATCTCCATGTGCCTGGAGGAGAGCACTAAATGCCAGATTTGATGTTGCATCGTTTATGCTGCAGGAAGGGAGATAGTGATATTTGTAAAATAGCAAACAGCACCACTGGGACTCCAGTGTGCGTCCCAGTAGAGCAAAATTCTTCATTGTACAGCACCTATAACTGAGTAAGAGGCACCGTTGCTTGTTTTTAACTATATTTTTTAACAGTTACTGCTGCTGACTGGTTTAAGCACAGAACGCTCTTCACACTAATCTGTCTAGTACAGTTTATGTTTACATTGTTGATCCTCATTTCATGAATGTGAATGAGTTTGTTGGGCTAATTAAAAACAGCCATTTACTCTAGCTAGGTTTAGAAATGGCAACCCTAGAGTTGTCATCGCTGGAGATATGTTAGGAGTGCTCTTTAATTAAACACACACACACACAAACACACACAAAAAACAGATGTTATTTTATACTCACTTTCTGCTCATCCATGAACAACAAAAAGGGACCAAAGAAGAGAAAGAAGTTGAATATAAAACAGAAAAATGGAAAAGCTGACCTGTCTAACAATACAATACATTATAAATAACAGTTATTAAATATAGCAGACGTACAGCTGAAGACGCGAGCGGTCAATTTACAGTACTGTGCAAACACCTTATGTCCTCTGAGAAAATAATTGGAATAGCTATTTATCTGGCCAATAGGGGTATATTTGTAAAAAATAAATGGATTTGTTCTTATAACCATACTCGTGTTTTTAAAGAAAATGTGTTCTGTTTTCCTGTTTATTTGTATTTGATCTAATCTTATACACTCAACAATAAAATTACCCAAAATGGTTCCTGCATAATACCATAGAAGAACCACTTATGATTCCCTTAATAACTATCAATGGAGGGTTCTTAAGGAAATGTGTAAGCATGAAGAAGTTCAGAAAAAAACACAATGTAAAAGTCTAGGAGGAACCCTTAAATTAGTAAAGAACTTTTGAAGGTTTTATAAACCCTTAAACTACTCTTGGAGCTCACACACCTCTTTTGCAAATAGGTTTATTTAGGGAACTCTGTTCCTCAAACACACTCAAAAACCATTCTGATACCTTTATTTACTGCTTTACTGGCAAAAACACACAGTGCTTCTCAACAACTGCACAGTGCTGTCTGTGTTACAGGTGCTGCATTAGTAATATCTCAAAGACAATTATTTTCATTTCCAGAAAAACAAACAGATGACCAGTGAAAATAGCAAGGCTGAAAGAAATAAAAACAGAATTATTCAGGCTTACATGTTTGGAGATGTTGGAACTTCTTGTGTCCACATTGTACCTGAAACAGAGGACAGAGGTCCAAATTGAATGAACGAGCAATATCACCTCAGATACGCCAGATATGAAGACATGGAGGAGTAATGTTCTCATAAAAACCCAAGCAAACTTTATTTTCTACAGAATTATAATTATTCTCAGGAAAGGTCTCACAGAGGCAATTCAGGAGTAATTACAGACAGAGAAGAAAATGATACCCATTAGGTTTTGTGTGTGTGTGTGTGTGTGTGTGTGTGTCGTGGGAAGTGAGGTTGAAATGAGGAGCAGAGGGTCCACAGATTGCACTCATTTCTTTTCTTTGAACATGCTCCATTTTCCTCCAGGCCACAGGCTCCCACAGGGAGCCCTTAGGAGCTGACATGAATGAGACTCTGCAATGATTTTTGTTCATGTTTGACAAAAAGAATCCTCCGTCTCCTTCTCTAGCTCTCTCGATCTCTTCTCACTATCTGCTCTCACATCTTCTGGAGCATCTTATTTAACAGCACTGATTTATCTCTGAGCTCAAACAACACACACACACACACACACACACACACAAAGGGTGTATAATATATCAGTTGCAAAACCTTATTTACTGATAAATAGAGAAAAATCATATTCCATCCCTGTATGTTGCAAAAATATGGACCCAGACTAGGGCATTAACACAAAAGTCGACTAGTCGTGTGTTTTTTTCCTCTCTCTGCCCTCGCTTGTGTACACAATGCAGTCTCTGCCTCTGATTAGCTGATGCTGACACGTGTTCCTTGGTTTAACCAATTATTATAGTCCCTTCATAAAAAGGGCAGTAACTTTGGCGCGAGGGGAATCTAAACACAAGACCACAACAAGATGAGAAACATGCAGCAGACACACAAACAGCACGGAGACCTGCACAATCTGCAAGTCAGTGTTAAAGTACAGTAACAGTACCGCCGTTCTGCACGGCATCTGAAAAAGCATCCGCTAGCTAACATGGCTAATGCTAGCACAGCAGGGAGTCACCCTGCTGTGGCTTAAACTGTTCCCACCCTCAGTTGGACACTTAAATTTACCAGAAAATTCAAGGTATCGGCCTTTGTTTTCTTTTGTTTAATTGTCGTGTTGACTGTTAATGTTACAGAGAACTTTTAATAAAAGTTGCTCAATGTTGCACACCCGTTGCGTGTGTGGTGACATCATCAAACTAATCAGACTAATCGACTTGAAAAAATCTGGAGTCGTTAATGCCCTAACCCAGACAATGTGAACTAGTTTTTACATGAAGGGTTACTGAGTTTGGCATAAAAGAAAAATATAGGAAATCATGATTCATTATTTGTCTTTAGATACATAAATACAAGGCACAAACTGTTACAGTGCAGTTACACACAAACACACAAACATTGAACTTTATTGCTTACTGTTTTGGGAGCCTGCAGGGCCTTACAGAACAACAAATTTATATCTTCTCAGTATAAATGCTCACTCTGTATGAAAGTAGGGATTACACTGGCCACATGTCAAAATGTTCTTCAGTTTGGTCTGTTTCAATAGATTTTAAAATTTCTGACCAACAGAATAAAAACTGACATTAAAAACCTGTGTGCTAAACTATGCTTTTATGACTTATTGGTTAATTCTACACTTTATTTGAATTCAAATCATGCCGTTCCATACAATAATCCAATGGGCAAATTAATTACACTGTATCATCTTGACAGCAATACATGCAGCAGAGGACAGCTTTGAAACAATAACTGCTCACAGAACGCAGCACTCAGGGACACCCAAGCTCTTGACCTAAATGAGTATAATCAACCAGGGGCAGGGCACTGATACCCAACAAAATATTTTTAAGGATATAAGACAGTTAGCAATAGCAGCTAAAATCATATTTAGATATTTACCCGTCCTACACTCACTGTTCTTACAGAAGTTCAAAACCCAACTGAAAAAAAAACAGTAATGGCCTCAACAAATCATTAGTATTATACACAGATATTTATTTTGGATAAAATGTAGTTCTTGATATGGTGTATCTTTTTTCAGAATCAAAATTTGAATGCTCCCTTTTCTCTCTCCGTGTCTCTTTGGTCAGGCTGGAACTGGCCATGCAGATGGACATGTGAAGGCTCCACTCATCTGAGAGGCAGCATGTGACAGGCCTGGACCTCAAAGGGGTGCATGATGGATGGGCAGGAGGCGCAACAGCTCCCCGGGACAGCGCTCAGGGGCTAAAGAGATAGTGCTTGAAACGGGGCAAGAATTCTCAATGTGAATGTGTGGAAATTCACCTGTTTACTCCTGTTATGTGACGAGAAAGCAAGGATGTTCAGAATGTCACCAGAGTCAACACCCTTCTGACTTTTCCCATCTGTTTTTGAGCTAAATTTCACTAAAGCAACATCACTGTGATCTGACCCCTCTAAACTGCATATTTACTTCCTCTCTCTCATTTATCTCCTTTTCATCCTACCTTTCTCTACCTCCCTTCCCCACTTTAACCTCAATATTTCCATTGTCAGTTCACTGGATCCCTGTTTCCTTCTCTTTCTTACATTCTTTCTCTTCTGTCTCATAATTTCTCTTGTCTCTCTGTATCTTTCTCTTTCTCTCCTTTTCCTTTCTCTATCTCTTTCTGCTTCCTTTTCACACTCTCTGCTTTTCCTCTTTCCACTCTTTTCACTCATTCTCTCTGCTTTTCGATTTCCCCCTTCTCATCTCTCTATTTCATTTTCTCCTACACGCTCTTTCCTCTCTCTTTCTTTCAACCAAGTACTCCTTCCTCTCTCTCTCTTTGTCTTTCTCTCTCTCTTTGCCCCTCTCTCTCCTCCATTTGCAACAAATGAGCTCCTCTGGTTTGTGCCTGTATCAAAATGAAATTATGGCACAGTGCAAGGGCCTGCGAGCATTGCTGAAATGAGATTTAGCGCACAAGGATGATAAACTCACTCAAAAATTTAATGGTGCTCATTTACATACAGCAATGACAAAATGTAGCAGAGGAGGGCCCTGTAATTCAGAAAAAAGACTTCCATTAAAAAACGTCCTGTTACACACACCCGGCAAAATGCCCTGGCGAATAATCACTTTAAACAAGGCACAGTGCGCACATAGTAGTGTTTTTCTGTTCCAATCTAAAGTGGTGCTACAGTGGAATGAGTAATTTAATTACTTTTGCAACTGAGTTTGTTTGTGGTTGAGCACAGGGCCCTTACATTCAGTTTTCTTTCCTAATCACAGTGATAAAAAACAGTTTTTCCTCTCAGCATGGAGTCTGTGCTTCATATCTCCTGCAGATGTGACTGACTCACTCCTATCAGGCCATTTGTGGCCATGCTGTTGGATGGAGTCTTAGTCCAGCCTGATTGAAGCACTGAAATATTGCTTTGATTCGATCTCTGAAAAGAAGACGGCAAAATAACTTCCTTTTAAAGGACAGACAGATCGATTTTGGAATAAAATGCTGGGACCGAATAGTAGTACAGCTTTATAAAGTATGTGTAAAATATCAACAACTAAAAATTTTACATGATGGATCTAATCTAATAAAACATCCATAGTAGATAATAGTATTTTCACCTCTATCTAATATTCTTTTATTACTGTCTTAAATTAACCTGTGAGATACAGAGATCTTGCAGAAATGTATATTTATAATCTATAGTTCTTGTTCATGAGAGTAACTGAAAGGCATGTAAGGATTATCATAAGTATGTTATTCATGTAATAGTTCTGAACCAAAACTGAAATAGAAAATACAGTGGATGAGATGTGAGCCATAGATTTTTGTGAGAGTGTGCCAGCTACAAAGGTGGATAGCTGGGCTCCCATTTCTATTCAGTACTATGAAATGTGCTTGAGTCACAAGACTTTGGACAAGGTTAAATGTGCTTGAGCCACAAGATTTTGTTCAACGTTATATGTGTTGGTTTGATATTCCAAGCAGATGTGCTGCAAAACATACCTTAAGAATCAAAGGACAAACTGTAAAGACCTGGGCAAGGCACAGTCCATAACAGTGACAAATTAAAAGGCTAGTTCTCCAGACATATACCATTGATGAAGCATACATGATTGAGGACTCAGCTAATGTGCTGAAAGAGCCATCTGCAAAATATAAAGTCACTATTCCTGCCACAATTGATGTAAAAAACATTGTGAATACAGTGCATATGACCACTTTTCACCTTATACTGGCAACAAATTTGTAAAACAAATTCCCATTTATATATTTTCAATTAAGTCTGTCTTCATTAAATATATATTTAATAAAAGAAAAACCTCTAGTTTAAAGTTGGTTAAATCGTTTTTAAAGTAAAACAACAAAACTGAACAGCGGCTCAGAAACTTAGGACCAAATCAATTACATTTTTTATTATGAAACCATTCACTCTCTACTCCATACTTTTCATATATGCAGCTGTAAAAACAGGCTGTTTTGGATTCACCATAATTGTGAGGTTGTGATCACAAACATATTTACATATAATTGTATATTCAAACTGAAATTATGTAACTGCACAGTTTGTGACAGAGTTGTGAGAACTGAAGAAGTAGAGCACAACAGTTACTGGTTGTTGAGAAGCAATTAATGGATCATTGAAACCTTCCAAATCAAGTCAAGTCAAAACATCTGGACATTCTTAAGAAGTGCAATTTTTTGGGCATTTTTTTTGCTCACGTCACTCAGGTTTGAACTTCAGGTATTACAGTCTAGTGAGTTGTAAAAAGTCTCACTTAGGCTGGGAACAGATGATTATATTTTTACTGACTTACTGTATGAACTAAGGGAAGACAGTTTTACTATGTCTGGTTTATGTATATATACCTGGATTATCTGCTCCAAATTATATAGCTTTAGCTATGACTTGCCTCAGCACTTTTTACTGATGTGTTCGCTGTTCTTTGTTTAAATGAAAAACAAAGGCTAAAAGGATATTAGCCTAAAAAAGGATAAAAGATAACAGAGGATAACAGAGATGACTTCATTATTCCTTTCAAGTCCCTTCTCGTTAGAAACTCTAGAGAATATTTTAGTGAGGTGATCACACACTAGTGTCACATTGGACATCTATAACTTTTATGTACAATCTGTCAAATTTAGTAAACATTTATGTCATATTTGCACTGCCTCCTCAACTACCGTCGTCTTGTTTTCTCCACTGCACTTAAAAATAAGAGCCTTCAGACAGAATATACTGTATTTACGGTAAAATAGAGTGATTTAGATGACTGAATACTACATGTGTCTAAATCATTAAACACTTACATTACTTACATCCAGTATTTTTATTATAATCTTTATTATTTTGTGATAGATGGAGGGCAATGTCCCAGAAGAGGAAGAGGAGTGAGTGCTCTTTTAAAGAGATCAGCATGCTTTCTTTTTTTGACAAATGCTGTATTTACTACCTATATACGATACAATATAATATACATTTATAATCCTCACTGCACTGGCTGCCTGTCCATTTTAGAGTTCATTTTAAAATCCTTTTATTTGTTTTTAAATCCTTAAATGGTCTTGCCCCGCCCTACCTCTCTGAGCTGACTTGACTTGACTATAATACATTTCTTTGTGTACAAACAAAGGGCACTTGAGTGCATTTTCCTTTTACTGCACATGGAGTGATAGTAGTTACAGAAAAAAATAATAGTTGCTATAATAATTCTTTAATCAATCATGTAAGATATCTAAATGTCTAATAACAATAATCAACACTCATTAAGTTTAGCTTACAAAATTATAAATATTTCAAACATTCTAAGTTTACTTCTCAACCACACAGGTTAACATATGAGAGTCTAAGAATAATTGTGTAAAAATTTGTATTTATTTTACATGCATTTATGTCAAAAATATTACATTCCACTCAGGCAGGAAAGGATGAAGAGAAACCCAACCAAGAAGATTTTTTATTACACTGACACACCATTAAAGCTGAATTTCTCTGTATGGTTTGGTTCATCTGAACACATTTCATGCACATTTATTTTTATTTACCATGTCTGCACTGCAGGAGTGTGAGCTAATCTACTCAAATCTCAGCATGCAAGCCTTGCATTTGAATAGCAATCAGATCAACGGTAAAGCTATACCTGTAATATCTCTGTTCATGCTTATAGAAAAATGTGGGGGGAGGTGCTAAGTAACATCAGCACAGTTCATGTAACAACCTTCATCTATCAGGCATACATCATTAAGAAGGTATGATCAACATTTTCACATCTATGTTGTAAAAAATAGCTTTTTATTAACTTTGTTCAAATATGTCAGCCAGTAAGACATGAATTAAACACATTACACTAGCACAGTTCCTATTTTTCAGTTGACTTATTTTGGCAAGAGTTGTGTTGCTGTAACACATTTTATTTATGTGCAGACTACTGGCACATTTGAATCGCATGTATAAAACACCTTTTTCATTGTGCCAAGGCTGATAGTAGATGTGACTTTAGCTCCTGGTAAAATAACTGGTGCAAAAACATCAACTAAATTCTGAATTATCATATCAGTGCTAAGCATCTCTCAAATCGATATGGTTATTTTAAGCAATTATCTGCCTGTGTCACAACACAGATATTATCGTGCATTTCCACTTTCTGCTTCAAGTATACATCCTCTGCTCCAACATCACATGAACACACTTGAGAGAAACATCACCTACGCTTTCTGGCTTTTGGGATAACAACTGCATTTGTATGTTGGCAATGAGGATCATATATATAGACTTTTTACCATCCCAGACTTTTATGGAGCTAAAAGCACTTCTCAACAAAAAATTACCCTTAAGGGACTCTATAGAACTCATGCTTCTAGAGACAGCTAAACTGTTATAATCGACACAGCTCTTAATAATTATGTAATAGTGTTTCGTGATGTTATCATAACCTGGGACAGTAATGAATTAAAAAATCTCATGGTTTCTGGCTTCAACTGCAAATGTTACCAAGACATAGGCCTAGGTACTGATCTTTAGCAGGCACTATTCAGTGATAACCTTGGGTACTGGACCAATGATCAAAGTAAAAAATGTTACAGTTATCTGGTGTCAAAGATTCCAGTCTTTTGTGCAATAGAGAAACATCCTAAGTTTTACCAGCATATTAATATACTACAGTTACTCATCAATCATGAGTCAGTCAGACTGAAGATAGTAGGGCAGGAAGTCCTAGAATTGATGATGTTCATTCCAAGCTCTATCAATAACTGACCTTTTTATTCAATGCTTTATTGATTAGACAGTCTTGCCTCTGTAAGATGTGTGTGATGATAATGACATGTGTCTCCACTCTTGCCTCGTGGCACTAATGTAAGAGATGGCGGTCAAGTGTACACATCCTCTTGCAGTAAAAACAAACACGGACAAATGAGAGTCACAGAACGAATCATAATTCAAAGACATTAAGCAATATAAGTATAAAAAGACTACACATCTAAGAACATTGTGGAAGACGGTGAAAGCCAGTAAATAGAAGAGGTGCAGGGAGCATTTCTTTGTGCTCTATGGGTGCTGAGTATCAATAATTCAGCCTCTTAATGATTTTCAGTGAGGATTAGCTTAGCATCAACACTACGCTATGGGGGCTCTCCAAATACTATGACTCAACAATCACCACCAGCCAAGGCATGACTCAAATATACCATCTCCTACGCTGATGTAGCTTTTAACTGCACTGTAGCATCACTGGCTCTAATTAAATAGCGGCTAAACATTTCCCATAAAGGGTATAAAACACGGTGTTTAATAAAGCAGCCTGATGTTTTGGATAAAAGCATACAAAGGATGTGAATGGTGGCTGAACAATAGATAAAGCTTGTGATCTTTTTAAAGAGTTAGTACTATACACATTGCCAAGATGGCACATTTATCATGTTACTATCATTAAGACCTCCAATAGTTCCTCTAAAAGCTCTCTCTCGCTCACTCACTCACATACACACACACACACACACACAAACACACACACACACACACACACATACACACACACACACACACACACACACACACACACACACACACACACACTTTTGCACTCAGCCTTCGCAGGTCCTGTATGTGTTTACATCTGTGATTCTGAGATCTCCTTTGTTCCTATAATGGTCATGAACTTTTCTTGGTTACCTTGTTTTTTTTCCCTTTTTGCCTCATGTTTTCAGCTCAGTCTGCCTGTGTGCTTTCCCTGCCTCTTGTTTCTGCCTTGCCTTTAGACTATCGTACGTGCAGCCTTGCAGTAATGAGCGAAACGGGGCCTCAGGAAACACTGAGGCATTTGATGAAACTCAAAAAAGGTTTGACACTTGTCTCTCTAGCGACATCTACAGACCATCTGATTGACCTTGGTCATCCTTACTGAACACACCAGTTCTTCTGAAAGCTGCCTTCTACAAATCCTGCGTTTCATCTTCTTATGGTCCGCAGATGACTGACTCAGTTTGTCACTACAATTAACTTCAGTATGCATCACTAGTATTTTGACATACACTTTTTTGCTCAAATTACAAGTTTTGTCGACTTTCTTTGTAAAGATCAATTTCCAATGATTTGCTGAATTTAACATTGTGGGGGAAAAAGAGAAACAAAATGCGCAAAATGTCAAATGTTATGTTTTTTGTTTTCCCAATACGCAAACTTTAGCAACTTGGCATTAAAATGAGCATTACCTGTATAGGACGTGTACTACTTTAACATAAAAAAAGATCAACAAAACATTTAATTTACCAGGGAAACCAAAACGTATGACTCCGTTCCATTCACAGAGTCTAACATGTTATAGTCAAACTAACATTCTCAGTAGCAAAAATCATGAGAGATTTATGGTAAAAGCTAGTTTTAAGCTCTACAGGCCACAGTGTGCAATGTGTCTAAACCCTGTTATATAATCCATGTTCAGGTGCAGGTCTAAAACCGTCCAATCAGCACCAACAGTTACAAAAACTCCTCACGGCCTCATTAAAAATCAAGTGCACTTGTGAGGGCTCCATAGGATTAGCATGACAAAGACTCGGGCCCTTTCTAAATATGGCCATGACGACACAGCAGAAATGATGCGTTTAAGAAAAATGTGATGGCAAAACAAGAAACGATGCGACAAAGAGCAGACGCAGCAGATCAGGGGCAACTGGTGAAGTCACTTCCTACAGAATGGACCCAGCGATAAGTCTGGAGAGCTATTTTTATTTCACACAATAGATTCAGAGGCAAGAAGCGATGCTAACTTGTGTCAGAAGTGTGCTAATTTGTCTGAGGGTGTTTTGTAGGAGCCGGGCGCGCCCTGTTCTGCACAGGGAAGCCTTTGTTCCCATTAACAGCAGCTCGAACCCTCACACACAAAAAGGAAGCGCATGCAGACACTCCGAAACGCCACATACTTCACAATTATAGCCTCCTTGAAGTTCTGCCCGAGTTCTTGAGGCCTAGGCGAGTTAAACACAGCCATTCGAACTTTATGTATCCATGAGGTTATTCCAAACGCTCAGAATTTCCACCGGGCATCTCATTAAAGGCGACACCCGTCTCAGAATAAACACACATATGCAACACGGTGCAATAATGAGACTCGGCCTTTCGGAACACAAGATTTCACTGTTCAATTTTCTCTGAAGCTCATAATGTCCAACACAGTGGGCCCCATTCATGCACACGTTCTATCCTCCAGTCTAGTTTTCTTTTTACACACACACACACACACACACACACACACACAATGTCCCTCCAACGCTAAACAAACAGGCCTTGCCCCGAGTAACTAAATCAACATGGCTGAAACAATCCCGTTCTCTATTCATGTGCTTGGGAAGAGACATGGAAAACTCTTGAGCCTTTAATGTCACAAGCCATTTTTGCTGCTCTGTTTAAACAAAGCAGACACATTTGATGTGCAAACTCAGCACACTATTAGACTCTAGCAACCAGGTACAAGAAAGTCTGTCTCTTTGGAAGCTAAATATGAAGAAATGAGAGGTTCCTGAAGACATTTGCACAGAGTTTTCTACCTGAAATGTAAAAACAAGCTATTATGTTATGTCAATATGAAGCTCAGTTTTTTCCATTAACCTTTGTGGGCCTCCATTTTAATGCCAAAGTAACTATGCAAAGGTCTTGAGACACCCTTCATTTCTGCATATTTAGCTTCCAAAGAGACAGACTTTCTTGTATTTTTAATGTAATCAGTTCCCAGACTTCCCGGCGGATTCTCATTGTCATTTCCAGGCCCTGATCCAGATCAGTTTTTTGGTTGTTAAACCACACAGTGACTTACGTATGAATCATTAAAGCATAAGAAACCACATTTAACTTAAGGCCTTTCAGCCTGTTGCGGTAAAACATTTGGTCCCATTTCTTTCATTTAATCTACACAAAGTACCAAAGATAAGACAGTTTTGGCAGAAATAGTATTTTTGCACCGACAAGATAATTCAAAGCACCCAAATTGTTCCTGTTAAAATGTACTACTAACATTTCTCACTAACAAGCTCATTCCGTTTTCCTTTAAAGTAGGACATGAGGTTTAGGATGCAATACTAGTTATCAAGAGCTATAAAAATGAACAAACTTAACAGGCAGCCATTTCAGACAACACCCAGGCAAAGCGTTTATAAAGAGTACCAATCTTGGATCTGACTCCTCTGTATTTATGCCACAAAAACTGATTCCAGACCAGTGCTTCTGCTCATGAGGCAGTTTGTGAAAACAGACGCGGTTTTCTAGAAAGGCTGCCCACTGTGGGGCTGGTTAGACTGTGAAGTTGTACATTTTTATAGCTCATGGTAAGTCATACTGCTTCCTAAACCGCAGCCAAGAGTCTGATGACAGTTGTGTTAAAAAAAAAACATGACTGACGGCTATAAAGCACGAGATTATTTTGAAATATTTGATCTACGTCTTTATAATGTTTTTCGGTGAACGACGGCTCTGCGGTAATCTGCATGTCCGTATAATTTAAAGCGTGAGGATTAGGTCATGGAGAGCCAAAGGCCCGTCCTGCATAATCTGAGCAGTAATCAGTGTCTGGGAGATAATCCTGGACACACTGACACAGCACTGCACCGCCTCACTGCTCTTCAGGACCAGAACCTGCAATCGCTGCTTGTTTTTTGCTGTCTGATGGTCTGAATGGTGTATGATGAGGAATCATACGTTAGGAACTGAAGTGCTGTGGAACTGTGCAGCAGAACTGCAGCACTTTGGTACGTGATGGGTCCATCCAAGATCTACCACACCTGATTCCATCAACCACATGGGGCTGTAGGAGTGTTGAAATTAATCACATAATCGATTCATCGCGATGCAGACGTGGACGATTCTGCATCGATTTAGTCACAGGACATAAACGATTATATCATTATGACATTGCTTGATTTAAAAAATCTAGTTAAAAAGAAGCTCTGTTTGTTTTGTTTTTTGAAGACCATGTTCATTGAAGATGTAGGCTAGGCCTATACTACTTATTCTGGTTACAATTTAATGCTATGGGCACAATTTTTGTTTACGTTTTGATGAGCTATGTCTATATTCTTTCTTTCTTTCTTTCTTTCTGTTTACAATTTAGTGTAATAGTCACATTTTTCATTTTTGTTGAATAAAAACGGGAGTTCACATCTCACTGCTTGTATTTGAAAACATAAAAATGTGAAGTAATGTATAAAATTGATGAGATGCATCGAGATATTGAATCTAAAAGTTGACATGATAATCGTAATCGAATCGAATCGTGATGCCTGTGAAGGTTCACACCTCCACTGGACTGGTCAGCTGGCATTAATAATTACGGTGTCCCATTTTAGCATTAAAGAGTTAAAAATCCTCTTAAGTGTATAAGTTTTAATGAGAATACTTCAGAAATAATAAAGGACAACCCTTATAGGTATTCTTTACTGTCTTTTTTCATAAGAACATGTTCCTTTAATAAACCATTCTGGTTGATATATGCTAGATGGAATACGAGAAGGGAATGAAGGAATGAATCAAATCCAGTCTGGTAACACCTTATGCCTGATTCACACTCTGTGATATCTGTGAGATTCTTCCTGAGGGGGGGTGGGGGGGTGATAGGAATGTGTTTGAGCATTGATTAAAAACAGCTCATCTTAAAGAGTCATTGTTTTTAAAGAAAAAAATATAGGATTGGCATCGGTAGATATCAAGGTTTTGATACTGGAGAAGAAGTGATGCCATCTCTATGATGATGGTCTTACAATAATACATCCTAGACTGAAATTAGGCATGGTAAACTTCTAAATCTGCCGAAAATGTAAATATTTATGATAATCATAATCATCATCATAACTGGCATTTATATAACATCTTTCTCAAACTCAAGGTCGCTCTAAAGCTTACTCAATCACGGTCTTTCTACTAACATTTTTCTAACGTGCAGTTGCTTTTTGATCCTTTGTGATGTGCTGAATGAAATAAACAGAAATAGCCTAATAGATAAATAATGTTCGGTATGTGCGTGATGCTAAAAACATTATACACAGTAAACACAATGAACACCCTCGTAGTCTACATATGCAAACCATTAATTAATTATTCCAAATAAGGAGAATATTTGAGAACTATAGTGAGGAAGATTCTCATGACCTCTCAGCGTGCATCTTTAGAGTTTCTTCTTTTCAGTGGGATCGGAAAACCCAAAGTGTTAATAAGGGCTGTTATGAATAAGGAACATGGTCTTCACAGCCTTGTCAGACCTCACAGACGCCGTTAGGCCACGTCCCTTAGGGAGCAATTCACAGCCATTAACTCCAGCACATCCTACTGACCTACAAAAGCCAATGTCAATATCTCTTTCAAAATGAATCAATCAGAAAAAGACTCTTACAGCCAGATGATGGAAAGGACTGCACATTGTTTCTGTTTTAGTTTAGATTTTGGGTTTGGTACTCATGTGTGTGTGTGTGTGTGTGTGTGTGTGTGTGTGTGTGTGTGTGTGTGTGTGCGCCAGTCTCCACAATAGAGCTGGAGGATAGTGGTGGAACAGACAGCTTGTTAATCTCTCACACTCGTCTCTCTATCCCCAGATGCACTAATTCCAGATTACAGTTAGAGTCGGGGGGCGATAGAGGAGGGGTAGCAGCTGTGAACTCTGCAGAAAAGGGGGCTTCGGAGACGCCCGAAACAAAAAGACCCACATGCTGCATTAAAGCTGAGGACTTTACCATAAAGCCATGCATAATCGCTCTTTATCAACGCGTGCTGGCTCAATGGAACCCTACACTATATACCATCATCCTGCGCCGAGTAGCAATAAGGACCTCTTTCTCCATTCTATATATGTAGCCGTAAGCTGTGTATTGGACACGCTACACTGTAAAGGACAAATGGAAGGTTAATGTGCTCAAAGAGGGGTTTAGGAATTGTAGATAGAATGCTCAACAAAGGAACAAGAGGGTGTCTTCTTTTAGTCACACAATTTCTATACAGACACTAACTTGCAGATCACAAGGTGGCAAAGTATATTGTCTGCTAATCACAATATCATTCATGCAAATGAGCCTCTAACCAATCACAGCGTTTCTGACAGGGTGACCAGACACAGCTCCAGGTGAGTTACCAAGTCTTCATGTAATCCAACAAAAGTCTAATTTTTAAGCATTAAAAATCGATACATGAATGGGTGGGGCTAAACTGCTGTAGCGCAAATAAGGACATATTTAAATGTGTTGGTTTTGTGGCATCACAAAAACTCGGATTTGAAAACGTCCATTCATGGACTGTATGGATGGGGGAGTACACACCATTTGAAGCCTTTTAAGTCCAGAGGAGTGATGGGCCCTTTAATATTTTTGAAAGGCATCGCAATGTGTAGAAATAAAAATCCTATGCTGATATTGGCCTTTGCAGTACTGATATTAAACTGAATGCTGTGAGCAACTCAGTAGTTTGCAAGTTCACCCCCGTCACAATGTAGGTCTGTTAACTGATCAGCATGGTCTGCTAGCGAAGTACGGATCTATCTGTCCATCAGACCATTTCTCCGTCAACATCCCACTTGCTCCACATCTCAATCCCGATCCTCGGCTAACCTCCAGTGTCATCAATGATAATGTATGCACGACCCCCACCCCCCCAACCACTCCATGGTTCGATACCTCCTTCCAAATTAATTACACCCTCAGTACAGAATCAATAGCCCTGCTTTAGGCTACGGCTACCGTTCCAAGTGCCCTTGCTCCAATTCCTCTGGACGATCCCGCACCAGCGCACGTGTAGACGGGCTCTTTCGGCCCCTCTGGCAACAGACATGTGGAACTACTGCCTTTGCCAAGGGCTGGACTCCTGTTTTTTTTCACTTAAAACCACCACATGTCAGGGTGACAAGGACAGGCAGGACTCTGAGTGTGAAATAATGGAGGAGGCTTATTTAAGGCCAAATACAACACAAGGTTTACCATTACATGCATAATTTTAATACAAATTATTTCTAACTATTAGAATCAGAAACTGTATTGATCCGGGAGGAAATTGCTTCATCAGTTCACTGAAATGAGGAGAACAGAAAGTGTGGATTCTAAACATTCAGTCTGCGTTAACGATTCTAAGGGGAAGAGGAGAGGTTTCATTATGACACGAATTCGATAAAAATGTACTGTTGTCTTGAATGTTTGCATTCTGCCACAACAAGTGATGGAGGTTATTTTTCACTCTGCAAAACAAGACAACAGTACATTTTTTATCAAATTCGTTAATTGTCACATACACAGTTTTAGTATATGTGCTGCCTAAGCATATACACAGTTAAACAAGTACAACATGTAGTGAAATGTGCCCATGATATCATTTATTTTTATACTTTTAACGACTACATTCGTGAATGAGAAACTGACGGGTCATTTCTGAGAGCTGCTCCTCTGCATGGGGTGTAATTATAGGTCGGAAAATCTCTCGGGACTCTGGCTGTTAGTGCGTGTTAGTGTCATTTAGCTTGTCATGACTGGAACAGCATTAGACAGCATGACACACTGCGCTTGACAGAAATGTCACAGCATTTATGGTTTATGCCACAACACGTTTAATGCGTATTTAACACTGCATTGACTGTTATGAAGTCCGGTGCATCATTCTAGCATGCCTTTAATGGACTGTAATTTGCTGCTTCTACTCATTTAAAGGGAAATTCCACCAGATGGCCACAGTGGTGGTGAATGGAACCAGACTTCTGAGAAGTGAAACGCCGTTAAAAGCTCCCTCACATGTAAATTATTGCATGAAACGATAAAGACTTAGAAAATTACGGGTTTTAAATCTAAAGCGCAAAAACAATTCAGTAATTTAACCTGAGCCAAAACCAGCTGTGTGGGACATGGACTGATGACTGAAAAAGATAAAAGCCTGAAATATTGAAGGAAACTAATACGCAATATATGAATTGACTAATTAATTTTAATATTTAATTTTGCACTGAAGATATGAAGGGCTGGCCTATTGACAGTAATTGATGTAGCTAGTATTAATATCCAGGACCCCCATTAGCCGCATTGCTGTATGCAGAGGAGAGTGGAGGGGGGGGGTTGCATTCGTTTTCCTGCAAGGTCAGCTAGGACAGGTACGGCTGATATCAGCACAGTCACAAGGACAGGAGAGCTGCACTTTCTAGCAGCTGCTTGGGAGACATGTTTTCACCTCCACGTCCGTTTTACTACAGAGTTTTGACTATTAGATGTTATATTAAATTATATTAAATGTTATATTGCTCTAGTCTGTGTCTGTAGAGATGCTGCATCAGCTATTTTCTCCGGGATCAATAAGGTCTCCTGATTCACAATTTATCTCACTTTCCACATTTTTTCTACTCTCTGCTCCAACAGCTTTTTATATTTATTCAAGATTCTTTATTTGTCATATGTATAGTCATACAAGTACAACACGCAGTGAAATGTATCCTGAACCACTCCTTTAGACCAAACACTAAAGACAATAAGTCAATTTTAAACAGAAGAGCATCGAATTTGACACACAAAATAAAATAAGGAGATAAGTACAAGTAGACGTAAGTCTAATGTAAGCACAATTTTTAAACATAATCTGAAAACTTCTAAAACACAATCTTAAATGAAATAGACAAGGAGCACCACCTTAAGATGCAAGTCTAATGTAAGCACAGAATTGATTCATTCTGCAAAGCGCTTATACATTGAAAACGTACAGCAAAAAGAAACCCTTCTCTCTCTATCACTCAGTAAGAGTGTAAATCATAAATTGGTGATTCCTTTAGAAAACTAATCTCACAATTTAATCTGATTCGGATTCAAAACCTCTGCAGCCCTAAAAAAAATAAAGGTGCCGAATGAGCTCTGGTAAGTGACGCTTTTTGGAAAAGAACCTCCCAGTAAATGTTTTTTTTCCCCTAGAACCACCGTTCAGGAACCTTAATTCTCAGTATTGGGAACGTGTAGCGAATTATAAAAAAATATAAATAAAGGTATGTGTAAAATGAGTTCGAGAATTTGAATGCTGATTCTACCAATTCAGACTGACAAGGCTGAATCACAACCTTCACCTTGAAGCATTTTTACACGCTTCTACATCTCTCCCTCTCTTTGTTTGTCCTCTCTCTCCCTCTTTCTCTCTCTCCCTCTATCCCCCAGCTGTTCCCTTGGCCTGGTGGAGAGGCTGCTCGGCTCTCCCCGCACACACTGACACTATTGTCTGGGTGGTACAGGAGGGTGGGGGTGGTGCTGGAAGTCAGCAGCTGATTGATTTTGGAGGGGGGGCTGAAGGGGGAAGTGGGGGATGGGAAGGAGGAGAGCGCAGGACTGCAGGAGATATCCCTGCAGTTAGCTCTCCTGCTTACACATCTCTCCATCTGCTGCTATTTCTCTTTGGATTTCTCCCTCTCTTTTCCCTTTAAACAATTTTATTCTGAAGGGGGTTTCCCTTATTCTTGCCCTTTTTTACTTTACTCTCTCTCTCTCTCACACACACACACACACACGGTAGATCATTGCATGCATTATATACGTGTAAGTATATGTAATAATATGTCACATAATATGTCTTTATATGGAGGAAGATATGTTTCTTAGCCTAAGCAAGTTAACCTCATGTATCTCTATGTAATAATATGTGCCCTGTACATATGGTATAACATAAGTATTAATGCAGAAGAAGGATTTTCCAAGCCTAAGCAAGTTAGCTTTATTTACCTCTGGTTTTTCACACACACACTCTTTCTCACACACACACACAAACATGGGTGCCAACAATACTGGCACTCTCCTTTGGGTGGCAAAAGGGCTTAGCTGGCTGGATTGGATGATGATAAATTGCACTGGCTGTTTGACACACACGGAGCGCTCCTGCCTGGGCTGTGAATTCCCCCGCACCCCGAGTGTGAACGCAGTCAGCATATCGCTGATTAACTCACACCCTCGAAAGCAGTCAGCGCAGGATTGATTCCTTCACACGGCTAGAACGCCCTATAATACACTGCAATCTGATAACAACCTCATTAACATGCTATACTGCCAGCTATCACAATTTCATTGACGGGCTACTAGCAACTCTGCCTGAAGGTAAACGTCATCAGCAAATTGTGTGGGTTGAATAAAGTCCAATACTCTCCAATACAATCACACAACAAGTTAATAACGGCAGGCAAAAAATACCGCCATTTAACCGCAAGTGTTCTTCTAGTTTCGTTAAAGCAAGATTTATCACAAGTACGTCACACGACTAGAAGCCCAAGTCTGCTACAGTTCACTGTTTTCTGTAGCACATCACTTTAAGGTTTTTTTATTCAGTTTTCTAACCTTTACACGTATTATTCAGTAACTGCTCTTAATTTAGTAACTACTATGAAACCGACATGTAAAGTGAGGAACTGAAGCTTGGAGTCCCCGACGGACCCTTTGGTTTAAAGGGTTATTAATGGCTTTTTGAAGCTTATTTGTGTGCCTAAGAGTGTGTGTGTGTGTGTGTGTGTGTGTGTGTGTGTGTGTGTGTGTGTGTGTGTGTCTGGAGACTCACTGGGGCAGCTGAGTGCCTCCTTGGCTGTGATGCTCTTGTTGCAGGCTGAGCAGAGGGTGGTGGCTGAAACAGTGAGGGAGGTGAAAAGATGGCCGTTACTGTAGCGCGCCTCCCTCTCCCGCGCCTCCTTCTCTCGCTCCTTCATCCGCTCCTTCTCTTTGTTCTGCAGGGGGAAGCAGAGACAAGCAAAGTCAGTCACTAGTCACTACAGACAAAAGGTGTGAGCTTGGCACTGAATAATGTATATCTCAATCGCTTTCTACCCATCTATCTATCCACCTCTCTCTTTCTCACTCACTCACTCTCTCATATGTACACACACACACACACACACACACACACGTATATATACACATATATACACATACATACACATATGAGCAGCAGCATAGTTTAGTAATAAGAATGTTATGAACACTTTAATGAAGGTCTTTGCTGTTTACAGTCCTGAAACCATCAAGATCTTATCCATAACCAATAGAAATCCTCAATTTAGCCTTTTAATACAACTGTATTAGGGTTAGACACCAACTCATTACAAAACAAATGATCTTGTTTTACTCATTTTAATTAAAGGTAACTCTTTTCCAGTTCCTGCACTGGGGAGTTTTGCACAACTGAACTGAGACTCCAGGTCTCTGGACAATTTGTATTGTGCCATGTGAGCTACCTGTTTTTCATTCACTCTGCTCCACACAATAGAGTGAAACCTTTCCAACAAGAAACTGAAATGCTTCTGCAGTATTGAATACAATGTTCTGAGACCGGTCAATCGGGTTCACCCATGCAATAAACCTCTGGCAGTAGTTAAAATGTCCTGGGTGAAAAAAAACCCAAAACGTTAAGGTAGAACAAATGCCGTTGAGGCTATTCTTGAGGAATATCCAGAACATGGCTCCTCAGTTCCTGGCTGGCTCCCGCTTTCTTCAGGTCTGCTCCTATCCAACAGATTCATTAAGGAATGCGAGGCGGTTTCCCAGACGGGGATTAAGCCTAGTCTGGGACTATATTTCACTTTCAATAGAAAATCTTACTTGGAAGATGATCTTTCAGCCATGTTTCTTGCTTTGCTGAGACTTCTTAGTTTCTGTGTACGGACTGCATTTTTCCTAGTCAATGATTATAGATTAGGGATATGGATGGAGCCCTTTGGGGCCTTGACCCTCTCTGCCCATCGCCTATATATGCCCCCGGGGAAAGGCACTTTCATGTCCACCTTGATGTTACAGTGTAATGCATGTCAACAGCACTTCTGTTCACCAGATGAAAAACTATGTGCCTCAAGAGACGTTATTGTACAAGAATTTTTTTCCAATATACCCCTCAAGATAAACAAGTATATCTAATACACCTTACAAACAAAAGAAAACATGGACAACCCAGAGCTGGTAAGCCGGGCTGGATTTGCAGCGCATCTGAAGGGAAAGTCTGGTCAGAGTGGGGGTTGAAGTAGGCCAGGTGTGAATGTCTGTTCCAGCTGTTCCTGGCATGGGGTTCGCCTTTTCCTGCACATTTCAATTTGACCCGCAGAACACATGCCGCTCTGATGCTGAGCTTCTCGCTGGGCAGAGAAACGACTTTTCAAACCTTAAGCAGCTTTTCAGGAAAGCCGTCTTTCTAGCAACAAACTTGACCCATCTCTCTTCAGGAAAAATGGAAACGACAGATTGTGTGTTTTTGTGTGATTCCTCTGTACGTTACGCAAGTGTGAGTATTTTTGCAATGTGCTTACAAATATAATGAAGTGGGATTGGAAAAAAAAATCAATGTGCTTCTTTCTGCTTCTTATCCTCTGCCTTATTTAAATATCTGCACTTCCATCTACATTTTCAATCATCTTTTAGAGATTTTTCTTCGCATTATTTGACTTCTTTTATACTCCCTACTATTTCTATGCTTCTTGATTTATTCATATTTTGTTCTTTTCCTGTAAAGCACATTGAATGAATTGTGAATGACAACAGGATGTATAAATAAACTTGACCATTTTCGTTCGAGATAATTTTGTACTACTTTACGCGCTGATTTCAAATCTGGTGTCTAGCTTTTGTGATGAAGCTACTTACATTTAATGCTATATTATATGTCATATGTTACATTTAATGTCATATTATAGCCTAAGCATGTTCTGCAATTTAACCTGTTCACTGTCCATCCCATATTTGGGATGGAGGCAAGATCAGCCCAGAAATATACGTTTTTTGCTATAA
>JBBPCY010000109.1:20226364-20236400 GCA_037974405.1 Brachyalestes nurse
ACACACACACACACACACACACACACACATACACACACACACACACACACACACACACATACACACACACACACACAGTAGACCCCCTGCCCACATGGTTAAAGAGACAGATGATGCCATGCTCCATCTGTTTATTGACATCCAGATGGCTGGGGACCCGAGCTCCCCACTGACCGCACCTCAAGGCCAGGTACGTGGGTGTCTTTTCAAACAAATACAGTGCATATATCAAATCCAGCCCACTAGAATAAAGCAAAGTCCTGTTTAAAGCAATACACAGAGAATGCATCTGCAGACTTTATCTATGATTGTATTACACTGTCAACAGTTTTCCAAAAAAGAATATTTTGTCTGATTGGTGCAGCGAGATATTAGGGAAGCAAAAGAAAAAACCCTCAAAAGTATCAAATCAATAATGGCACTGGCAGACTTGTGAAGACAGCTGTAAAAAATGACAGCTTTACCCTTCTGCAGACATAACTCTAGCCCTTTCTAACGTTGCTTTTTTTTACACACACACCCTGCAAACACTAACTTCTTCCCAGATAGAAGAGAGCTGTGTCAGAGTTGCTATCGATTATAGTGTGTGAAAAATAAAGCAGGAGAGAGAAATAGACTGAACCGAAGGTGGGGGAAAATAGAAATAGGATTCCACATACGGAGGGGCGACAGATAAAGGGAAGTGGATGCAGTTTAGAGAGAGAGAGAGAGATGGCTGACGGAGTGGACAAATATAGAACAAATAGGAAATGTACCCATGCCTATAAATATAAATATGCCCAACAAGTAACAGAGAGGTGGAAAAAGAGAGGGGATAATGTAAGGAGATGCTACGTGAGAAGCACTGTGAAAGGATGGAAGAGTAGGAGGACGTGGGGAGGAGAAGAACAGACAGACGCTGTTTGTCTGAGTGTGGATAAGGGCGGCTGTCAGGTTCTGATCTGCGCAAATGATCTGAGCAAGAGTTTGTTCCGAGTTCCACCTGATCTACCATGAGCACTTCTCCAAAACCCCACAGAGGACATCGATCACCTCCTCAGGGTGCATGGAGAGAAAGAGGGAGGAAGCTTCTGTGTGTTTCACTTGAAAAGAACCTTTTGAAATAATGTGTAGGCTCAAAAAACTGACCAAAATAAACCATTTGTTCATAGTAAAAACACATTTGCTTGGGTAATTACAGCAGCTGTAGTATGTAACTGAAAACAGGAATACAGGTTAGCTTTGTCTTTCAGGTTAGTTAATTTTGTCAGTAATTGTGTTCAAACAATAACATGGTACATTGTAAAAAATGGCATGTAAAATCATCTTAAATCACATCTAATGTTTTTCATTTTGGCATTCTTATAAGAAAACTATATGATTATTTATGTCTTACTTCTAATAGGTCAATTTATATAGTGAAAATGTCATATTCATTTATATCGTCTTATTGACTGCCTTCTCATTGAAATAAAAGATAAATTGACTACATTTAAGGCATTTTCACTTGCCAGTAAAACATTTTTGCAGTTTGTGTACATTTGAATCAAATTAATACAATGCATTGTTTTTTTCAGTGTGTGTATACAAAAAGTCACAGTTCAACACTTTTGATACAGATGAAAATATAATTCAACAATAATACTCACACATCAAACCGAAGATTCTGCTTCTCCTCGAAGAAGAAATCCAGTACAAATTTCCGCACAAAATCTGGGTTCAGCGTGTTTTCAATCACCTCTGTTCTGCCAAACTGGAGAAGGTGAAGATGAATCGAAGAGGAAACACAGAAAATATTATGTTGTATCATTTCATATCTATAATTCACAAATCTTAGCTACTTTGTATTGTTATTTTCCCACCGAGTTGCTGAAAACTTTACAGCCTGTCTCTCACTTCAAGTCATCAAGTGAACTTTCAGCACAGAACTCCTATTTCCATCAGCCAATGGCCTGCCTGCTCTTTATGAGGCAGTGATGAGCTATTGATCGCCTGCTGTACCTGGGAACACCTAAACCCCCTACAGCCTCGGAGCCTACCTATCAATCACACTGCCCTACATGCTTAAACTCCAGATTACAGGCCGAGTTTATATCTAGACAATATCTGCAGTCTATCTTAATCCAGCCCATTTATCTGAGGTTTGCAATTAAACTGTAAAGAACATAAAGGAGCACTTCGTAGATTATTTGGTCTATGGAGCTCATTGGAACAGGTAACAGTATCCAGTAGCTAGGGAATGGTTTGATTATGAAACATCAGAGGTTGCTTTGATGCATCATGATAAGGTGAAACCGCTTTGAACAAAAAAACACATGGATTTTAATCATTCATTCAATTTCTGCATTTTTCATTTAATGTCTTTGTTTGTTATGGCGCAAATGCCCAAAAGTACATGAGCAGCCCTAGATGCTAGCTATCAAACTACAGCATGAAAGTGAGCCCTCTTTTGAGGTTGACAAGCCTGAGCCTTCCACATTTTTTCATCTCATTGAATCTGCTCTGAGGGAATTTACAGAAAGAGTTGTAAATCTACAGAGAAAAGGAAGACACTCTGGGATCAAAAGACCTTTTCTCCATACCCTCTTCCTCTCCCTGAAAGTCCTCAACCCAGAGTGGGAACCCATAATGATTTCTGAGAATGAAAAATGACATTTGTGTAATTAATTTTTCCTTCATAAGAATGATCTTGATTGTTGTTTTAATCTCTGTAAGCTGTCGTAAAAATCCTAAATCACTGTCATGTTCTTGTTGGACAGAACGAGGTTTAAATCTCAAAACAGCAAAAGAGAATTTGAACGTGTTAAACAAGGATTTTTTCTACCCTGTGACCAGGTATATAATGCCAAGCAAAGTCTTGCATCGGTTAGGCCTTCAGGAGATAAACAGAGGGCTTAACACATCAGGTTAATGGACAAAATAATTAGGAGGTGACAGAGTAACCAATCAATCACATTTCAATTTACAGCAAGTGACCATTCTATGCCCTCTGGAATGCCCACATACATCACTCATAGCAAGCGGTTCTCTCAGTTCAGAAAACACTGGCTTAAATATTTCATATTTCAAACAATGTATCTCCACTTTTAAAGTATTTTAGTTAGGACTGGAAACGCTAACATGTTATTATCGCGTTAACGCATTATTTACTTAACGCCGACAATTATTTTATTGGGCATTAACGCAGGTTTTTTAAAATCCTTTTATTTTGAAAGTTCGGTTCTTTCACCAAAGTAATGCGAGCGTTGAGCTATTTAATATGGTCAAAAGTAATGGGACGCATGACCCCGGCGAAAACGAGCCGCCACGTACAGCGCTCCCATTACTTTTGTCCATATAAGATGCCTGACCATTACACCAAATGTGACTTTAATGACACTGCATTCAGATACATACACTTTCATATGGAGCTAGTCCCTCTTTGCAGCTGCTATAATGGTTTCACCCCCCATGCTCTGGACTCTGAGGGTATGTATATATATACTTTGATATATATAGTATGTGTGTGCGTGTATTTATGTATATGTGTAAGATTTTTTTTTTATGTTTTTGACAGTATCGACTGTCATTAATAAACATAAATCTGCACAAAGCCAACATATTGGTCTCCTCCTATGTTGTATTAAAAACAGTATGTTTAGGACAGACTTAAAGGTGCAATTAATCGTGAGGTAACTATGGCAAACATGAGATTAATCACAATTAAATATTTTAATCTACTGACAGCCCTAATTTTATTACATTTATTACATTTATTACATGGACATTGCCCTTTATATTGTATGAAACTTGAAACTATTTGAACTTTAAAGTAAGACCTTCTTCCTCCTCCTGCAAAGTTACCATTTTAGAGATGTTTTTTTGTGACAACAATGATATGTTAATATCTATTACAGCCCAAATATCAGTTAAGCCATATGGTGATATGCATCACCATTAGCGGACATAGCATAACAATGAAGGCTTGAATGGTCATTTATTCTATCATTCACAAATGCACAAACTAAAGCTATTAATATAGAAAATTCAAATTGTTTTACATTAAATATTGTTATGGAACACCATTTCACTGAATTGGAGGAACATATTTTTATCCAGCTTCTAGTAGTTTCCCAATTACGCCATGTACTTAACGCTGGACATCGAACATACATAATTAAGCTGATATTGCAATGTTGCATGCTGTTATTTTATTGTTTTTGACCAGCTGTTTACCATTTACCATGACATCTATTCCTTTGTGACAAAATACAAATGCTTGTTCCCCTAACTAACAGGTATATGCGTGCCTTTTCTGAACCCCCTGTAGGGTACAGGCTTGCAGGCAGAGGGAGGGTCACAGCAGGGGGCTTTCTGTGCCAGCAGCCACCTCTGCAACCAAACTGTGATTTTTCCAACCGGAGATAAAGGCACTCTCCCTGCCATCATATGTATTTCATTCTCTCAAGCTCTCAAGTGCTCCCATTAATACTGCCATGCTCTTCATTTCACATGTAGAGGACACTTTAGTGTCAGTGTCTCAAGATTCATTACCCAGACTTTGACAGGTGGCTGTTTGCTTGTGTGTGTGAGTATTTGTGTGTGTGTTGAGGGAATGGGTGGGGGCTGACCCACAGTTGCATCATTCTCATTTGCTTGCTAACAATACTCGAGAGAACAAGTGAAAGTAATTTTTATAGCAACCTTTCAGATTTAAGATGCAAAGATTTGCTCTTTTAAAATATTTTACACTGACTACTGTCAAGAAAAAGACCAAGACACAGATGTAAGTGTCATGTTTGAGCAGGACAGTTCAATATAAAGCTATTTAGAAAAAACATATAATTGAAGGGACACATGAAATTCAGATTTCTGTTTCTGCTTGCAAGTGACACACTTAAAGCAGTACAAAGTATCATCTTGCAAGGCTGCCTTGCCCAGGAGAGGCCAAAGCCAAATAAAATGCATTCTGAGGGGTTGAAAAGTGGCTATTTTATCCTGCTCCTAGAAAGTGCAAAAAACCCTCCACACACATCATGGCTATTGCAGAGTTTTGTGAAACTAGGTTACAGCCACTATGGTAACCCGCAGTGCTGAGATGGTAATGCTGTCAGGTATGTTTGAGCTGGGCTAATGATGGCTCTCGATCCAGCCATTGACGGACATTAGGGACTTCTGAGCCTCAGTAAGACACTTCAGAAAAGAGATTAGCATTAAAAGCCTTTCATGTTCATGCCTAAAAAGTTTTTACAGGGCTCTTAACACTTTTTTGCACTGAGAGTGTGCTTTTTGAAAGTTTTGACAACCCCTTTGGTGCCATATCACGTTGCTGGATCTAAAAATGATCCAGCCAACAGATGATCTGCCCAAACCCAGAACAGTTGGTGTCCGAGTGGCCTTTGCAAAGAGGGTTAAATGGAAAAATTGGTCAATTTGGCAGCTCTCAAATGTAACAATCTAAGGGCTCAGAAAGAGTGTTGGACCTTGTCTGATCATTTTATCTCCACTGCTGCAGAGTGTATTTTCATGTAATTAAGAGATATGCTGATGATGGCAATACAGTTTAAATTATTTTATCACATTACTTTTACTACAGTCATTTCAAGATAAGGATTAAAATTTTCGGGAATTTTGGGATTTAGAGAGTAACATACAAATAAATAAATGAGTAATGAGATTACTTGTTCCCATAAAGTAACGAGTAAAATAATCTCATTACATTTTGAGAGAAATAGTCAGCACTTTATAATGAATGACTTTGTCTCCTTACTGTTCATTGTGCAGGCACTCATACATTTGCAGATTGCCCCTAACTTGCAGACAAAGATACAGACAAGCAAAAATATCATGTTATACCCTGAAGGTTTGTGGACTTAGAGAAGACAGGGGGCTGAAACATATGGGACAGTCCAGGCTGTGTTCCATTCTGGCAGGCATGTGATGTGGGAGAACACTGGCAGCACTCCGATCTGGCAGCCAAAATAAAGACTTTCCCTTTCACTCAGTCCACTTCCCATAAAGAAAATAAATATGGATGCTTTGTGGAAGTGCTGAGTGTTTTATTATAGTTTACAAATCAGTGAAGTTATTTTTTATTCCAGGAGCAATAATATAAAAAATATCCATGTTACATTTTGCCCCTAATTAGTTTGTGCCACACTAAATCCTACTAGTTATCCTGGAAAAGCACTCTAAGTACTCTTATGTGCAATGGGGGACTTACTTTGTGTTGATGTAGCTTTATAAAATACTTTGAACACTATGTACTTAAACACTGTGTGTGTTTGGAAGTAGTTGGTGTGTTAGGAGCTCTTCGATCTATCATTTTATTGATGACAGTAAGGTGCTGTAAACCCAGATACAGCGACTAAGATTCAGTCAGACTGACTGATATCCTGCAGGTTTCTCCACAGAGAGCCTTTGAGAGAGAAAGAGAGAGAGAGAGAGAGAGACAGAGAGAGAGAGAGAGAGATGATCCTCCAATCTCAGCTATTCTCTCTCCTCTTGTATGGCAAGACAACTGTAAAATCAGCACATTTGATTTCTCAGTCAGTCCATCTCAAACCACTTCCTCTAGGTGTATATTAGGGGTGCACACTGTGATTCATTTTCTCATAAGAAATTTGACTCCTGAAACCCAATCAAAGGCAGTAGCTGGAAGGACAGTCTTACGAATGGAGATTGTCTCTGCATTTCCATTTAAATAAAGGCATCACATCCTATTTCACCCCAGTTATTATTACAAGTCTCAGGAACATGAGTGCATTTCAAGCAAAAGAAAGCAGTAAGGGAGAGCAGGGCACAACTGAGCACAGTTTTGCTTTGCTGAATAATTTTAAAAGGATTTGAGCAAGAGTGATTTAAAACTAGTCACACATCTGTTGCAAATAAAACTTTCTATTTCATATTGACCATTTTGAGCAATTCATCTGAAAGTGACATAAGTGAAAACGTAACTTACCGCATAAGAAAGTTAATTGTTACAGGCTGAGCGGCAAGATGTAACTAACACTGGAAAGTTCTAGTACATTGATGCAAATACAGTTTATTTTATACAATTATGTGCTCTTTGGATCAAATGAGCTTTTACATTAAAAAAATATAACTATCAAAATAAATCTGCTAAAAGCATTACATTTGAGTAGAGCAGAAATATATTATATTTATATTGAGCGACTAAATGACTGAAGCTCACCCTGCTCTTTAGAACATACATGGAGATATGAATTCTGTCAGTAATTAAAAAAAACATGTATTACCCTTATCAGGGAGAATCTCAATAAATATCTGTCTGATTGCTTTGAAATTTTGCAAATGGTATTGCTATAGAAACAAAGGAAAGTGGCCAATGGTTAGGGTGGGTAAAATGAAATAAATATCAATATGCTTAAAGACCACTTTACAAAATAGTTGTATATCTTGACACAGACAAAATGTAAAACCACAATCAAAACCTACAGGTATGGCGACTGTTATTCAGCATCCATGATGCACACTTAAAGACCTGTTACTTTAAATGTGTCTAATCTCTCTTTCCGCTCTCCTAGACTCTGGGTCAGCTGGCAATTTGATTTCACATTTTATTTCTTCGTCTCCCCGTCTGTCTCTTAGCCAGCCCTGTCATGGTCCATGCCCTAGATGGCTGCCCAATTAGCCAATTCTAGATCTGCCCTGGCTACAGACTCACAACCCTTGTGTCAATTGGTCCACTAACCAAACCGAATCTTGGTCATCCCATTGCTCCAATTCGTGTTCCCTTTTCAACCTAGAGTCCCTTGCCACTATCTTAAACAACTAGTCCCCTTAAACAACTATCCAGCAATATCCAATCCCAGTATATCTCTCTCCCAAAAGTATTTAGCACCTGTCTTCATAAACACCAGCCCTGGGACTGTGCCACTGAGCTCCTGCCTGGGGCCACACCTCCTTAGTCACACATCTCTCTGAGCCAGAAACTAAAGTTATGGAGGAGCATGTGGCTGAGGCGCTCTAGGAAGAGTTTATTAGTTGGTCTCGGCCTCCTGTATCCTCCAGCTTTATCTTTGCCGAAAAGAATGATGGCGGACTCCAGCCCTGCATTGACCGACCACCAGGAGCTGAATGACACTGTGAAGTACCAATTAGTTCAGAGCCCCTTCTGCCTCTGTCCGTGTTGATAGTAAATTAGGTGTAGGGTCTCCCCATGTCCCGTGGTTGTCTTCCCCTTGACCGGTGGTTGAGTCTACATACCGGAGCCCCTTTGCGAACAGGTGATAGAAACCCAACAGTCCCAGGCCACACATTGTGATAGACTTTGTCATGGAACTGGCTCCCTCAGTTCCTCATTTAGTTTATGCATCGCTTATTAAGTTTCCACTAATTTTCCCCACTTGTTCCTCATCTGTAGTCCTCCCTACTTATATGGCAACTCGACACAGAAGCCAACTGTCTGGTCTCCCTCTTCTTTAGAGTTTATGTTTGTATAAGTATTCTCAGGCAGTGTGTATTTTGCTTTCTAGGCTCTTGTTCAGCACCTGGACTGAGTATTCACTTGGTTTGTGGATCATCACTGGGTTTAGCTGTGTTTTTCTGTAAATGGACTTTCTGTAGTTCACTCATGTCCTCAGTTTTACTGCATTTAATGTTATCCACATGAGCATGAGGCCAACCTCTGGGCTTCGTTTGTTTTTCTCTTTGTTTATTCAATGCAAATGCAAATGCATTTGTGCTTCCAGCATCTTTATCTTAGCCTGCCAGCCACCATGACAGGTCAGAGGTCTTTGTATGTCAGTAGTTTTGTATGTCAGTAGGAAAATGATGACATGATAAAATGTTATATTTCCCACCTCAGTCAACACCATACTCTATAATATATTGGTGACGTTATTCTGTTTACTGATTAAACTGCACAGAAAGAGACAAGATAATCAGTATCTATGTCTCTGTTGTGTATATTAATCTGAAATATACCGTACACTGTAAAAAAAAAACCTAGCAGCATGAGTGATTTTACTGAAATTAAATACTTTGACTAAAATAAAATAAAACAAAAATGTAGTCTGGATTAAAAAACACATTTTTAGATCAGCTGTGGTCACAAATCTTCAAAACAACTTATACCCTGTTCACTGAAATATAGCAGGCTTTGAATAGCTGATCACAAAAAAAAACAAATGTTCACACTTACCTCTCTCCATTCTTTTGTACCTATGCCTTGTATGTACAACACGACAACTGTGGGGGTGGGAGAGAGAGAGAGAGAGAGAGAGAGCTTGAGATTAAATAGCTCAAGAGGAAACTGAAATGAAATGCCACAGCAAATGAAGTGCAGTCAAATATCTCCTCAGCAAGATGGATGTGACCTTTTCCAACTCTTTCCATGCACACAATTAATAAGAAAAGAGCCAATGTAGCATCACACTGATGTCAAATATTTACACAGTCATTAACATGCATTTGTAATAACAGATATAGGATCAATACAAACACATCTGCACAGTGTGATTCACACAATAATAGAGGCCGGTGAGAGACATTTTCAAAAGTTGTTTAATTAGAGATGTGAGATCCCTGTGGCTCTGCATAGACCAAGGGAAAAAGTACATGAGGTTCAGCTTTTCATTGACTTTTACATTGTCTACATTTTTTTCCTCTATCCTTTGACCCTCTTCTCTGAGCTGTTACATCTCAATTAAGAGAAAACACCTGCCTCATTCGTATTTCTGCTTTTTCCTTCTCTCATTAGCATGCATTTGCAATACAAGATACAATAACAATACTTACAGATAAGACACACATGATCAAACAGGCTTATACCATTAGCATTATGAAGTTGAAAGGCAAATGTGACATGGTGTGGTACCACTATTTCTTTTCCAATAATGATACTTCAGTAATTATATATATATCGTGCTACACTATCTGGTTCCAGCAGAGCAGAGATTTTAACATACGTGATTTAGTCTTCCATCTTCAGTTTTTGGACTAGCTGAAAAAAAACTTAATAACTGATGTGTATATATATTAGGGATGAGACATGATTTTCGAATAGTCGAATATTCGATATACGTTCGAATATCGAATAGTTATTTCGAATACC
>JBBPCY010000109.1:20239924-20250851 GCA_037974405.1 Brachyalestes nurse
CTATCTTTAACCCCTTTTAAGCCACAAGCTTTTGAAATATTGATGTCAAAATCCAGTATTTCTTAAAAAAACCCTGGAGCTTAAAGGGTTAATAACCATTAGATACAAGAGTTAAAAGAAAAAAAAATGAATGGTTTCTAAATTTTTTTGCAGCAGGTGTTTAGGTTTTTGTTTTCATTGAAAATTAAATTACAGTACTTATTTGTGTGTTTTTCTGGCCTATCACAGACTGATAAGGGTATGCTTACATGATAATTTTCCTGAGGCATTTAACATTTAATGAACTACCAACCAACTGGCCAACAAAAACATACACCCACATGGCTCCCATAGAAAATCTCAGGTTAAAGAATGGCTGTGTGCAAGCCAAAGGGTAAAATGAAAGGTCAGTGTCTGAAATTGGAAATTACATACTGCAGAGTGTGTTAAAAATAAACATATAAACTGTAAAATATGTATTCGTATTTTACACCATTTTCAGGATTAATTCCTAAATTTCTGGATTAAAGAAATCTTTAACATGAATGTATGTGTGTATGTAAGTCACACACAAACATGTCTGACTCTTCCCCAAGAGGCTTCCTAGGTTCTTTTAAAGACTCGTACCCCCCTGCAACTTTTTCCACGCGGTTGGCTCACAACAGATTTAGGGATAGAGAGAGGTGTGAGAGAGGGCAGAGAGACATGAAAGAGTGCCACGTTCACAGGGTTTCCCCTTTATACTCAGTCTGGACAGGGTTTGAAGTGCAGGACATCCTCTCTGACCGATCATTATACCCCCCCCCGTTCTACCCACACACGTGTGTGCGTGAGAGAGAGAGAGAGAGAGAGAATAAGAGAGAGAGAGAGAGAGAAAGAGATAGAGAGAGATAGAGAGCAAGACCTCAATACAATTTGTTACAGCATTTATCAACTGTTCTTGTGTGCGTGAGCTCAAAGTAGAGACCCTTGCTGTGAAAAAACAGCAGCTCATAGGAGCAGTGAGGGGCTAATCTGGAACCAGCTACAGGGTGTGTTTGTGTCTGTTTGTTCACATCCTTACTAAAGATGTGTACCAACAAATGCACAAAAAATAAGACCTAGGAGATTTTATCCACTTCTGGAGAAAAGTCCTACAGTCCCCAACTACAACCTGATTAGCATTATTGAATCAACATTACTGGTGAATTAATAATCAACCACACTTGATTCCCAAGGTGTTTTCTATTACCTACTAGCAACTTATTCTAGATCGCTGAAAAAGCGGTGTAACATTTTGCTTAATAATCTCAATTGAATGCATTTAAATGTGGTCATTTCATGACGTTCATTGTTAAAAATTAAATCAGAAAAATATGTACTTTCTGGTGGATATGAGATACCTGCTCATGTCACATTTCTATTTCGAAAAAAAAAATACAACACAAAAAAGCACCGAAATTTCCTTGCTGTACAGTTGATCAGCATGTCCTTTTTGAAGTAAACCAGTCTCGACTGGAGCTTCATAGGGGAAATTTGGGTCACGCATAAATAAAAGAAAACCCAGGAGGTGCACAAATCAAGCTACATTCTACAGAGTTGCGACTGCACCAAGACACAGTTCACTTTTTGAGGGTCATGCTCTAGCGACCATTATAAAACTCTCACTGTGGCCAGCCTGACATCTCAGCTGGTGCTGACAAAATCAGGATTTAATACCTAGTCATCAGTCATCATTCATCAGAACTGACTCAACATTCATCACAGCATGTGGGTTTGCACCTATACATGTCAGTGTACCAGTCTTTTCCTAAATTAAAACTAAAAAACAAGACTTGTATGTATATCTTGTATGTAGTTCTGGTGAGTGGTGATAAACCCCATCTAAATGAGAAATTACATGTAAGTGCTGATAACACAATGCACACGTGAACAGTTAATGGAACTTAAGCATTAAAAAGCCACTGGTTCCACAGGGACTGAACCAGAGTACATTTTTATTATTCTGCGTCAGCCCATAGAACCTAGCCATACAGTTTGCTAGCTGTTGATACTTGGTACCTGCCAGCTGACGACTGATACTGCTTGACCTCAAAAGGACAAACATTATTCACCACCTCACTCTAAACATAATAGAGCTCCACTCATAACTTCAGTTGTTTTTGTAAGACACAGGATGTTTCTATATAAATGCCTTTTCTGTTTTCTGTTATTTACATGCATTTGCCTCAATCCAACAGATGCAAACACCCTCACGTTCACACTCAGTTTGTAGAGATATAAACATGATTATGAAAGCGAACCATGAAAAATAATTGCAATCAACTCAAACAATTGTGATCAAGCAATTATTTAAAAATGTAGTAATTATGGCAGTCTTACTAAAATGAATAAATTAAAGAAATCAACAAGAAACTTAAAACACTTATAAAGGCTAATGCTCACTATGTCATGATTGGACAAACTCGTGCAGGGACCTACAATCTTTATCTTCTCATGTTTGGAAGTGATGGTAGCAATCATAACAAAAGAAATTCCAATCTGCACATTGAAGTTAAGAGCAGCAAAAATTAAGAAAACAACAGAATAAAATAAAATACTATACCAACAATACAGTATAAAATGTACACTATACAATCTAGAAATATAAAATATGGACATCTGTATTATAAAATATATATGTAAATTACATATATGTATGTATATGTAAACTATATGTAAACTAAAGTGGATATATAAGTAAATATAAGAACACTGTAGATACACACATACACACACACACAATGGAGTGACAAGCATTGACAATAACAGTAGAAATGCACCAGAAAATTTTGCACAATAGTAATAGTTCCACCCAAAAAATTACACATCAAAAATGCCACTAAAACTGCCCTGACCCATCCATGTAAGGACTCTGTACGGTGTGCTGTGGTATCTGAAAAGTTAGCAGATGACGCATGATTCTCACAAATTCTTGGTTTCAAAAATTTCAAACATGAAATTTTGAAAAAGCTGGATGCACTGCATTGTAGTAATGAGAATTTCAGCAGAAAATGTCAAAAAATATAAAAAAATGAAATGACTTTCTACCTGTGAAGGTAGACAGCACCATTCACTTTGCTGTGATACTGTGTTACACTATTTTACAGTGTTTTATATTTTAAATGTTTACTGCTGTGGTATTTTAATGATTTCATGAGAATTACCCACATATTTTAGGTTCTGTAAGTTGCGAGGTGAGGCTTGGACTAGTTTGTCACGACATATCAGATATTAGATATCAGATCAGATACTCAATCAGACTTAGACCTGGGAAATCTGGAGGCCAGGTCAACACCTTGAACTGAAGCTGTGATGCACTGTGTGTTCTGACACCTTTCTAGCCAGCATTAACGTTCTCAGCAATTTGTCCTACTGTAGCTCTGCTGTGGGATCTTCCTTGGACCACTTTTAATAAGCCAAACTGCATACCAGGAACACCCACAAGACCTGCTGTTTTGGAGATGCTCTGACCCAGTTGTCTAGGCATTACAAGATGCTTACACTTTTCTGTTCACTTGCTGCATAACATGTCCCACGTCTTGACATTGTAACCTTTCAGTGGTTTTAATGTTGTGTTATTGTTGTGGCTGATATATTGCATTGAGAAACGTGTCATGTCATCAAATCATAACTACCAGTTGTTTGAGTGGTAATCAATAGGTAATTCTTCCAAATAGGTAAACCAAGGACATTTCAGTTTCATACCGCAGGCTACCAGAACTCTAAATGTGCATAAATGTCTAGCAGGCACACTTATGTCCTGTTACTTGATAAGCTTATGATTTACACTCAGTGTGGTTCAGTGCTGTTAATTGCCTCTTTTGCAACATCATACTTATGCAATATTTGCACCTCATTCCCACTATACTGTTATAGTGCTGTATTGTCTATTTATTATTTTGTTTCTGACATTATGCTATCAAATTATAGTGCAATGCTAGTCACTCTTTAAGGTTTACATTCCATTCACACTATACTGTTATATTGTTGTGTTGTCTATTTATTGTTTTGTTTCTGTCATAACTTGCACTTTGTTGAGCTATATGTTGTTATATGTTGCACAGTATCCCATGAAGAAAAGTTGTCTCATCACACTAGTTACATGTACACAGCTGCTTTTCTGCTGTCTGCAGGAGTGCATTAGCAGTTAATGGGTAGGGATCAGGGAAATAACAGTTACATTAAATACCATGAAATGCCATGAAACATTTCAGAACTAATGGAAGGAGCTAAAGAGCAGAAGTTGATTAGAAGTGGTATTCTGGGCAATAAGAGGACTAGGAGCTAAAGGGCAATAGATTTTTTTTACATTTTCTACATAGTTCATTTTTTTAGAATAAACAAAATAAATCAGAGTACACAGAGCTGTGTTCTAGAGAAAGAACATTAAAACCAGACATCTGAAGCCTTTAAAGCATGTTATTTAAACCATAAGCATGTTATTACATAGACAATGTTGCCTGTTGTCTGAGAAGTTTTTTACAACAAGGTTTTAGCTATGGTGCATGCAGGGTATTACATATCCAGATTTATCATTATTTAACCCTTTTCAAAGTTGCTCATAAAAACAAGGTTTTACTGGTTGCTTTGGATTTCAAACAACATGTATCTTTTCATTATAGACATCATGACAATAAAGTAACCAATAAAGTAACCTTGCTGATAGAGCCAATATGTTCAGTACAGGAAGACTTAATGTCATACTCATGAATATGCTTTATGATACAGAAAGCATTACTGATATATTGACCATTAACTTAGCAGACCACATTATTAGCCAGCTTGGTCTGCTAGGTTCACATGCTATCAGAGAACATACTAGCTGCTGACATGTCACAGCTCAGCTTTTCAACTCAGCTTTTGGCACTTACTTCTAGAGAGCTCAAAAATTCATGTGTTTACAAGCACTAGCCAATCGTACCATGTCAAGAGAATAAAGCAAGTTGGGTGTGACGAGGATGAGAGAAAATAAAGCGATCCAGGGCTGTGGAGATTCAATAATCAATTTTGTCAAAGATGTGAAAATGGTCTTGTAAAAAGAGAAAATTGCAATTAAATTAGCGTTAATAATAATTAAGGAATTGAGGGAGGCTGAGGCCGAGCAAGGCTGTTCAGAAAGCCAGTGTGTTCACACAGAAACTCTGATGAAAGAGCAAGACTAATTGGGCTCCTATCAGCCGGAGTGTAGAGAGAGCTTTAATTACTTTTGTATTGGGGAGATTGCTGGAGAAGCCAAGAGTCCTTGGGCACTCTTGCTGCTTAGCTTAATGTAATAATACAGAAACAAACACACACAGAGATTCACTATGGCACTATTCCGCACATCACTGTCTCTTTACCAGGCCAAAGGCCACACAGAGCTACAGCAATCTAAAAGCACTTGATCGTCCAAAAAAATGCTGCTTCACTGTAAAAAGCATCAACCTCTCAAACGCACACAAACAGCAATCATCTGACCACAAATACACACACAAACCCTTACAACTGCAGCTCAGGCTCATATCACCCTCTCACACAATCAACTTTACAATTACAACCTCACACAAGCTGATATAAAACTACTTCAAAACGTTTACATTTTAAAGTCTTTCATCACACACTTACAATCGACTACATCAGGTCTTGTGAATTTGTGATTTACAGACATTTATAAAACGAACACCTCTCCTCAACTCCAGTATTTGTTTCTATGTATCCCAGTCATCCTCCATCAAATATTATTTTTAACAAATACAGTGAAAACAAATCCTACAAAAACCTAAATTATTACATGCAGTGTCTCTCCTAAATTTCAGATTCTGTTACCAGGATGCCAGTATTGTACAGGTCTGTACAGTGCTGATTACAGTATGACACACTTACCCCTTTCCTACCTGGATGCAATTAGGGAGCTTGTGTTTCAAACCTATAAAGCTGGCAGTCCTGGTCCACTCCCATTAATCATCCCTCCTCATACACTAGGAAAGCAATGGCTACAATCCCTCTGAGGATTTAGGGTTTAGGAGCCATTTTAGCTTTCAAACATACTTTCTTTGCCTCTGCCCCACTAACACTTTTGGGTATTTGGGATATACAGTGTATGAGCAGCATTATAAATTGATTGCAATACAGTGCACTTTTGTATACCCTGATGAGTCCCTTACATGATTTACATACAGGTATGTACATGCGTGTTAATTAACTCTCTGTCATTGTATCCTAGGAGGTAATATAGTTTGTGTAAGAGGCTCTTTAGATGTTCTAAAGAAGGATATATGTGTTCTCTAGGCATAATAAGGTAAGGCAGTATTCAACATACAATATTGTTACTGTGGATTCTCTCGTTTGTGACACTACACTACCGCAAGGTGAAACAACATTTATTCTGATGTTTTTATAGCTGTTTTTGTGTAACTTACTCACAATAAAGTTTGCACTGCAGTACTTTTACTTTTATACATACTAGGGCAGGGGTTTTCAGCCAGGGGGCCCTCCCAGCATGATAATATTTCCATGGACCCCTACATTGCCTTCAAAAAATCTTCTAAACACATCAGCCAAATATTTAGCTGTTTAAATAGCTATCAGAGGTGGTTATGCAGGAATGCTCTTAATATTTAAGCTAGCACTGGAAAATCAGATGATATTTTAACAAAAATGGCATTAATAGAAAAGCGAGGAATAAAAACAATAAAACAACTAAACAATAAAGAAGGAGTTTTTTTTAATGTGGCACTATTGGTTCTTATTTTGTATAGCAAATGATCAAAAACCTCGAAAACCTAAATGTTGTGACACATGATTAGTATCACATTTGCTATATCCACCCCTCTAATACAAGTGTTAGCTAGTGATGATCATTGCAAAACTATACAAGTGTTAGCTATTTGGTCATGTCAAAATGTACAGATTATTATAATCTATAGTGGAAGTCATAGGCTATCATTATTATAGGATGTAATGTGGCAGAAGTCCCAATCCATCCATCCATTATCTACCCCTTGGTCCCGCAGTTGGGGGTGGCAGAAGTCCTATTCATGTTATGTTAACTGAAAAATAACAAATTCAAACCTCACTTTGAGAACCATGGAGGGTCTATGCCCAAATAGAGTATCTTTTAACATTTAACAAAATATTCTAAGACATTTTAACATAAATTACAATTCCATAAGGCAGGCAAATTAAACAAATTTAATATTTAGTATTTATCTGTTTACAATTCATACCCATCTGCATGAAATAGAGTAGATATAATTGAGGCTAGATATACAAGGCTGACATGCATGAAAAGCTTAGGGTGCTTTGGGTAACAATGCTCTTTATGAATTCTAAAAACACTTACTCAAATGATATAATTAATGTATAGCTCTACGTCTGAGGATATACCAAACATTTCCCAGAAATTCCAAATATTCCCAAGATTGAATTTTTACAGTTGCCCAGTTGCCCAGTTGCCCAGTTGCTTCAACTCTTGAGACGGTTGAAACTTAACTTGTAAATGTAATTAATAGTGAAAACAATAAAGCCCAAGCCCACTTATCCCACGTTCATGTGGCAAGCACCACAGAAACCTTCACCTCTGTCTGATAGTTGGAAGTCTCTTCTTCACTGTTTTAGAATGTTCTTACTATTCACATTAATCTACAATATCCCTTCATTCTTTAAATTCTAGAATTCTAGTTTTAGAATATTCCTCCTCACTCAGTGTTATAGAACTCTTTGCCTCATCCATATTGTTATAAAATCTTCTTGCACTGTTTTAAAACATCATTCCTCATCCACACTGTTCTAGAAAGTTCCTCTTTGTTCACACTGTTAGAAAATGTCCTACTTCATTCACAGTTTTACACTGCTCTAGAATGTTCTCCTCCGCTGACATGTTTCTAGAATGTTTTTTTTCCTCATTTACACAGTTCTGGACTGTCTAGTCTTATTAATAATGAATAGTTTACATTCATTTGTCTTAGCCATTTTTACTCCACAGCAGCATAAATCTGACTGCTGGCATTAGAATTGAATTTTGTTGAGAAACACTGGATCAACAATGTGACAGGGCTTATATTCTATTGTATTTGGATGCTGCAAATTCCTCAGGATTGGGAGTCAGGAGAAGTGTTCTCTTGCCTCATGTGTTCTGATGTCCATGAGACTGTTTTGTATTACAGCAGGTGTGTGTGGATGGGTCAGGGGATAATGCCACCTTTTCAATAATTATTTGCAGAGCATACAGACGTCAGAGACAGACTGCAAGCTTCACTACGGTACAGATACTGTAAAAGGCTGCAATGAAACACAGTCCGGTTTTAAGAAACGGACTACCATGATTTTGTTTGAGATCATGTCTTTAGATAATTTAGCCTATATTACGGCCTAAGACCAGTTATAAGCGTGGGCAATAGGGCAAAAATACAGCATCACAATATCTAAACCTGAAACAAATAAAATGAATAAAAACTGTAAGGCAATGCAAGTTCTTATAAAATAAATTATTCATGGAGGAACAGGAAGATAAAACATGTTAAACTAATAACTTATGAAGTCATGGGTTGATCATCTACTTGTTACTGTATTGTTTGTTTCATTACTGTATTTACTGTGTGCATATATATGTATGTTTTTTGGAATATATCATTAGAGTTAATAAACATAATAAACTAGATAATCAGAACCTGTAAATAATAAGTACAACTATTCATTTAAGTTATGCCTCCAGCTTATTACACAACACTGTAATATGTTTCAAACTTTTTAATCACAGTCTGTCAATATTTGTCTGCTGACTGCTTGAGACGCAGACGTGATAACTTCCAGTAGTGGCATCCACTGAAACCACAGAGAAATCAAAATGATTTCATAATCCTCATGTGAAATTGTGCTGCACAATTTGAATGTTGTGGGTGATGTTTTTTCTTCTCTCTGACTAATGAGGAAACTTCCGAGGAATACAGTCTCGGAATAAAAAATGTAACCGGCTAAATGCTTCAACTCATCATTAAAATATGGAAGCCCATTCCTGTCTGACAGGGAGGGAAAAACTTGCCTGTTTTTTTCTCCTTTGTTTCCCACCACACTATGTCAAAAATGACTTAGTATCTCAAAATAATGACGTATTTAATGATGTAATTTACCATGATAATGACAACAGCCAGCTGGATAACACATCTCCTCTATTCCCTGCCCTGTTCAAGGTAAGCAGGCAGGTGTCTGTATGGCTGCTTGTCAGACTGCTAGGCAATTCTCTGTCTCAGTGTGTTGAAGTGCTTTGGGCAGTGCTGCATGACCAAAAATGGGAAAAAAGATGTTGTGACAGCCTTCTCTCATGCCAAAGGAGATGTGAGCCAGGCTCCACACTGCTAGAGTGCTGATGGTGACATGTGAAAGCAGAGAGAGACCTACTATTGCATGGGGGATTCGCTATGTCTAAGTCAGGAGAAAAGGGAGACAAGACATTCAAAATCATTGGCAAGCTTAACCTCCACATTTTCAGGCACATACACTCCCTGTGTGAAATTAAGTGTTTGCTCTTTAAATGACACAGATAGTCTCTTCTTCTGCCTCCACATGCTGCCCTTCCAATCACCAGAAAGGTCACAGGCTCAAATCAGTGCGTTAATGTTGATCATGCTGCTCTTTTAAACTGAAAAAGGGTCCTCAATAAGCTGAGATATTGACTGTAGCGCCACAAACAACCACACACACGCACACACACACACACACACACACACACTTACTCACTTCACACTACTACAGCAACAACTGCAGCAAAGAGCTAAGTGATGCAGAACTAGTTAATGATTAGTTGTCCTGAGGGGTGCATTGATGTGGCATTTTAACAAGAAACACCACTACAGCCCTTGGACAGATAATCAGCGTAAATTGAAATAAAGTGTACTGATGAACTACCAGTGCGCATCTGCCTGTGCGTATTTGTTGATTCACAGTGATTCACAAATAAAGAAGTGTCTAAATTAGACTTACTGCTTACCTGGATCAGATTTAGAAAAAGTGTCCATGTCCAATAAATTCCTGTAAAGAATGGACAAGAAGAGAATACAAATTATACATTGTCATCACAAGTGAGAGGATCAGTTTTTAAGAGGAGGCTGATCAATATATTGATCTAGTTAATTAACATACACGACAAGCTGAATCGACTTGTAGGGCCACCATGTTAAAGAGGTGATGAGAGGTGAGATAAGTCTCTCTGCAGGTTTGTTAATAACAGACATCTGGGCAGATCAAAGCTGCTACAGGCTCGGCCAAGCAGTAAAATTAGTTCTTTACACAGTAGCTAGCCTGGAAGAATTGACAATGCAACACTAAAACAGCTTTCAGAACAAAATGTAAACTTTCCAGTAGAATTTTAATATATATTTTTTAAAGCTAAATATATTTTTTAATGCAACAAAATTAGACTCTAGATGAGCGTTTCTCAACGGGGGCGGTACGGCCCCCTGTGGGCATTTGAAAACCATCGGGGGGGTTGAGAATGAGACAGCTGAGAGGGGGGCGCTCAGACGCAAATGTGGGGCGTCGTTTTTTATTAATTACAATTTTTAAGCATATACAACAAACAGATTTTGTTGAACACGAAAATAAGATGTAATAATATATTCAAGGCTCGGTTGCAAAACATCCCGCTCGCCATGCAGAGGATGAAGCACAGAAGAGGCAAGAGCCTTTTTTTTTTAAAGGCTAGAAAGTTTTCCAGTGATTATTTATTATATGGGCTACGCCAGTCTTTGTTTCAATACACTATTTTGTTACAGGGACAGAATGTCAGCAGTTTTTAAAGCACTTGCTCTGAATGCACTTTGTTCATGCACTTCCTCCGCAATATTAAAATGCACTTGAATTCAGTAGTTTAATGGGAAAATATTTAATTGTATAATATTTCAGCTATCTTGCTTTTAGGCTAATCATGAGTGAGGCCAAGTAAATTATTTTA
>JBBPCY010000109.1:20253928-20272632 GCA_037974405.1 Brachyalestes nurse
GGGGTGTCAAGAGGCTCATGATGAGGTCAGGGGGCGTTTGTTCAAAAAACCACTGCTCTAGATCAATTTATATCAGTCTTTTCTTCCTTAAATGTACACATTGTAAAGGACTAAATCACATCACATATATTAATGCTGGGCAACAATTAAAACATTAAATTGCGATTAATCGCATGATTTTCTGTGATTAATCGCGATTAATCTCATTGTTATACGCAAAATTCAATAATGAATTTAAAAGTAGTGTATTTTGCACTTTTATTTTAAAAGTACTTTAAACAAATAAGGAGTTTTTAACAGCAGTGCTCCCTTTAACACAGTTACACAGCTGCAGTTCAAATATTTCTGTAAATCTCAACTCAAACACATAAAGCCAAAGCTATTTGACACTGCAGGGCAGTAAAGGGCATGGAGGGAGGAACCATTTTAGCTTTATGACCACTACACCACACAAAAAAAACACCTGATATTTTGAGCATATTACTTGACTATTTCTCATCATTATCAGTGAATAAGCTTCAAGGTATAATTTTTGACAAGGCAGCTTGAATCGATATACTGCTTATAAGTAAATATTTTTAATTAAACTCATTTTTCTCTGATTATGCATATTTGTCTATTTCTCATCACTATCAATGTTATAAACTGACTATAAATTGTATGAACTGTACAAATTTAAAGGGAGCATTTTTCAGCAGCGTAGCATGAATCGATACACATTGCTGTCAATTTGCGCTACGGTAGCATTTTTCGACAAGGCAGCATAATTCATCAGAACACTGGTACCCTGGTCCAGAGCCACGATCAGAACAGGCACCTTTCGAGCAACAGCAAGTAAACATTTATAAATCTGGTCTCTTTTTTCCAAACAGGTTGCAGCAGAAACATTTTTCTTTAATCAGGGAGCAGCAGAAGCAGTCAGTATGTTCAGTAGCACGTGGTCCTGTTAAAGTGAGGTGAAGCGGTCAAGCAAAAACAAAAAAAACTTTCAAAATGAGAGTAGTTAAAAAAATCTGCATTAATGCGCAATAAAATATTTGTTGGCATTAATTAAATAATGAGTTAACGCGATAATAATGAATTAGCGTGATCAGCACTAATATATAAAATACAGATATTTATCTTGGTTGAAAATATATTCACTTACTAAAGCTTTCATGGTAATTTTTAGTTTTGATTATATTCTTAATCTTTATTTAACACACACACACACACAGACAAAAACACACACACACATAAAGATTAAGAATACAATAAAAACTAAAAATTACCATGAAAGCTTTAGTAAATGAATATATTTTCAACAAAGCTATATATCTGTATTTAAATTTACATTTACATTTTGGGCATTTTGTAGATGCTATTATCTAGATTGATTTACACAAGTGCTTCCTTCCAGCTAGTTTAAATAATCTAAGCTACCCTTGAGCTAAGAGACTACCAGGAACAGTCAGTCCTGATACCCAGAAAGAAAAATACACAATACAGTAATATAACATAACATAAATGTAAAACAAAACAATACAAGTGCTAAAAAAAATGTAACAAATAGATGGGTGCTCAGTTGGCACTGGACAGCCAGACTCTGCTGATTGAGCAGCCAGTGGAATTTTGTTTCATCTCTCTGAGAGTCTTAACTCAGAGTCTTGAAGGATCAAACCAAGCCATACTTGAAGCTCAAAAGGCTCGAGGCACAGCTTTAATTTTGACCAACGGCATCAAGCAGGGAGAGGCTGGTCCAAGTAAGAATGTTTTTCAGCATCATGCAGTTGTCTAAAAGGGCTCTTTGAGCACTCCGACAGAGCGATGGCATAGAGCACCCATTTTAGATTCCCTAGAGTAGTGTTTCTAAACCCTGGTCCTGCCCTGCACATTTGAGTGTTTTAACTGCTCTCCTCACACCTGATCAACTAATTAACAACTCCTTACTGAGTCAAGGGTAGGTGTGTTAAAGCAGGGAAAGCACTAAAATGTGGAGAACTATGACTAAAGAAGTGTTTCACGAGTGTAAAGAAGTGTTTTTCAGTATTTTTACATAATATTAACATTTATCAATGTAAGGAATCCTCCTTGAACATTTACATAATGTGGATAGTGCTTTTACTTTAAAAATGTTCTTCACTTTAGAGAACCAAACTGAATTAATATCATTATATCAATGATTTTTTGAATATTGATGATTGTTAGTTTTACACTAACAATGCCCAAAAAACCTACAGAGTAAATCAGCCCTGTAAAGATTCCTGTAATCATCTTTAATGGCAGGAGGGATGGACTGCTACATGTTAAATATAGAGGCTCTTGGCTGGAAAACGGTAGCCACCTCCTGTTTCAGTGTAGTGACATTAATTCCATCATGTGGCCACACCTGAGCCAGTAATGGGTGACTAACGAACAAAAGATAAAAATATTACATAATTACACCTCTGTTACATAGCAGCGATGATTTGCAAGCACTTATATTTTAACTGGATTGAGTTACACCAATATGTGTACAAAACAACCTCTAATTATCAAAGACCAGCAAATTAGAGACCAAGTCAATCAGCAAAACGCTGTGAAAACAATACTGGCTCGCACAAATCTAAATAACAGCACCCGTGCCAACAGCCAAGAATAACTAAAATGTCTCGACCTCTTATGATAATAAGAGGTTTGAAAAAGGTACACCCAGGGCAAAAACAAACACGCACACACTCTCTGGGGCCCCCATAACCCAGCAGGGAACTGCCTTCATGCACGGAGGCAGGTGCTGAGAGGATGGAGAGAGTGAGACAGAACGAGAGAGACCACGGGCATTCATATTCAAGTCCTCTCGGCTACAAAACCCTCAGAGCTGCTTTCATGTCCTAAATATTAAACACAACAGGCCGAGCTTTTGATTCATGAACAGTAATGTGTCTGGGTAAAGTGCAGGATCATTCGTAAGGTTCGTAAGATGTGAATGTGAGTGTGACTGTGACTGTGTGTGTGTGTGCGTGTGTATGAGTGTGTGTTTTGTGGCGCTCTGGGGTGTCAGCTACGCTCAATGTGTGTCTAACAGGATCTCCATACATAAAGCTATGGTGGCAGTCAGGTTTTACATAAGGCAACAAACATGCTCCCCTGCCTCTCCCTGAAAAATAAGGGTCCCAGAAATGGTTCTTTGGAGCGATGTCATAGGAGAACCACTGTCGTAAACAAGATGTGTAAGTGAGAAGGATCTGTCTAAAGTGCTTCCTGTACAAAGAAGCTCCAAGTTGTGTTTTCTACACCATTTTCTTTTCAAGATTCAAAGAGCCATTTAAAAACATTTTTGTGCAAAAAAAAAAAAACAAATTCACACTCCTCAGACATATACACACACTTTGGTGGAAGATAAGTATGATGAGAGGAAGAAAGGTGGAAAATCCAAGTGATGAAGTAGAAAGATAAAGGCTGTGACAGGTAAAGATAGGGATTTTAGGTGGAAAAAATAACGGAAAATAGGCATTATAAAGCGTTACAATTGCCTGTCCACATTGCCGCCACTCTCATCCTGGGCACAAAGTCTTCCTCAGTTGACATTTTTGCAGGTGGATTTTCAGATCCAACATCAGTAGGACTGTATAAGTGTGGTGCATGCATAAATGGCATACTAAATAGAACTTCAGTTTGGATATACAGTTCTAAGAAAAACCTGTAATTAACCTGTCCATGCTCTGACTGCAAATGCATTGCAAAAGTCTTATTCAACCTAATAAATTTAGATTTATCAACCTAATGAAAGAGTTCCTATTTTTTTCTCTTTTCAGCAATTGAGATCTAAACAAAGCCGTTCAGAATGGTTTAATGAGAAATGCTGCACTGTAGAGAAAAAGACTGATGCATATTTCTTTACAATGGTGGTGATGGAAGGGTCATAATGTCACATATATAGTGATTTCTTTACTATCCATAAAGACCAGTGAACCTATACATATATATCCCGAAATTTCATTTGTAATATGTATAAAACAGCAAAATGGGGACTTTAACATACTACATGTATCTCTCTGCAATGCACATAGTTTCAAAAATATGTTTAAAGCCCAAAGTATGTTTCATAACTACTATAAAACAATGTCCTGAGTCATCAGCTAGTGCATTCATAACCATCTTGTGTAAGAGCTGGGTGTGAGGGACCTTTAGAAGCATTAAATGCTTCAGACTTCTGGTTCCTATCACCACAGCTGGTGACAATTCTGACTCTGTAAGATTCTCTAGAATGGAGAATTTCACACCAAACCAACATTGACAGTGATAATATTGATTCATCCATGATACAAAAAAAACAAATTTAATAAGTTACAACAGAATCCTGGATGTTATTTAAATATATATATATATATATATATATGTTCTACATTTGCTTTGTAGTGTAATTTCTGGCAATGTAATTTGGGATTCTACTGTCACCATTTAGAAATACTATAAAAGGATAACATCTTTCAAATGTATAAACTAAGTAGTTAGTGGGGCTCCTTTAGCTATTGTCTTCACAAGTTGGTAGAATCTGCACTTGACAACCCAACATCTTATAGCCATGTTGACCTGAAAAGGCCATAAAAGATGGTACACTGAGGAATGCAATCATCCTGCATTAAGACAATTGGAGATTTGATCCCCATTCAGACAACATCGCCATGTAAGAATTAAAGTCCTTGAGGAAGTCACTCACATACTCCTGTAAACTCTGTAAGTCGGCTGAATGTGTAAAAAAATATTTTGGAAATACTGACCTGAAATTAGTATACTTTCAATATTGTTTCCACATTTAATAAGATAAGTATTAAGACACCAAGATCAACAAATATTGAACCATCTGTGAGGGCAGTGGATTTGGAACATCAGGTTGATATTCAATAAGGTGGAGTTTCCAGTGTAAAATCAACAGCCAGTACAATGATTAAGATGCATATACAATGCATATTCAGCATGCTTTTGCTCAAATTGTACTTACAAAACAAATAGCATTTAAATACCAAACTCTAATATGTCAACAGTTACCTGTTGGTTGAATAAGATCTTAGCCAACATTCTACAAAGCTTGACCAAACTCACAATATTTACTACAAAAGAAACCTTCTGTGTGGGAAGTGTCAGTGGGTACCGTCTTCACATTATGTGGAGGTTCTTTAAATGCATTTCCCACTAATGCATTTATTCATAAAAATGTTTCTTTTAGGAACCACCCATTCTTTGGTGCATATTCTATGGCATTGCTCCAAAGATTTTTTTTTATATCTATAGTTTTAAGAATGTAGTACATGTAGGTTTGAGCGCGGTTCAAAATTTAGGATGGTTTAATTAAAATTTACACTTTTTCACAGCACCAAAAAGTGATTACACTGGGTTACAGAGTATGGGAACAATCTGTCCAGAGCACAGCCTGTGAGTAAACAACAGAACTTCCACACACAGCCTCAATGTCAGCTTTGAATGGCAAAATGCATTCTCAAGAGGAAAATTACTAACTTTCATACAAAAATGCACTTCTTCTCCCCTACACTGAAAAGCTTTATTCTAGGATGGTTGTGCAATGTGTCCCAGCATCAGTTCCTTTTGAGGTGGACACAGAGGCTAGTGTGTATTCAGATTACACAGTAGTTTGAATTCAAAAGAGTCCAGCCCTGGTGAGTCCTTTTCCCTGTGATTTGGTTCAGAAATGAACAAATACCCACACGCAGCGATTTCACTCTTGATTACATTTAACTTCATGACATAAATAATATGCATTTTTAATTTTGATGACTTCAATCAGTTGCCATATGTCATTAAAGGAAACAGCAGAAATGTAAACTCATACATTTAAACACAACAGAATGACTATAATGTACCCTTTCACCTTTAGAGAAAACTAATATAAATATACACAACTTACAAGATACCGGTTTTGAATACACTATAGGATTGTGTGGGTAAAGGCACTTCTGAATTGGAGCTTTACGTAGAGTCTTAAAGAGTAATACATTTGCTCCTGTACACACATCACACTGTAGCACACAAGATTAGTTCTGCTCCTGTATGTAAATCATCGTCCTAATCCTGACTGTTGGCTTGTGAGGGCTGTCTGTGTGTTTCTTGCAAACATTCATCTTTAGATTTAAAATGATCAAGCAATGGCATTCATTTCTCTCACCTCCAATCCAGACAGGGAGTAAGAAGAAGGGGGAGGGGGCAGGCAGACAGAAAGAGAGAAAGGTGGGGAGGGGGGGTAGAGCAAAGAGAGAGGGAGAGTAAGAGGGAGACCAAGAGAGAATATAAGACAAAAAAGAAATTGAGAGAAAGAAAGCTAGAGGGAGAACAAGACATCTCTTAGTGTTCTGTATGTGTAGGTAGCAACAGTCTTCAGGTTCCCCTTATACACCAGTCACATCTGTGCACATCTGTACTGAGTCCCTGTGAGACTGAGTGAGAGATTGGAAATGTATCTGCTGGACTGAAACTGGTGGAAACATCTGTTTAGCTGCACCAGATATAAGGCAACATAAGCAGACTCTCCAGGGAGCCAATACAAAAATACAGTGGTGATGTATAAAACTTGAGGAATGTAACAGTAGTTGCTACAAACTATCATTTGCAATCAATTGCAAGCGTTTACACTTCCATTTTGACCATATAAGGTTGTGTGTTTTATGTGGGCAAGTACGATTCAGCAATGATACTCCAGCCTGTGACACATGATGAAATCTCTACTGTCGTTTAAAGAAACTGTCACTTTGTTTGTTTAGCTCTGTGGCTATGTGGCTGACCATTAAACGATAAAAATTCAAATACAGTAAGACCTTCCTGCCCGCCACAGATAGCGCGTCCCACACACACTCGTGCACAAACCCACACCTGAGGCCCCGTTGCAGGCTGTGTTTCATGGGAAATTCAGCAGGGGTTGTGTATGCATGCGTGTCCACATCCTTCCTACAATCCTCTGGAAATCTGAGAGACCTGACCAAGCATTCTGGCTTGGACATACATTCACAGTATTTAACAGATCATAGGGGATAGTGTGTTATATGGCACTATGGCTGATAACGCTATGTTTTTTTTTCAATCATTTGCTAAAATGACCTCTATACTGTATAATATAGGGCATAATAGAATTTATTTGTGCTCATTTAGAAACAACAGACTAGCATCAGGCAGTCAGAACACCAATCCTAACTATCAGATAGAGGGGTATAAAGCCCCACAGCCCACTGTGGAGCCCTGGAGCTGCTTTCTCTGGAGTGATGGAGCTCCATCCAAAACCTCTGGGGTGTGTTTGTGATCCAACATCAGTACCTGACCTCGAATGCTATCAGATCCTCACAACAATGTTCTGACACCTACTTGAAAGCCTTCTAAAAAGAGCAGAGGCTGTTATTGCAGCAAAGGGGGCAAACCATCTCAACAATTTCTGAAAAAAAATGCTGGATGAGGAGGGGTGTACAAACTTTTGCATGTATGGTTCACCTGAACTGATCCTACAGAAAAACAACTAACAGCAAAGAAGGAACAACACACATCCTTATCAGTATGTCAGTATGTGTGTGTGTGTAGTCGTGTTCACACTCAAATCGTCGCACGTGTGGCGGAACGCGAGAAGCCAGACTAGGAGCCACAGCAAATGTATGTTCAGACTCTTAACAATACAATACTTTATACTTTTAAAAACGAATTCTCTTCGTTATGGATTCACATTATCTGCTAGTATCAATTTAAACAGTAAGCTACGAGCGCATTTTCATTTTTCACGGGGCTTAAGTTGGCTTTGGAATTGGAATTCTCCGATCCACCTTAAAAGGTACAGCACTTTACATACAAGCGCGAGGAGCGAGTCCAGACCAACTGCTGTACTGTTTTAAGGTGGAACGAGAAAACCTGAACAAGACGCCAACTTCTGCGTTTTATTATTTTCTGAAGCGCGGAAGAAGCGCCTCATGATATTGAATTTTGGTTTTACCTCGCTGACAGAGTGGGCACTGTTGGAAAAATATGTTAATATGTGAGTGACTCACCTGCAGGAGACAGTAACTTCAATCTTAGTTGCCGGTACTGTGGAGTGGAGCGGGTCGAAGTCTCCGATAGAGGCCATGCCGCTGCTGCTCGAAAGGGGCTTTTCTGTTTTTTTCCCTTCACAAATGTGAAGTTTTCACTTTTCCATCCGAGACCAGGTCCGTCCAGAGCGCCTCTCCATCCGCACGGGCACCACACACACTCTCACACTCACAAACACACAGAGCTGAGAGGGGGAGAGGAAGGGTGAGAGGGAGAAGTGAGAGGAGGATGGAGCTCGAGCCGCTGCTGTTTCACCTGCGTGACGCGCATTCACGCACGAGCCGCTTCCATGTGCGGCGCAGCGCGCGCCGAGCTCAGAGCGCAGAAGAGCGCCAGACAGACGCAGGACCACACCTCCGCCAGCAGGGGGCGACAGACCGCCAGAAATAAATCAAGCTCACCTGGAGGCGGATTGATATCAAAATACCCACAATACCGATCCTGAAGATCCGTTTGAGAATCGATCCTCACTTGCATGAGTGCCGGAGCCACTACACTCCACTTCATGAAAGATGGAATTGTGAAGTAGGGTGTAGTGTGGGAATTACTTTTCCGTCTGCTACTCAAGTACTGTCAGGCGCTGCAGAGAGTTATTTCACACCACCAGTTAATACTCACGAAAAAGGTTTTAGACAACTCCACAATGCTATTTATTGTTTTTATGATATCAAAATACCAACACTACCGATCCTAATGATTCCTTTGAGAATCAATCCTCACATATAAGCACTACATTTTATTTAAGGAATAGTCTTAATATTAGACCTTTTTGTACGAACCTGTGCAATCCTGAAAACAGTGAACATCAGTGTAGTGTAGGAACTACTTTTCCTTCCACTACTCAGTTACTGTCAAGTGATGCAAAGATATTTCACATCACAAGTTAATTCTAATGAAATGGTTCTCCGGTAGCACTGCAATGACAATATTTACTATTTTCACTTTACACTGGTAGGAAAATAAGAGCACTGTACTATATAGATAGCATGAAGTGGTCATGCATGAACACACCACACCACAGCATACAGTGTGAACAGTGTGAAATTATTTCTCTGTATTTAACCCACTCACAAGTAAAGCAGGGGGCACCCACCAGTAGGGCACCTGCTCAGCAGTGTGTGGGCATGGTACCATCCTCTAGCATACATCAGTGGTGCCACTAGAAGTCCTGGGATTCGAAGTAACAACATTCTTATCACAGTGGCAACTCCCTAACCACCACTCCCCAGAAGATAGGTACTCTGTAAAGGTACCGCATGAACTTGAAGGTCCAGTGGTGCTCTGTAGGTACTGTACATTCACTTTCCCAGCAGGAAGAGGTACTTCTCTTTTTTTTTCCAAGTAGAAATGAAAAGGATTTCCTTTTTAAATGTATGAGAAGACTTTTGGTATTAGGATACAAGCTTTGGTAAGACATTGTATACTACTGTTTCTGGCCACAGACATCCCCTGTCCACCACATTTTAGTGGTTCCCCTGTTCCAACAACTTGGTTTAAACTCAGGAATTGTTTAGAAAGGGCATCAGACGAGCAGGACTGACAACAACTGCAGTACAGCAAGAACACAAGATCTCCTCTTAAGAAACAGGAAAGTTTGTTTGTTTGTTCTTGGACCAAGACAAAAAGGAATGCACCAAGCTAGTTTTTAAATCGATTCCTTTTATTTTCACCGGAAGCACACAATCCTCTTTTTCCCATGTCTCCCTGGCCTCAGTATGGAGAATATTGTTAACAAATCAATAAAATTAAAATTAAAACCAAAGCCTGTACAAACAAAAAGGGTAGATCACTCTCTACTAACAGTTATGAAAGGATGAGTGCAAATGAGCATTTCCTTACATGATACAGAAAAAAAAGAAACAGATTATAATCAAAAGTATAATCTTCAAGTTAAAATATCAAATCATTCATTCGGCACATTGAAAGCTCAAACTTAACATTTCTGTCAGACGAGAGAAAACAAGGGGAAAAAAAAGAAAAAAAAACGGTGCAAGATCTTGCAAAAGTGCTTGACTCCTATCGTAATAATTTAATGATGGATGCCCATTTTTGTGTGCACAACAAATGTACACTTGCGGGGCAGATCTATTAAAAACATATATGATCTAGTGATGTAGACATAAAGGAAAAAAACTCTTTCTGAGCAGTGTGACTGCAGAGAGTGCAGAAGTATTCTTGGATGTACCCAACATCAGGGAATTCCAAACTTAATCAGCTTTTGAACAAGTCAGAGTGAACGATAAGGAAGTTCAAGCAAATATTTCTGTAAGAATTTGAATAACCAAAGAGAAAAACAGTAAATCTTGCACAAACAAACATGTGAAGTAATAATGGCCAGATCTGCAACATACCAAAAAATTGTTCTCAGGTAGATCATCTAAAGAGTCAAGGCAATGAAAAGAAAAGAAAAAAAAAATCAAGCATTTGAATGGTAAAAGCTACTATGCCACAAACAAAAAACTAAAACAAAGATCTAGCCCCATATCAACAGAAAGAAAGGCACAACACATGGTCCTGAGGTTAAAAAAAGGCCATTAAAACCATTTGGCATTAAGAATACAAATACCCTGACCCCTACAAAAAATTAATGTTTTACATGCTGAATTTTAGTGCTGCCTTTGTTTCATATTCAACCACTTTCCATTCTTAGACTGAAAGATTTGCCGGAACTGGTCAAGCAATCAAAGCAGATGTGAGGCTGAGATCTGCAGTGGATGTCAGATCGAAAAATGTTTTATTTCATGATGTATTCAAATGTTGGTTCCATGAGCCAAAACAACTAAATTAACTAGCTTAAGGGCTACACAGGAACTGAGAAACTTTAAGCAACAGTAGCTCGGAGCAAATAATGAGCAATTAGTTTATACTGTGTTTACAGGTATGATCTTGTGATCACACTGGGAACAAATTGCAGGTAGTGGTTAAGTAAGTCTACCGTATATTGTTGTGTTTGATGGAGCATAATTATCAATAGGCAGCATTATTTGCCAACATTAAAAAAATATCAAATTAAACAGAATTCGATTCCATAACAAATGTCAGAGCCAGACTAGGTTTTCTGACTAAAAGGTAGTTTTGAACTGCTGACTTGTCTTTTATTGGAGGTTCTGTGATAAAAGCATGCTCACGTTCAGTACTATCAAAAAGAGCGAGGTCTTCCAAGCCAGATTCATCTGATTTCCTCACTCTTCAGAACATTTCTAATTAGTCTCACGTTTTAGGTATTCAAGCATTTTTACATCTTAAGACAAAAACAGAATGTAACAAAAAAAACGGAAGCTTCTCTAAACCTATTTATAAATGGTATGCCCCCCTAAAAAAGAGCAATTTCCATGCTCTCAAGTGCCATTTCAAAACAAGTATCAGGGCTGAAACAGCAGCTTTTTTACTGAATTCTTTCCAAAGAAAAAGACACATTAGTCCTCTTACAGTTACACAGCAATAGGTAGCCTGTTGCTTTCAAATTGACATTGTTTTAATTTTGCTCCTTTTTCCTTCACAGCCTAAAAGGTCCACACAGAAAGGACAATTAAAATTTTGTTCAATATCCCATTTTCTTGGGGCATACATATGGCTACAGCAATATGAAGAAAAGAAAGCTATTTCCCTTTTTGTATTAATGTATCTTGCCCTCAAGTCCTCCTCGTAAAACTGAAAGTCAGGACAGAAAAGAAATAAACTGCAGAAAAATTATGTTTAAATGTAAATTTACTAAAGGCATTCTGACAACCACATTAGGGATGTAAGAACAAATTAAAAAAAAAAAAGGTTTAAAAGGAAATAAAAGGCAGACCTAATGTTCAGATTTGGCACTTTGCCTTTGTCCTGGAGAAATGATGTCCACACATTAGGATGGAGGGAAAAGCAGGTAGGTGGCAGTGAAGTGATGGAAGGTAGTGGGTGCTTTATGTTACTTTGGAGGCTGTGTGTGAAAGACAGGGTATGTGTGGGAACAGTGTGGTGCTTTTAGTTTCAAACGTAGATGACTTTTTATGAGAGGGATTCAAATATAAATGCAATATATCAGACTTAAATGCAGTGGATGATGATGCAGTGGACGATTAAACAGTGGAGAGAGAGAAAATGAAACTGAGGAGATGAGAGAGACAAAGAGAACAGGGAACACATGAAGGATGGAAAGACAGGAAAAAAGCGAGGACAGGAAGAAAGGAGGGGCTGGACTCAGACGATGCTGTTAGTGCCTCGGAGGCCGACGCCGCGAGCAAACTGCTCCAGTAGCCCAGTGATCGCCCCGGACGAGCTAGGAGAGGAAGACTTCAGGCCTACTGTAGAGCTATAGGCCGCCAAAAACAATTCCCTTACTGCCTCCAACCGAGCCTGCCTCTCAGATCCATACACACACCTATGAGGGGAGAGGGAAAGGGGGATGAGTAAAAGAGGGAGGTTGAGGGGGGAAAGAGAGAGACATTCAACAGTTTAAAATTGGAATAAACAAGAATGAGAGCAGCAGTTTCTTTTCCATTATAAACTCATTTCCATCACAGTAACTTTATTACATAGCTCTTAACGCTGTTATGAAAAAGATTTAGAGCAAATTCTGTAATTAACAAAATAATTGGGTGCATCTCTTCATATCATTCCTTTGCCCCTCTCTACTCTGTTATGAACAGAGACAGATGGATGTTATTTGTAAAAGATGACTGCGTGTGCTGTTGAGGAGACGCACTCAATTTGCCTGCCTCATTGAGCAGAAAGACAATCCTTCAGCAAATCTGAGAAAACAGAAGAAACAAATGAAGGAGAGTAAGGCCGGGAGATACTGCAATCTGATTGCTGCCCTGTTGTTTCCGCTTTTAGCTGGCCTCGCCATTCCATTCCAAGAGATATTTCATACTGAGCATGAACACAAAACCACTCCCTCAAACCCAAGACCAGTGGAACAGTATTCCCTCATACATACACACACACACCCTCTCGTAGCCATCGGTGCTTTGATCTTCCCATATTACAGTATTACAAAATTACTCCATAAGAATGATTTGTACCATGTGAAAAGCACCTGGAGCACCACTACTGAAGAATTAAACCCATTACTGCCCACACAAAACCACTGCAAAGAAAAACACACATAGTATACGGCCTGTGTTACTTCAAAGTCCTATGTTACAGTAGCCCTCTCACTGGCCCAGCCCTAGGCTTGAAGGAAGGGTAGAGCAAAGAAAAGCAGCAAAGCAGTGATGAAAGGGAAGAAAGGGGTGAGGTAGGATAGAAAGTGTGTGAGACTCACATGCGGCCACTGGGACCCTCATCCTGAAAGCTGAAGGGTAGGGGCGACTCTGTCGGGAGAGGAGCAGCATCATGGATACTTCCACAGCCTGATACAATCTGCCAACTACCATACTCTGTAGAGAGAGAAGACCCAGAACGAGCATACTCCACCACAGACCTGAGAGACAAATAGACAGAGAGAGAAATAGAGAGACTGACTTGCAGTTACATCATTCTTGCTTAAGTGCGAACATATGTTACAATGCGAGAGAGAGAGGGAGAGAGGAAAGCTTAAAGTGAAACAGAAAAAAAAAGAGACCGCTTACAGAGATAAAGAAACAGCACATGAAAAAGGGGAAAAAAAGAAAGGCTAAAGAGGTCAGTGGGAAGGAAATGAGGGTCACAGCATTAGCAAGGCAATGGGGACAGTGAAAGGGCTCCAAAATATAAGTCGGCAGATCTTGTAAGTCTGTCAAACAGCAGAATGTTTGTATAGTACAAACAGTTGAATGTTTGTACAGAAGAACCTATGCAGAAAGTACCATCAGTACACAGCTTGAACACTGAACAGATTTGGCAGTTTGTGCCAGAGAACACCTGAACCACACAAACATACACACATATATATTAGGGATGAGACATGATTTTCGAATAGTCGAATATTCGATATACGTTCGAAAATCGAATAGTTATTTCGAATACCGTTTTAGCCATATCTCACTTAAAAACACAAAACAGAAATGAAGGCGCTTCCTAACCAATATTTCATGTAACGCATTCATTCAGCCTGACGGTGTCGCTAACAGTCAAACTCCCAAAATAACAGAAGAAGAAAACTACCGGGCTAACATATAACTGACTATGGGGAGGCTATCGATTATTATAACGGCAATGCCGTGGTTCCGGGGGTGAGGCCATCTCATAGGCGAGTTGCTCAGTGAAGATGTTCATTTACTGTACTGTGATTTGGAAGGTTCGGAAAGAAAGCCATGCACAAATTTTAAAAAACAAACCAAGTAAAAAGGGCTCTGTTCAGAAGGCTAAAAGCGCTCGGTTATTGGCGCCAATTTTTAATAGCTAAACATTCTGGCTTCATGAAACATATAGTGATTATGTGATGATAGGGAGGGAAGGGTGATGAGCAATTTCACTGTGTGGATGGTTTTGTGGGGGTGGGGGTGGATTATCAGCTATTAAACAAAATACCTATGTATGATTTGTTCATTTGGTGTTTTGTTAACTGTGGTGATTCTATAAATTTTTTTTCCAGCTGTCTGGCTAAACTAGCTATGGTTCCCCCTCCCCAGACATTGCACAATTTGAAATGTCTCTCCTTTCTTAATAATTGACTTGTAATTAGCAAACCACAAATAATCTGTAACTTAGAAAATGCTAAAGCAGACAGAAATTCAGTGTAAATACAGAACCACAATTATAATGATATAGCTTGCTGTTAGCTCCAGGGACAAAAAAATAATGACGACGTCTAACAAACACACCACTCAACTCCACATCGCATTACTGCCCACGTCTGAAAATTTGGGTCTCTAAGCACAAGAGAGCTCAGATAAAATGCAAAGCACTTAGCATCTTGTTTCACACGGTGCACATGATTAATAATGAAAAATAGCCCAGTATACCCATACACAAAAGGACAGACACATGCACAAAGTACAGCAGACATTAGACATTTACTTTTTAGCACCAATCAGGGCATGACAAATAATTAAACCAAAAGAGACAAGAGAACGTGCAGCAATTTAAAAGTGACTTTTTGGCAAAACAGGCTTAGTGGAAGCTTTGCAAAGCTGAAAGTGTCAAAGACAGAACCATCTGCACTATCTCCCCTAACTGAGTGCACCCCTGAGGGTAGGGAGGCCCCTGCTGGTAGCCAGCAGTGGTTACAATAATAACTGTCTCACAGACAATTAAATCTGTCAATAAAATAACTGGGAAATATGAGAGACAGACAAAACAAAGAGCACAGCCAAGTGACAGTTCTCATAAGCGACACTCCAAAAGACCCATTCAAACAGGAGGAAGTCATAGCTGATATTTGCCCAACCACAGAAGGATTGAGCAAAACTATTTATTCATGCTGAAAAAGCCCCACGGTAAAGTCAAAGCCACATCAAAGCACTTTCTGGTCAAACTGTGTTTCACTTGAGATATTTAACATTGAGAATCATTGAATATTTGAACATTTTTAAGCACTCCAAGAAGATAAACCCACAACTCACCTTCTCCCCGGCACAGCCAATGGGCTACTGCCTGTCCGGATGAAGCCCTGTTCTGAGTGGTTGGAGGATGAAGAACTAGAGGACCTGCCCTCTGTGAGTGGATGAGGTAGTCGCTCCTCAGATGTGACTGGCCGGTTCCAAAACACAGTCTGAGGAGACGAGGTCATAGCTTTCCTCCTGCAAGAGAGAAAAAACAAATGAGCCCCTTTTAACTTGAGGACAAACAGAGCAACACTTAAACGCTTCAGTATTCTTAATAATAATAATAATAATAATAATAATAATAATAATAATAATAATAATAATAATAATAATAATATTATTATTATTATATTTGACCGTAGGGTTACTACATATTACATAGATCATTACATTAACAGAAATAAATAAATGCAATGGGCTCTCTCACTTACACACTGGAGGCCTGAGGCCCAACAGAGATCAGGTCCACAGGTTCAGGAGGAAGACTAGAGGGAGCAGCTGGATCCTCCGTAATCAGAGAGAAATCACTACTCAGACTGGTCACACTGCCCCTGTCTCTAGACTCTAAGAAAAAGAAAGAGGAAAATATAGATTTGTTATACTATTGCCACACACCTCAATATTTAAAACTAATTTCTTTCAAACTTCTTTTTAACTTAGACTGCTGTTACTGCCATTACAACATGTAAACGACTACTTCTGATTGGGTGCCCAGTTCTGTGCGTAATTAAAAGACTTCATAACTTCAACATGAATCAGCCAAACTGCTGCGGACTAAACGTTAAAACCATCTGCCTAATATTGTGTAGGTTCTCCTCATGCTATCAAAACAGCCCTGACCAGCTGAGGCATGGACTATACAAAACCTCTGAAGCTGTGCTGTGGTATCTGGTGTTAGCAGTAGATCCTTTTAAGTCCCCAAGGTTTTAGCACATCTCACAGATGAGCAACTTGTAGGCCAAGTCCACACACAACTTGTTCTCATGATGCAGAAAAAAACATGGTTTATGCTCACATGCCCATTGTAAGCACCTTCAGCGGTAGATAAGGGTCAGCATAGGCACTGACCAGTGTGCGGCTGTGTAGCCCCATACAAAGCAAGCTCTGATACACTGTGTTCTGACACCTTCCTGTCATAGCCAGCACTAACTTTTTCAACAATTTATGCTACAATAGTTCCTCTATAGCACCAGACCAAGCGGACTAGCCTTCGCTCACCCATCACTTGCATACCAGGAACACCCCAGAAGGCCTGCTGTTTTGGTCATGGCCTTACCCAATCACCTAGCCATCACAATTTCACTTTTGATAAAGTCACTCAGGACCAAACGCTTAGGGTTGCTGAATTTTTTTTTTTTATCTTTTCAAACTTAAGTGTGTCATGAAGGGTGGTGGTCATGGGTGGTAATGGTGGCGTGCATGTGACCAGTACCATGAATGGAATTCTTTAATACAAACACTTTGGTTCAGGCCAATTTCAAAGAGTGGGAGAGAAATAAGACTTACTTAGCTGGCAGAGGTCATCCACTGTGAAATCAGTGTCTTTGAACTGGGAGTTTTTCCTCCTTCAAGACCAACAGAGGGAGAGAGAAAAAGACAGAGAATGAGGATATATAGAATAAAAAGTGGTAGAGATTGAGATCACAACAGGAGAGAAAATGATGGATAAGAAGGAGTAAAAATGTGAACAAATGGCCACAGTAGGGTTTCACTGTAAAAGTTGTGGGTCTGAACAGCCAACAAAATCTGTGCAATACTGTATAACAGCAAACCACATTTATTATTTCTGAATGCTAATGTAAAGGAATTTAAAACAAACTTACATGTAAATGAATGCAGAACTGTAATTATACCATTCTTGTAATACTGTGACATCCAAAATGTAAAACATAAAATAATAGATTAATACCAACCTCTGCTTTCTAATGACTGAGAACTTCTCAGAGACAATGTGCTTCAAAAAATTGAAGCAAAAAAAGAAAATCTGCCATGAAAAAAAGAAAATAAAATATTAAAAAATGGAAATATATTTATCATACATTTGCATAAAGTGTAGACTAAGTTTTAAGGGGCTTTAAAATGTACTGCATTAAGGTTTGCATTTTTCTTCAAAGACTTTCCATTTCAGAGTAAAGAGACATCAGTTTCCTGGCCACGATCAGTTTCCTGGCCAGGTGTGGCCCATTTCCTCGTTATTCCTTGAAAAATTAAGTAGCTAAAACGTCTGGAGTGATTCAAAGCACTCAGCATGATGTCCAAAGAGGCATCAGTATAAGTGAAGGAGGCCATCACTAAGCTGAAAAAACAAAAACTTAAGAGAGATAGGTACAACTGTAGGAATGCCCAAATCAACAAAGCGGTTCATTTTTAAAAAGAACAAATGCACTGGTGCAATTGGATGATGACCCAAAACCTACTGTGAACATTCCAAAGAGTTCCTCAATGTAAAGAAATAGGATGGTTTTCTATGGTCAAAAAAAACCATCAGAGCATTCTTTTCAGTTCATTTAATTTACTATAATAAAAATACAGGGCTTTAAGAAAACGAAAAACACGAGACCACTCGAGGCACTCCACGGGGGAAATTCTGGACTGCAGCTGCCACAGATGCGTCACAGGGCAGCAGCCAATCAGCAGCAAGTAAATTACGTTCTCGGATTGGCTACTTTTTTTTTTTAATTGCGATTAACTGCATGACTATACACAAAATTCAATAATCAAATCAAAAGTAGTGTATTGTGCACTTTTATTTTTAAAGTACTGCTATATGAACAATATACCTTTGAACCTCTCAAAAGGGATGGACTGTAATGAAAAATGGCTGTAATTACTGAACCTTTGTGAAATCCTTTTAGGCTAAAAGTCTATACTTCCATCTCATCTTGATTGCTTTATTTCAAATCCATTGTAGTGGTGTATAGTAGGGATGCACCGAAATTATTTTTTTGGACCGAAACTGAAAACCGAAAATGAGGAAAAACTTGGCTGAAAAACGAAACCGAAAAAAATTATTATTAAATTAAAATTAATCTGTTACAAAACAATGAAAATATTTATTTAACATTCATACAATGCACAATATAAAATAAAGTTGAAATAAAATAATTTACATGGCCTCACTCATGATTAGCCTAAAAGCAAAATAGCTGAAATATTATACAATTAAATATCTTCTCTCATTAAACTACTGAATTTAAGTGCATTTTAATATTGTGAAGG
>JBBPCY010000109.1:20272732-20294060 GCA_037974405.1 Brachyalestes nurse
TCGCGAGTGCTTTTTGCCACTCGAATGCTCCTTTTAAAGAAAGAAAATAAAAGCTCCCATTCTGAGGGAGGAAAGCACAGACCTAGCTTATTTTTGAAGCTGCTCAGTTGCCGAGCTAACAAAGCCTGGTTAGCAGCGGCCAACACTGAGGCGAGAAGGCAACACGGTTGTTGCTTATGTCATCACTGTTTCGGTCGCGTTAAAAAATAATTTCGACCGAAACCGAAAATGCATTTTTTGCCATTTTCAGCCGAAAATTTTCGGTGGCCGAATATTCGGTGCATCCCTAGTGTATAGAAATACAATTTTAAAAACTGCATCCATGGACCTAACTGTGTGTGTATATATTCTATGTACATACACACATTTAAACATACACATATACAAAAAGTTTGTTAGACAAGGTTATCAGTGGGTTATTTTCAGACTTACTTCCTCCCCTTTAGAGAGACGATCAGGCAGCATGTGACTATAAAGAAAAGCAAAGTCAGCAGTGATTAACAGTGATCAGAACAGAGACATTTTTGAAAAACCAGTCACTGGCAGCTAATGTCTAATCACACCTTTAATTGTGCTAGGTTCTGAACAAACTATTTCAGACACTATGAACAGACAGCTGTTGGGTGACAGGACTTTGTCCAGCCCAAATAATCAACCTCTTTAGAAAGAGTGCAAGTAGAGGTTACAGGTAAAAAAAAAAATCAATACATAAATTCTGCTCACAAAGCCCTTGCTCACAGAACCTAATTACAAAACCTGTCTTCCCTCGTTTAAAGTTAGAGCTATTTTCAGATAACCTGCTCTTTCTCTCTTCCCTCTGTGCCTTAGTTCATTCTCTCTTTCTCGGAATGCCAGAGCTGGCTGGGGTCCCAGGAGTTTGGCTGAGATCTGTGCACCGTAATTACTGCACAGTGTAACTGGTGGTGTGTGCTTCTGTGTGTCTAAGAGTACACAGTAACAGTCAGCAAAGAAAAAGGAAACTCTCTAGACACGCATTGATTGAAGAATAGAACAACACCTTGCAACACACTGTTCTTTGCTTTCAGTTTTTCTCCATTTCCTGCATTTTCTTCTGGCTCTGTTCCTCATTTTTTTAAGTGTACTCTGCCTCTATTCCCCTTTGCCTCACTATCTCACCTTCTGGACACATTCCTACAGCCACTTGCTGTAATACACTGTTAAAAAAGTGAGCTTTTTTCCTCTGAATGAGTTAGAATTATTCAGTCACCAAATATAGACACCTGTAGTATGTTCTGAAATGCATATGTGCTCAATTATGAGTTAAGAAATAATAGCACATTCATATTTTCTCTTTTGTAGAATCACTGCCAATAATATAATTATTATTAAGACATACTTATGTCTCAACAGTTATCAAGAGCTTTTTCTATTACTGCGATTATTGTTTTCATTATTAGTAGTAGTATTATTAGTACCATCATTACTATATTTGTTATGCATGCAGGTGAGGAAGCAAGAGCAAGGGTCTCACCCAAAAAGAAACCAATCATAAGCGATGGTCAGGTACAGAATCTCATCTGGCTCCAGGCTGGCATGAACAGCACCATCCTACATGGAGTACATAAGCTTAAATACCAAACTTATCACGTTTCACTTTCCAAATGCCATTCCTGAAAGACACTTACGAAACAGGCAAAAAAAATAACCATATGAATTCAGAGGTAGCAGATACAGACAGATAGTGGGGAAAAGTTAGAAAGCTGCTGTGTAGGAAGAAAGATATACGATACATACAGCAGAACAAAGAGATGGAAAGCAGGATAAGGTAAAGGGAAAGAGGGAGATTACTTACAGCCCACAGAGAGAGTCTGAGAAGGGACACAAAGAGTGGAGTCCTGTCCCAGCCTGATATGCAGTGCACCAGCAGTCCACTCTCATCTGCAGCACACATAACACAATTACATGCCCACATATCTAATACTATACAATTAAAACATATATATTTAGTACTGCACACTATACAGACACATACACAGCTAAAGATAAATACAGAGGAATATTAACGTGCAAGTACCATCACTGTTGATGATGTGCAGAAGCAGCTTTAGGTAATTCTGGGTCTGCTGCACCAAGTCCCATGACTGATGAGATCAGAAGAGTATTGGTTAATAAAAATTACATAGAAATAGCATTACCATACTCTCATACGCACATACTCTTTTATTAATGTTTTTAAAAAAATCCAAGCATAAAAGGTTAACCCTTAAACTTGGAAGGCTGTACATGGGCCAATGGTCATAAACAGGCTCACTTTTTTTATTTTTAATATTGGGTTGACTATTTCTAGTAGCTTACAAGCTAAATTCAATACACTGGACTGCATGGCAACTTAAGATTTTACAGGACTTCAAACAAACAATCAAAAAGCACTTCACAATAAGACTGTCCTTATAAAAGGTTACATTACCTAATTTATCATTAACAAATTCTAAACTATTAATAAATCCCTTTATAACGGTAATCTCATTGTAAAGTTTTACAAAAAGAACCTTAGCCTTAGGCCTAGCTGAGGTGCTGAAGGGGGCAGTTCTGTGGTGTGCGCTGTTATGAACACTGAAAACACAATGTCAGTCTAAAAAGTAATGTTTCCATGTATAGATAATGAGCTTCAAAATATTTAGCTTACACTGAATCTGATTATAAAAATAAGGAAGAGGAACAAGAAAGAAATACAGCAGACCTCACTACTGAAAGTCTGCACTTTTAAATCATGTGTTTGCGTACATTCTCAAATTGGTGTCTAAGGAACCAATACCAATACAATAATTTGCCAAAGGTTATCTTCATGAAGTTATTGCTGCATTTCTCTCCAGTGTTTTAAAATAAAGTATTATAGTTTACATAGTTAACTCAAAACACAAGAGGTAATGGCAATCAGTGGCTGCAATTCCAGTCTTTACCAGCAGATGGACCTGAGAGACCAATTAAAAAAATCTGTTTCTGCAGAGAAACTAAACTGTAATGAAAAATAAACCTCCTGCCAATTCTTGGTATAGAGAAATCAGGAGAAATAAAGTCAGTGTGGAGAAAAAAAAACAAGAAATTCTCTCATAATTTCTATTGTGGTTTAATGGGGACAGTGTATTACCATTTAGATAGTGCTTGTGTGTGTGCACCTGATAATCTCTCCAATCAATGTTCAGGTTCTTGGTAAAACAGGAAGGGATTGTCAATGGAGCATCAACAAAGTCCTGAAGACAAAAAACACGGCCATTGAATGTTAACTGAAAAAAGCAAGTATCAATCCAGCTATACAATGCCACAAGAAGTGAGCTTTTCCATACGGTAAGAGATCATTAAATAAATATGCAAAGGTACTTCTGTGTGCAAGGGTATTAAGATAATTATGAACATAGTATGAAGTTATATGAAAAAAATATAACTGTACCTGATTCCAGTTGAAGACCAGTCCCTCGGCAGTGTAGTCTCTGTCTTTGTAGTCTTTAAAGAACTCACACCCTGAGATCAATTCAGAATAACAAGCACTTTATCAGCTCAACAGCACCTCAGTTTATAAATTGATGAAAATTTGTTAGTATGAGTCAGGGACAAGTACCTGGGTAAGGCACAGAGAGCAGTGTAAAGTCTGCATAGCGCTGGGCCTTGTCCACCTTCTCAGAAGAAGTGACACTGAGCACATAAAAGAGGGGGAAAAGAAAAACAAAGAACCTAAAAAAGTCTTTCAAAACAACCACATGCATGCAGACTTTCTACTCTGATACTTCATTAAAGAACAGTGACGGTGACTCATGTTTCTGCACACCCATTTGTGTGCGCGTGTATGTGGGTTTAGTCAGCTGACCCATGAGAACATGATGAAGTGGGGTAAGGTGAATCCACTTGGAACTGCACTTACTTGAGGCCAAACTTGACCTTCTTGTTCTCCACCATGAGGTCACAGATGTAGCGTACAGACAAATACTTCAGCAGCTTGATGTCGGAACCCCTCACTTTATCGAACAGCTGCGAATCTCCATTCCTGCACAGATACATGAGGCAAAGATTAAGAGAGGAAACAGATAAATTGAGGTTTTAATCAGAATCAAATGCATACTTTGGCAAGAACAGAACAAAAGTGACGACTATGACATGTTGGGCCATAACAGAAATACTGAACTGATCTTATACAGTGAAAATGAAACAGTATAGTTCTTCACTCATTCATTTGGTACGCTAAAAATGAGAGATCCCATCCAAAAACATTTTCTAGATTTAATTTTAACAACAATAATCAAAGATAACACAACAGAGCACATTGCAGCACCAGTCGACCAGGATTAAAGAGTCAAATGTCATGCATATTAGGGCTGGCGTTTTTTTTTTTTACATATATAACCAAAGGTAGGACTGTCTTAACAATTAGAGCAATCAGTTATTTTAAACTACAGAACTTCCTAGGGAAAAAAGTGGGGGGAAAAAAGCAAAAGGAAATGGAAAAGGTAAACAGGTGTGCTAGCCATGCCAGTTTTCACTCTAATGGGAATTATTAGTCAACGAAATCTGCCTCAATTCCCAAATGTAATTAGCTGTTTGTATTCTTTTATCAAGTGTATTTTCAGTAACTGTTCCATTTAACCTGAGAACATGAACGGCAAAGTGCCTGAAACCCACAATACCTCCGAGTCCTTTTTTTACACATGAATCTATGAGATTATGTGAATATAAAACAAAAAAAAATTTATTTTTTCACCTGACACGCAGAGGTATACAAAAATCCATTCCGTTTCTAAAACAGTAGGTCAAGACATCTGTTATGTTCATAACATACTAATAAGAGTTAATATTCTAATGCAATTCAAATACGTATGACATTTGTACCGGACTGCAGTATCATCCTCTGGCACTTCTTCTGATTCTGCCCACGTGTCATCAGAGCCCCCTGAGAAACAAACACAGAAAAAAACTGTAATAGCTCCAGAGCTAGTATCTCATGAATCTTCTGACCGTCTGCTATAATTTGCACACAATTTTCAGTTCCTTAATATCAAGTACTTCATGGCAGTGTTTATCATGCCATTCGCCAGCAGTACTTAACATAACAGATGGAAGAAGACAATTCATAACTGCATTTCCCACATAGCCTGATTCCTTCAGACACTCTCCATACAGCCTTTGCAAACAAGGCCATTGTTAACAACAAGACCAATGACCTTGTTTAGTCTTTATTATTAATAAGGAATAGTCTTTATTAAGGTTTTAAGTATCCAAGTTTTATAAAAAAGGTAACAGGAATCTAGTTAATGTAATATCAAGAGTAACATTACAGAAGACTTGCAGTAAGGAGAACATACCTGAGAAAATATAGTTGTAACCGGTGCGGCCGTATAGTTCCCCCCAACCTGCTAGCGTGGATGACCGACAGACATGCTGCAATACAGTTCAAATGCATCTTAGACACATAATTAATTATACATCCTAACTGACAACTAGAAATCAGATTACAAAGCCTAATTGCAGATTACATAAGCCTTCAAAGTAAAGATCATGTAGGTATAAGTGACGTTCAGTTCAGAGACAGGTAGACATACCTTGCCATTGTAGAGAATGACTGGACAGACAAATCTCCCCCTACAGCGGGCCAGCTTACTGCGGTTCACCAGATCCTGCAGCTTACTGATCTGTACTGTACTCTCAAAGCTAGAGAAAGAGAGAGAAATTGAAGAACAAAAAGCTAAGAATGTACTCTGCACTGGGCACTGGGCATGCTTACATTCAACCCATTTGGTTTGTTTAACCAAACCCAAGGTTGGTCTCACCCACTTCCCACCAAACTTAGCTGTACTTCATTTAGAAGTACACAATACACACAAATCAAAGGAAGTAGTCCTATGAAAGAAGGCTTGTGAGAGTACTTTGTATTTCCAAAGTAGGGGTGGGTAATATGCCAAACATTTAATATCACAACACTTTAAGATGTGCTCACAATACATGAGTTTATCAGACATCTCCCAAGTTTACTGATTTTATTCAGTATTTGCTGTGTCTATTAACTCGGTTTTATTTGATACAACAGAAAGAGACATTTTGAGTAGTGACACAGGAACCTCCATGGGCTTGATTATCTGTGAGGATTATGCAAGCTGTGTTTGTGTGTGTGTGCGCATGCATTTTAATGCCTGTGTCAGTAAGCAACTCACTTAACTAGAAGGTGTGTCTGCATACTTTTACTTTTTTCGTGTACATTTAAATTAATGCCAAGTGCATCGCTTTCCACTTTGGTTTAGATCAAGGAAACAAAAGTAAAGAGGTAGACTTTACCTTCACCTTGAAGACCAAAAATGCACAAGCAACATTTGACCAGAAGTCAAACATTGTACACAAGACATGAATTGAGACATATGCCCTAATCTTCTCCCAGCAATTACAAAAGCAATGCCAATGCATCCATTCCTTGTCTGTTTTTCAAAAGTCTTTCTGCACTGGTTCGTGATCAATAATGCATATTTCCCCATTCTAGCTTTGAAACTTACATGGGGTCTACAGAAGAGACAAAATCTGGTTTTGGAAAAAATGCCTGAAGGAAAGACGGATCACATAAATTTATCATCATCTTACTTAGAAATGGTAGTTACACTTGAAATCTCAGACATAATTTTCTCAGAAGAGATATCTGTGTAGCATGCACTTAGCTTCATATGCTTTATACTGATTTAGAAAGGGCACTGTGTCTATATAGGCTTCAACTGTTGATGAGCTAGTCAATACATCTTCACTGTGGCTGCAATAACATCAGACACAAAGCCGTTTCATACACTTATCTATTAATCCAACAATAATACAAAGACTATAAAATAAAACCTTTAATTAATACCATGCATTTGACCATCCATCTGAAAGACCACCATGACAGAGCACTGCCAATTAATAGTGAAGCTGGTGAAGTGCAAATGTAAGTGCATTTTAAAGTTTAATATTCCCTGCTCTCAAACCCAACCTCAAAACCCTTTATACATTCTTTACTACTAACCAAACTAAGCGTTTAGCTGTTGAACAACCACCTCAGATAGTTATACATTAACATGAGGGCTCTGAGTTGAAAGGTAAGTTAGAATAAAGGTGGAAAAGATTTAAGCACTTGTTCTTCACTACACTTTATTATTATTTTAAAAGGTTTGGAGTCTATTACTGAAACTGAATAACTGAACTCACATTACTGTAGTCAATTACTTTTCCAGAAGAAAAATTCTTCTAGCCCCCCTGAAAATAACATGACTTTTCTCACACATCAATCAAGACCCCACACATTTTAATCTATTTTCATTAAGTCACTGAACCAAATTCATATCAGTTTAAAATAATTTATGGAGGGACTATTAACCCCAGCCTGCAGACTGGCTAGTCCAGGTGAGCATGAAAGTAGACTTTGACTTTCCCTCAAGTATATTTATAGCTTCACACATGCACTTTATATAATTGACATACTGCTCATACTTTCACTTAACTACAGTTTTCCAGTCCTAATTTCTAGGTCATTACCTTTCTTTATTGGGCTCGGTGCTTTCATATTCCAAGTAGACGATCTGCCGCGGGTAGTGGCCGCACACCTCGCCATTACTGTTCTGGATGACACTGAACTTGTAGTCGCGTCCAAACAGCTCCAAACATCGCTTCTCTATTCTCTCCACCTGTCAACACACCAGCTGTATTAGCCACACTAAACACACCCAGACTTCCTTCTAACATCACTCAGCAGTTGAACAGCTGCCTCAAAATTCACCTGGGCCACAATGCCAACAAAACAAACACTGCTCTGAGAACTGTTGTGGGTTACATTTTCATAAGCATGTTGTTGTATTTAGGAAGTAGGCAAAAGAAAAGCCATGGTGCCCCTATGCTAATGAATCATAAACGGAGTAGGGGAAAATGCAGAATATGCATCACGTTTTGTTAAGTCACATGTTAGACAAGTGTTTACTGGTCATAGGACGCAATATGTGTGAGAGTAATTTCCAATGTAAAGTGGCTCCTTACGGTCAAGTGTGAACACCCCACAGAGCACAGTGTGAATAACGTGAAATTTTTCTCTGCATTTAACCCATTCACCACGTGAAGCAGTGGGTAGACTCCAACGGGGAGCAGTGTGTGGGGATGGTACCTTGCTCAAAAGTACCTCAGTGGTGCCCCCAGCAGACCTGGGATTCGAATCCACAACCTTTTGATTACTGGGTGGTTAACTCCCTAATCACAGGGCTATCAGTTGCCCCTCGTGCAATAATTACTAATCATGTCGATTTTGCCTTACCCGCGGGGTAACCTCTTTGGCTCTGTACTGGGTCTTGGAAAACAAGTCTATCAGATCTGAAATCTCCTCGCTCCTTCGGGAGGAGGCTCCAGACGCGGACGCAGCCATCATCGCTCCGCGGCCGGCCGTGTGCTCCAGCCGGACCTGCCCTCTGTCAAACAGAGCCGCTCCCTGTGGCCGGGACGAACCTCCAGGCCATCCCTTCCCGGCCAGCTTCTTCCTCACCACCCGTTTAAGGGGGCCGGAGCCGGGGAGACGTCTGGTGTTCAGGGTACCGGCAAGGATATACCCCCTAACGCCGACTGGTGTGTTAACTAGCCGGAGAGCTAGTTAACCCCTCACTCCGTCAGGGAGGCCAGCTACCGCGGCCGAGCTTACGGGAGCCTTCTGGAGGGACTCTGGGTCACCCACCGCCAGCAAAAACAGTCCGTTATAACACTCAGCTAGCGCACTAACAGGCCTGTGTCTTTACACCAGGAGCAGGTGTATGAGTACGACGTTTCTCGGACACTTCTGTGTTTCATATTCTCAGCACAAACAAACACAGTGCACCCGAGAGAGAGGGCGAGCAGTAGCGGCCACTTCACTCAGGAAAGCCGCGGGACTCCCGGCCTAGCCACGCTCCTCACTGCCACGGTTTCATTTTCTGCTGAATTACAACATAAATACAGACTCCTCAGCGTCGTCTACAACCCCGCAGCTGAAAAAATGTAAGGAAAAAGGGCTACAGCGGTGTAGCGTTACAGCCCGGCTGCTGCTGGTGTTGCAATAAGAGTTTCGGACTCTGTGTGGTAGAGAGAAGTAAACAGGAAAGTAAAACTGTCATGTGACTTCCACTTCCTAAAAATGACGTCGGTCCACCCACAGTATGCAGCTGTTCAGGGTTCAGATCTCGGGCTGTAACCTCGTCTTATCTGCACCATGTCTAATTCGTTTCAAAGGGAGATGATCTGTAAATGTATAATGATTTCATTTGGTTAAGATGAAATGTAGTCATTACTGAAATCAGAAATCAGTCTGTAAAGTCCTGTCTAGTCCTCACTGAGCCAAATCAGGTTTTCATTCAGGAATTCATCCAATGCTGCCTGTTTAATCAGCTGCTCTCAGTCTTCACACATCTGATCAGACCAGGAAAATCATGCAGGTTTATTGTCACTGAAACCATCTACACAGTTCCTCCAGGACCATGGTGCAACACACAGATCAGCTCCTGCTTGTGTGGAGTAAAAACCTGCTTTAAATCATTACACATTTCAGCGTTTCTGATATACTATTAAAACATGACAAAAATAATCCACATTAATGTTTTTATTAGTAGGAATTTTGATTTTGCATGTGAGGGTTCAGGTCTCACCAGAGCTAATTTCTTTTAAAGGGAGAGGAACAATTTTAATATAATCTGTAAATGTATAATAAAAATTCATAGTTTTGTTAAGAGGGATGTTAAATAATTGAAATCAGAAATCAGTCTGTAAACTACTGTCTCATCCTCATTGGGCAGAAGCAGGTTTTCTTTCAAGTTTATTTATTAAGCACATTATCATACACAAAAGGCTGTTTAATGTGTTATACAGGAATAATCAAATAATAAAAGAAATAAAACAAAAAAATCAAGAAGATTGAACATGCAATAGAAGTGCTGATATTTAAAAGAAGGCAACTGTGCAGTTTTTAGCAGCATTTTAAAGCAACACTTGCTGCAGATCTGATATTGATGGGCAGCTGGTTCCAGCGTAATGACTTAACACTATTTCACCATGTTTAGTTTTAGCTTTTTTCACCACTAGCTGGATAGCTCCTGCAGATCCAAGAGACCTACCAGGTTTATATACATCAAACATCAGAGATGTATTTAGGACTCAAACCACTGAGTGACTTGTACACAGTGAGTAGTGCTTGGAACTTAATTCTGTACTGAAATGGGAGCCAGTGTATGAACCTGAGAATGTTTCCATGAGGAATTGGTTCTCAGAGTTTGAGAACCACTGTATATTTCAATCCATCTGAATATTTTTAATATGTAACTATACATTGCACATATTTTAACTTCTCTTTGTTGTAACTGAAAAAATGTACCCATTTCTCTGTGGCAGATGTGAAAGTGCTTCGGAAAGGAAGAGAGACTTGTCGGCCTGGCATCCCAATACAATGAATCTGTGTGTTAAACTGATAGCTGGCTTTTTTCGAACCCTTTGACAACACACAGATTATCAAATTATGGAGGCGGTAAGAAGACAAATCCCTTCAGACATGCTGACATCACAGTGTCAACTTGCCTTAATGATAACACCAGTCCTAACGTGTAAAATTTACACCAGTCTCTTGAGATTCCTTTTCAGCCCACTCCTCTTCTGCCTTTACTCTTCATGTCCAAGCAGAACACAACACTGATACTCCCACATTTCAGCATGACAAGTGTAGGTTGCTTGGGTTCAGCTGTGTTTGTGACATGAGCAGTGGAATGTACTGCAGGAACAATGGGAAAATTTGACTGACCAGCAAAAAATTCACCACCTCAATTTGGAACAGCAGGTAAAATCCTGAAATAGGCACACTTAACTCTAGCTGAAATGTGCACCAAGTTAGTAGTTGGCTACAACTGACAGGAACTTTCTCAAGAGAATGGTGTAATCCTTGCCTGACACGATTGACTATTCAAATCCTGCCGCACCACTACATAACTGTGGCAAATACACACACACTTGTTCAGGTTTTCATTTCACAGTCTAACTTGTATACACTGGAATGAAATGTTGTTCTTCAGGCCCATGGCACACAACCGCAGAACATTACACTGGACATTATAAAGTGCACATTCATGACATTCATGTAAAACAAAAAGTCACAATATATAGTAAATATACAGAACAATAAATACATATACTTATAAGTATATTTCAAGACATGAAACTTGAAACTAGTGCAAACAACTGTCAGCTGTAAACTAGACAGAAAACTTGAAGTACTTAAAGTACAGGTGTGCTGTGAAAGTGATATTTAATGGATGTGTGACCAGTTTATGGTGGATTTTGGAAGAAAACTTTTGACAAGAGATCTAGATGGGCCCAGGTGGATGTTAGGGGGCAGAAGTGTATTCAGTAATCTGAATGCTTTGGGGAAGAAGCTGTTGCAGAGTCTGGTGGTAGTGGAATGGATGACACAGTGCCTTTTCAGCAGGAGGTTGAAGAGTATTTGGGAGGCATGCAGGTGGGACATGTACAATACAGGAGGCCTTGTGGATGCAGCACTTGCAGTGGGAAGTGTCAATTATGTAGAGGGGTTCCAGTGATTGTGAGTTGTCATCACAACCTACTGTAGGATCCAGCAGTCTGATACAGTGCAGTTCTCATCGCTGCTGGGCATTCTCACCTAGCCAGGTGGTGTTCAGGGTCCAGATAAAAGTCATTAGTAATGTGCACACCAAGGAACTTGGAGCTTTAATTCTTCAGAGCTGAGTCACTAATGTTCAGTGGAGAGTGATCACTACTGGTTCTCTTAAAGTCAACAACTTTCTCTTTTTATAATCAGCATTACAGGGCCCCTATCCAACATTTTTCTTGTACTTTAGGTTTATAGCTTATGAGGGCACTGAGGATAAGTAATGTTAAACAGAAGTTAGAAAATTCTAAAAGGCAGTATACCAAGCTCACCACTAAATTTTCTGTATATTTTGAAAGATAGTTGATGCATCAATTGAGATATTTTACTAAATAAAACATTTATACTGTAATGATATTACCTATATTTTTATTGTATTACATATATTATGTCAGACTTTTTCTCTGTATTGCACAGAAATGGGTTTATATATTGAGATTTAAGAAGAAAATTATTTGGATACATTTTAAGTTACATTTTTGGCTTTTTCCTTCAAAAGACTAATATCGATCTTAAGTAACATGCTGACTTTACACCATTTTAAAGAACTGATGTGCACGTGTTATATTTGTTATGTATCAAAATCAAAGCTTTTTTTCTGAGTCTGTGTGCACTAGACTAAATCTATACACCATAACTGCTATAACAAAGCAGAGAATCAGGAAAGCCTTTCTATTATCTGTTAGTCTCTCTTCTACTTGCACATTCCTTTTTCACATTCCATTTCCAAAAGGAAAGTAAAAATAAAACATCAGCCACAAAACATTAGCAATTAAACACATGAGGGAAAAAGACGATGCAAATTGTGATTAGGAAGCTGAACAAAACTAATTTCTCACAAGAATCCTTTATAAGCTTTTATCTATACTTTATTTTGCCACAAATATTTCCCCACATCCCACCTGTATGATTATTCACATGCCAACAAAATTTATTGGCGGTGAAGTCTGACCGCATGTGCACATAGTACACACTAATGCATGGTTACATACACATATTGAGCAAGTCCTATGAGGAAACACTGTTTACTTGGGTTCTTTCCTTTTAACCCCGCAGCTGAAAAGTGAAGATGGCCTTTTCTCATCTGACAATCTGACAGTGCTCTACCCAATTCATCAATCACTTTTTCATATAAATGTTAACTCTTTCTGCTCCTTTTGCTTGATTGTACACATAGGTATCTAAGCTTCTTTCCTACTTCATACTTGTTCATTGCTTTACCAAAACGGTTCCTTAGCGGTAGAAGAGAAGCATCAAAAAATACCTGAAATTTACCAAGATACTAACTCTCAAGTTTATCTCCAACTAAACTCTTATCTCTCCTTTATCTCTCCTATCTCTTCTTCTTTTTGGCTAATGGTATGTCTCTAAGGAATTTTAGGAGAATTACCATTTAAGGCTATTAAGCTATCAAAGAGAAAACATTTGAGAAATAAACATTTCAGGTCAACTCCAATAGTAATCAGGGTTAGTTTAGCATGATGCAGCTGCATGTTTAATATGACCCTGTATTGTATGTGAATGTGAGTGAGTGACAAAGTTAGAGTGAACTTTGTTATCTCAACCGTACATAAGTATACAGAGAGACAAACTTGATCTACTTGACTTGACCCAGAATGGTGAATCTCAGGGTCCTTGGTGCACACATGCGCATGAAATAACAAAACACAACTAATAGAACACATAGTGCAAACAACTAAACGAGAATCTGCTATGACGTACAAGACGTTTACTATGAAAGCCCTGTCCAACTGGAGAGTTGTACTTGTTGCCCCTTTGCACATCCTTATCTCTTAAGACATTAACCAAAGTTTGCAGTTCATTAAGTGGAGTTTTGTTTGCTTGTTTGTTTAACTGTTTATGTGTAGTGATTGTTCTAGTGTCATGAGTAGCTGTGTTTCCCTGCCTCTGTACATTTTTACCTGTCTGACAGTGTAACAAATTCAGTGCTGTATAAAATGTTCCGTCTGACAGTGTAACAAATTCAGTGCTGTATAAAATGTTCCGTCTGACAGTGTAACAAATTCATTGCTGTATAAAATGTTCCGTCTGACTGTGTAACAAATTCAGTACTGTATAAAATGTTATGCCATCCGACTTTTATGGGCCTCCTGTCAGGTGGGATCCAGTTTAATCCTTTTACGCAGTAAATATGCTCTAATATTAAAAATCTGAATGTTTTGGAGGCTTTTGAGTGCAATTTTAAATTTTACTTTTTCAGTTAAATTAATGTTTGAAAATATTATTAAAAACAGAAATACTGCAGAAATGGGACCCATATCAATGACTGTAAAATATTATACTGGCTTTATTGTATTTGGGTAAAGACATAGCATTGCTGAACTCGACCACAATGCGGCAGAATAAATGTATGTCCTAATTACACACATCATATGTCATAAAGGCAGTGTGATTGATGAAATGTCATGATGAACGTTTCTTTTTTACCAGGTCATTAAAGCAGCTAGAAACGTGCACTGATATTAAAGTTATTTGTCTTTGTAATATTGCTTTTAGTCTCAGGGGTTTGAGGTAGGGTCAACAAGAGATTTTTCATTCCTTTGTCCCACACTCATGCAAAAAAGCACAGATCACCATCCAAAACAGTGAAGAGGGACAGTCCAGGGGTTTATTGGCTTTGCCTTGTGAGGACAGCAAGAAAATCATGGATAAGGATTGTGTGGCAGCCAGTATTACACACGGCAGAACCAGTCAACTCAAGAGCACAGGCCTGATCAGGAGGTCATAAATCAGATGTACTGGCAACAAAAGGCTGGACAGGTCTCCTCGGGTTGTGATATCATCCAGCACCCTCTCCTGTATCAGTGCTGTAGACTTTCATAAGAGACCAGAGGCAGCTGCTATGAGCAGTGAGTCAAGCCTGTTGTCAACAGAGGAAGCCCTGGACTCAGTTGGGTAGTTAGACAAATGCTCAACAACCAGGAAGCCAATACTGAGAAAACAGCGCCTTCTGTATCTCAGAATGCAGAGCTGGGTGAATCAGAGTACCCAGAGCTCAAGGGAGAGGTGACGGATGACATTTTGGCTGTGCCTTTTGCTGAAAGTGGACTTTGTGAAAAAAAAGAAAGTCTTTCTTCCACTAAAATGGATGGACCTGTCACCACATCAGTAGCTGTGGATTACACACTCTAGCTGCATTTCAGTGGTCCTCTCGGCCTAGAGAGCCACCAGGAAAAACTGGAATCAACCCAGGTGCTGCCCAGCTTTAGACTGTGAAAACCATAACCAGAATGCAGGATTCTGGATGTAGCAGCTGGGAGCTGGAGGACAAAATCAGCAGCAAAGACCCTCTTGTTCTCAACTGTTCCTGAGAGAAAGGGGATCTTTTCAAATGTAAGGATCTCCAGACACATATGGCGCTTTTCCACTGGCACAAGGAACTGTGCTGTACAACAAGCAAATGGTTTTCCATGGCAAATAAAGCAAGCTGTACCCGTGCTGTCACAGTCCACTTCGATGGCAGGGCTGAAAGCTGGCAGCAGCTGAGCTCACCACATCTCTGCTTTTTGATTGGTCAAAATGTTATCATAACATGGAAAGAGGCCACTGTTTATTTTTTTTTACTGTCTAGACAAAAAACAATGATAGAGATATAAGCTAACAACCAGGAAGAGGACAAAGTGCAAGTACCACTATGATGAAAAACCAAGCCATCGCTAACAAGTTAGCTGGGTTAGGTATTCATCGCGCAGCAAAAGAAAAATTTGTGAAACTCAAACAAGACTATAAATAATAAAAGATCACAATAACAAAAGCCAATGTTAAAACTTACTTAGGACAGATAAGTGATGTTGCAGGATAGAAATACAGTAGAACTAACAATGTGTTAAGCAGAGCTATATGTGTAGTGTCTGGCTCTTCCAATGCCCTGTCAACTGGTTTCGTTTAAGAGCAACAAAATAGCTAAATGCTATTTCACTTTGATCCGTATTGCATTTCTCTCAATTACTAATTTTGCTCTGATATCCTGTTGATATATTTACATATAATATTTACATACTAGTACATCTAGTACATCTAATTATCAGACATGGGTGGTTCATGGATTTCTGTGGAAGAGCAATAGTGCAAATGTCTACTTTCCAAACCTGCCTAAGACTGAAACCATCTGTTGTACTGAAGGTTAGTGAGATGTATGAGCCATTGTGTTCTACCAAGCGTGACAGATGCCTAATTTTGGTAAATGTAAACTTATTTACCTGCTCTCAAACTCTCAGCAGCAGGTAGAAGAAATCACTAGCCTTGATCAGTAAGAAATGCAAAAACTTGGACCTGACCAACCTCTACATGCTGACCATGCTCTCCTGGGCAAGACTGATCCATTGTCTCTGCTCCCTGGTTGTTACATTTTTGCATAATTAAATTGTCCAAAATTTGGTCATATGGGCTGCAGTATTTAATGGGTATTTGTGGTAAATGTCAAACGTTTTGTCTTTGTTTGTCTCCCAGCTTCTCAGCGGAACATGTTTGTGCAGCAGCACTCATGCCTTTAGCATCGCACCCTGTTTACCTGGACCAGCAGATGTTCCTGCACTATTACCAGTCTGGTACCCCAACTCTGTTGTCTTCTGTTAAGAAGGGAAGCTGTACCTTTGAAGAGGAGTGATAAATCAACTCCCTCATCCCTTTTTCAGGTTTCTTCTCACTGACGTGATCTGTGCAGCTCCTGCTGTTAATGGCGCATGGTGGTGAGCACACGTCATCTCATTCTATAAAATAAAATAACTACAGCGAATAAAAACAAATACCCTTCAACAGATTAGATTACTGCTCCTTTTGCATGGTCTTTAGAATGAAATGATGCGTTTCTAAAATTCATGACATTACCATTTCAAGGAACAGGTCTTATGGGACAACATAACTCTTCTTCCAGGAAGGGATGATTGACATTGATGGGATCTGTTACTTTGCTGTCATGACCCGCTGAATAACAAGCTGTAACAGAAGCTATCATTTTTCACCTCTTCTATGGCAGACTTGGATCCAAGAGAAACTGAAGCCAAGTCTGCCCTGGAAGAGATGAAAAATTATAGCTTATGTCACAAATACAAAACATAGGTCACAAATTATGAGAAGCCTTCAGTTAGTGAAAATGTGGGACATGAGTGGAGGGCTTTTACAATTTTTGGTAAAATATCAAACATTTTGTCTTAATTCAACCTTCTGTGTGTCACGTTCTCACTTGCTGCCATGAAGCAGGAGTCAGAGAGAAAGGCTTCCATTTATTAGCTTTCTTGTTTATTTCACCAAACTATAAACAAAACAGGCTCGAGGGCCAATAGGACTTCACAAGTATACGCCAAACCAAGAATGATGGTGAATCCACAACCCGTGACTAAACCAAAACCCCTTTTATACACAACTAAGCAAACCCTAATAAACCCCAGCGGTGACTAATAAACTCATAACACAAGAAGTCTTCAAAATAAAAGCACCACACAAACCATAAGCAAACTTAAATAAGAGTGACCCCTAGCGGTCACCCACTGTCAGTCCCCAGACCTGACAGTACCTTCACCCCAACGGCGCCACTCCGGGGCGCCCAGAAGAGCCACCAGGCCCACCCAAAAAGGAGGAGGCAAAACAAAGAGGAGTCCACTCGAGGGCCCTTCCCAACTACTGTCCAGGGCCCGCCCCCTGGAGTCGTCCCTCCAGCAGGGGTCGCCTCCGAGTGGACCCTCACTTCACCCCCCCAAAAAAACAAGCATAAGTCCCCGGCTGTCAAAGTCCTTCCCCCTCCTCCAAGGACGCACCTCCGGGGCATCAGGCGGCCCAGGACCCCTCCAGCTGGGCAGGAGTGACGGTGGTGGCCACGCCGAGGCGGTGGGGGTTCCAGCAGGAACTGGAGCCGGCGCAGGCCCTCCCGCAACTGGAGCCAGCGTAGGGGACCTCAGGAGGCAAGGCGCCGGGACTGGGGACCTCTGGGTGCGAGGCGCCGGGACTGGAACCTCCAGAGCAGGAACAGGGGCGTGGGCTTCCAGAGCGGCCCCAGGAACAGGATCGGCTTCGGGAGCAGGAGCAGCCACTGGAGCTGCCTCTGGAGCGGCCTCACCGCGATGCGGTGAGAGCTGCGGCTGTGGCAAGACCCTCCTGCTCGGGCTCGGCAGCAGGTTCGCCCTCTGGCTCGGCGGCAAGACAACCCTCTGGTGCGGTGTGGTGGGGAGGCGAGGCTGACGGTGACGGCTCGTGGAGCTGCTGGTTCCCGGCCATGATGACGTTCTTTACCAACTCCTCAAGCTGGTCGAACTGGCCGAGTTCTGCGAGCACGTCCAACAGGCCGAGCTTTTCCTCCACACGCTGGCCATCAGACTGCCGCAAAGGAGGGTAGGGTGACCCTGATTCCCCCAGGGTCCCAATGCACGTGCCCTCTGGTGGCGTGGCGGCACTTTCGCCCTCTGGCGGCATGACGAACGGGGAGGCGAGACAGGCTGCCCAGTCTTGTAGGGCTGCGGTGGACTCAGCTCCACGCTGAGTGTTGCTCAGCTCCACGCGAGTTCACCCAGGGGATTCGGCCCTGTCCCCAACCCTGGGTCCAGGACCCTCGGTTCTCAGCAGGAGGACCAAAAGAGCTTCCTCCTTCGCTGGAGCACTCACAGCGGGTTTCCGGTCCTGCTTCCTCCTCACTGGCCGACGGGCTTGCCGGTTGGCTACGCTGTATGCAGCCATGTCCCGGGCGATCAGCTGCTGGGAGAGTAGCGATAGCTCTCCCAGTAGCCACTTCTCCTCCTCTGGGGTAAACTCCACGCTCCCCGTGTCTCCCCAGTGTTTGATTGCGGTGGGTTCTTCTGTCACGTCTTGTCCCGGGATCCCCATGCATGTGGCACACAGGCAGACTTCCATTCTTGCTTGTCTTTATTAACAAAACCAAAACATAAACAAAAAGCCAGGCTTGAGGGCCGATGCAGTTTCAAAAACTCTCACAGGACATCCACCAAAACAAGACATAAAGCAACGGAGAACCCATAACTAAAGACAGAACATAAGCCCCTTAAATACACAACTCCCAATCCCCAACAACCAATAACGGAAACACAAGTATTAACCACAAATGCAACACAGCTGTGACTTAACTCAACACAAGAAGTCTTCAAAATAAAAGCACAAAACAAACCATAAACAGACTTACATAAGGGTGACCCCTAGCGGTCACCCACTGTCAGTCCCCAGACCTTACACTGTGTTTGTAACACAGACAAGTCACTATTATTTTTGAGCTGAAAAAGCATCATTCAGATTGCTGTACACTCATGGATGTTGTGTGGTAATTGTTATAATTTCTTTTCACACTGGCAGCCAGCGCTGCTAAACCGCACTTTGGCAGAGCACAGTTTTGCCACCTGGCTGGACAGCTTTAAATTCTTATGATTCATATCATTCTATACCCTGCCCCCCACAACACACACACCATCTCTCACACCCTTAATGCTATTCTATCAGATTATGTTGTATCCATAGATTAAAAACCACAAACCAGTGACTTGGGTAAGAAAGGCTGTGATGAAACATTACTAGCTGCAAGCAGGAGAGGGTGTTGAGGATCCAACTGAGAAGAACACATCAGGAATTTTTACTATACGTTTTAATTAATTTGCAAAATAAAGAAAAAAATATATTTTAAGACTTGAAGATTACACTTAGAGAGCAAACTCCAAGATCTGAATTTTTCCAATTAGCTGCTTTTGTGTATGAGAAGCTATTTGAATGAAACAAATAAAATGTAAAAGGAATTTTGACACCAGAAAAGCAAAACATCACAACAAAGGCTATATGTTTTTACTCAGCAGTCACTGATTGCTCATTCTGTATCCTCAGACCGGAGACTGTGCTAGTTGTGTATGATTCAAGCCGGATATGACTGGATGAGAGAATGATGTGAGGAACAGTAGAAACCATATCACTCATATAAATTGCCTGCTTGTTCTTGGGGCAGAGTGAAAGTCTAGTGACGGAAATGTCCATGCTCATATACAGGGGAGAACTACCTCCATTTCACCGACACTTCCATTGTCTGAACTTCTCCAACTAGTGGCCTTATGGGGAAAAATGACCTTTCCTTAGCACACCTGCTTACTGGGACATGCCATGCAAATAGCCTTTATTGTGAATAGGCCTGCTGCATCCTTTGACTGTTACGAGTGGTAGCTTGTAATAATCAAATGATGAGTAGATTAATGACAGAAATAGCTGCTTTTTTAAGCCCTGGCACTGAAGTGCTAAAAGGGCAGAGCCCAACAAGAGATTTGAGGTCCTCTTATCTAATCACTGATGCCAGGTTTAACCATGCTCCACACACAGATGGTAACATTATTCGCTAATGATAGTGTCTCCAGATCAGTGCAAACTGCCACACTGTAAAAATGTTCAGGAGTGCTTGGGGAACATGACAAAGAATTTCAAGTTGACCTCCAAGGTGTTGGCCTCCAAATTCCCCAAATCATATTTCAATTTAACATCTGCCACAAGGCATAACAGTGGTAATTTTCAAAAACACCATTCATTTCATTTCATTTCAGTAACTACAGAGTTCCTAATATGGACATAATGCCAACCATACACTGCCAACATGACATCTGTTCCATCTTTACAACATTCCACTCCAGGCTCCGGGCACAAATTCATCCTTATCCCATTCTTATTGCTTGTGGATGTAATGTTACTTTCATATATAGCTCCAGTGTGACCTATCTTGAGCTAACCAGGTTGTGTGTACATAACCCTGCTGTCCTTGAGTGCACGGCCCCTAAATGTGAAGCCCCTGTAGAAACATGCGGTTGATCAAACAGATTTCTGCCAGCCACTGTCCACACTCTTCTCTCGTGGCTTCTCTGTGGGTAATCAGACAGACAAGCCTATGAAAAACAGGCCTGGATTCGATAAAACTTTGCTCAATTATTGATTAGCTTCTACACCAGGGAGAGGCAGAAGCAGAGAGAGCGGATGAATGGATAGTAAAACAAAAGAAGGTAGGGAGAGTGCTATTGTTCATACCATTTGTCTGTTCCACTGTAGCCTGATGTATTACAGCAATCAGTGTTGTTCTCTGTAGGTGAAGGCAAGCAGTGATTGATGGATCTACGGCACAGCAAGATCTGAAAATCACAGATATGTACCGGGCCAGTCTCAGCTGTCAAGTACAGACCACAGGCTCTAATAGCATTACGGCTTTTCAGTTGAGCACACTTTCAGAAGAAGTGGTCCTGTATAGGTACATGGTTTTTTTTTACAAGCAATGTGCATGTGACCTCAAGCGTATCACATGGTCTGTGTACCTTGAATGAGTTTTAAAGATATACTATAACATACGCTATAACTATACGCTATAACTGCAACAGAATACAGAATTTTTTATTCAACTGAAGGTGCCTAGGACATACCCTTAAGAGGTCCACTTCAGTAACAAATGGTACCTGTTTTGGGAGTGTATTAGAAGTAAAACCTAATTAATTAATAAAGCTTCTTCATCATAACTACTAGGCCAACAGTGCAACTATCAAAGTAAGTCAAAATGTGGAGTTCTGACTGATTAGTACAACAGTACTCTGTAAAAAGTGGCGAAAGGTCAGGCAGATTGAGTCAAAACAGATCTGGGTTTAACCCTTTAAGCGCCGGACTTTTTTTTGAAAAATACTGGATTTTGACATCAATATTTCAAAAGCTTGTGGCTTA
>JBBPCY010000109.1:20320951-20341767 GCA_037974405.1 Brachyalestes nurse
ATTTAGAGTGTGAGATATATTTTTCATATTTAACATTTAGATTTAAGATCATTTAAGGCAAATCCTCCATGTTGGTGGGGGAATATCACAGCACGCAGTTCAGCCCCCTGCTAAGTAACAGCCAATTGTAATCGTGGGGCGTGGCCAATTAGCATATCTTCTAAACATTTAGAAGAGCTCAACATTTACAAACATCCCACATTTAGAGTCTCCATTTGTAAACATTGCCACTCAAAGACTTGAGACTTGACTTGGACTCGGTGAAAATGTCTTGTGAACATCTCTGCCATGTGTTGGTCTTTAGTGAGCCATGTGACCTGAGCAATCTGATACAGGCTCATTCTCCTTTAGCAGAGCGAAACTTCTCAGTTTACTTACACACACACACACACTCTGTCTCCACTGTCTCAGAATGAACCGCTCAGGTTACCGAACGCGTCCTCATGTCGGACGCAGCAGTCAGGTGTACGCTGGGGAGGAAAGGTGGGGAATCTGTTGGTGCCCTTAGTTTGCATTTGGATGTGGAAGCATCACTTCTCCCTGCAGAAGAGGCTTAAGGAGGAGAGGGGCCGGACTGCACAGGTAGAGTTCGCTTTGATTGGTCATAGCCACCGCCACCGGTGTCTTCTCTCGTTTACTTTGTCTCCCGAGTTTAACTGCGAGTACAAAATGACTCTATTGACAGTATGCTTATCAAATTCTTCCTTTAAAATAAAGGATATTCATTGGCAATTTGTCCATCCTTTGCTATAATAACAGTCTCTACTCACCTGGAAAGGCTTTACACTAGATGTTATAACAGTGCTGTGAGGATTTGATTGAGTTCAGCAGCCGGAGTATTAGTGAGGTCAGATACTGATTTGGGATGAATCACAAACAGGACTCCAGTGCAAAAGCAATGGAACAGTGGATCTAAGGCTCACGTGTGATTACTCCAGATCACCCTGTTCTGGTCAACATCATGTCAATATTAGGAACTCTGAGTTACGTCTAAATGGACTTTTACAGCCAGCGTATTAGTTCATAGGTGTTGTTCAGTGAGCTTCACTTCTAATAGTTATAGTCCTTATAGTCACGTCGCAACACACAGTGGAAACGGTTCAAACTCTTTCTCTGCATTTAATCTTTTAAACCCATTCACCAAGTGAAGCAGTGAGCATCCGCTGCCCAGACCCCAGGGAAGCAGGGGACGGTACCTTGCTCAGGGGTACCTCAGTGGTGCCACTAACAGTCCCAGGATTTGAACCCACAACCTTCTGATTGCAGGGGAAACTCCTGAAGCCACCAACTGCCCTGTGTGTTTGTTTACACATGGTGCTTAAGAAGAAAGCCCAGTATCAGCCCAGGCTGAAGCATCCTGACCCCAGTGCCCAACAGCCCTAATCCAGAACCCAAAAATACAAAACACAAACCAAAAAAAAAAACAACCCACCACACACACCTAGTTTATCATTTTCCATGGCATGTTTCCCATGTTTGATACAGTAGCTTTAATCTCCGTACATGATTTAAATCCACTGTCCTCCTGTAGTTTATTGGCGGTTGGCAAACAGCTTTCAGGTTAATTGGAGCCCCCAGTTCATCCACAATCACAGTGAGTCACTGTAAGCAGCAGCATATGCAAATTCAGTAGACAACGCCAAATCACAAAGCAAGCCATGATCAACACTAACAATCTAAAATGTGTTTCTATGAGTAGTAAGACTGTTTTCCTGTGAAGTATGAATCTTTATGCCAAAGCATGTATGATCTTTCTATTCGTCCAGTCCCTCACAATACATTGAGAATGGGCCACGAGTGAAATGATAAAGAAAACCCGGCAGCAAAAATGGGTCTGATTTGCTGAATATCCCAGTTTAACTCGAATTCCTTGGATGTGCAAGCTTTTGTTTGAAGACCGTCTCACTGCTAATGATGGACGGTCAGTGTGTGGATCTGGTGCCTCAGCACATGCATTCCTGCTTCCTTTAGATGACCAGTCTGAATCATCAACCCTTGCTTTTATTCTGGTAGAGGTATGAAAGAATTTGGATATAACTGTCCTGCCGTTTTAATGGCTGAGGTATTTGAGCCTGTTTTATTTATTTATTTTATTTTATTAAAATTTATTTATTTTTTTAATGAAACTTAGAACTGGCCTGTCGTTTACAGTGTTTGCTAAACTGCAGCTTTTTCCTGCCGCATTTCTGAACTATCTGCTGCATCTGCAGCACACGGTCGACTACCTCAGGCAGCAAGGTCTCTCCTTCTCCGGCGATTAGGAAAGAATAGAAAGCCCTTTGAATCAAAACGCTCTGAAAATAGAAACCACTCAGCAGTTCCTAAATTCCATCCAGTCAAAGAATGTAAAGTGTTCTGCCTAAAAGCGGTAAAACGGTGTAATTTGGTCCTCACTTGCTTGAGCTATCATGGTGATGGTAAACAAAACTGTAAGACCTTGATCTTCTCAAGAAACTGGTTTAGTAATTAAGTTTGAATGAATTTGGATAATAGTAATTAGATTAATGGTGCTGCCCTGCTAAAGTGTTTCAAAGTCAGGTGAAGTCTCATAAACGTTTTGTCTGCTCTGTCCTTATGCAGCGTTCACACTATCAGCATGTGCTCTTGGCGCCTCGCCCTGTTTGATGGCGGGATTTGACTGTGCCAGTGCTTGAGATGGGATAGTTTTAGCTGAATGTTATGATTTTTATGATTTTTAACTGAGGTTTAAGAAAACTTTAAATACAATCTACAAGTTTTTGATGTTGTACAGCGGCAGGGAGACAAAAATGGCCTTCCGCAACCTGTTGCCTGGTTAATGGCCAGCGCTGCTCAGGGTCGAAGGATGGCAAACTACGGCTTAAAAGTAAAAGGGTCAGACACTTTTTGAGGATACACTTCGTTTCGTTTCGTTTCTGTGTTCCTGGGATTGGTACCTGGTGCTGTGTCTCGGCCAGAGGATGCATATCTCATCAAAAGTTTGATACTTGCTTGCAAAAAAGCAAGAAACTGGTGAAATGGGCTCCTCCAGGTCAGGAGCAGTGGAGGGACACTGTGGAGGGAATGTACTCCATGCAGAAACGTATTCTCTCAGGACCAGTGTTGGGACCTGTACACGACAAAAAAAAGGTTTGGTCGGATCTCCAGTTATTAGGAGACCAGACTAAATAAGGGAGTGATATGGGTAGTGACCCCTATCACTCCCCCACCTCTGTGTCGTATATTGTTTTTTTTTGTTTTTTTTTGAGGTTTGTTTATGTAAAGATGAATCAAAAACATACTATTGACGTCATATAATAAATCTGCGTTTCCATTCTGTGACCGAAAACCAGTTGTCTTTTCCACGTTTATTTATATTAAATATATTTATGAATTCATGTTGGTTGAAATAACGCAGATCTGTATTTTGAATTAAAAGTGTTGCGCATTTGATCTACCAGAACATTTACAACTTGCCTTTTCAATCGGTCAATTTACAGTTACAGTTTACAAAATTGTTGTAAAGTTGTATAGAAAAAAAACAAAAAAACAATATACAGTAGTCCCCCAGTTTTACGCAGATCAGGAGTCGCGGATTCAGTCACACGCAGATTTTTTTTGGGAAAACAGAATGCGGAAATCCCCACAATAACACGGAAACTGCACATCCGCTGCATTTTTTTGCGGCAAAAAATAGATCAGGTAGATCAGTAGATCAGGTTTTATTCTTCGAAAACCGGGTGTCCCAATACTTTTGTCACACAACCTTCCGAGAGGCGAATACGGGTTTACCTTTACATTTTCTTAAAGGGTAATGCATTAAACTGAGTTTAAAATGAAATTAAAGTGTTCTGGGAGCATATTTGGGGACATAATTAGGGTTTACACTATACAAATAGGCATTTTCTTTACCAAAACACAACAACGGTAAACAGCAATAATGTGTTTTTCCACTATATGTGGTTCTCTTGGAACGTAACCCCCACGAAAAGCAGGGAATTACTGTACATATAAAAGTATACTTTAATCTGTAGCTTGAAGATGTGCATTATGAATCCCAGCTCATGACACATACATTAAACTCTCTTAGTCACTTTAAACCACAGCTCATAAAAGTAGTTTTTGCCAAACTGAATATATAGCATCCAGGTAGGACGTCCCTTAAAGTGACATTTCATTGTAACAAAAATGAATAAGCAAATATAGCTTTCCTAAATATCATACACCACGCTTTGAGATCTGTTTTTGCAGATCCAGTGAAAAACAATGCCGCACATTTGAAAAGGATGCAGGTGCAGCACTGATGGAGGGAGCCGTTTTGGCTGATTGAAGACATTTGGTTTATGTGTGTGTGTTAGGGTAGCAGTTGCGCTCATCGATGCAGACTGTGGGTTTGTGCTTTAGGGGCGGAGCTGCTGCTGTGTCAGTCCTTTACCCCACACTCTTCTGTACGGCACTGAGCACCGCTGTCAGCAATAATGTGTTTTCTTTACAGACATGCTGTTTTGTGTCCTCTCTCTTTATACAGCCAGTGAAGCGTACATTGATGCAGAAAAACATGGTTTGGTATCACATTATTTAAATGTTTTCTTCTCTCTTTTAAGCTTTAAAAAGTCATATTATGAAATTTCTCAAAGTTTCAATGCATACCATTCACTACCCAGTCTACTCAGACTACATATAGAAATGAAGCTGAAAAGCTCATCATGGTTGTGATGTCACAACGAGGAACACATTTACATAATGACCTCTTATTTAGCCTAAAGCCGTTTACCCTGCCAGTTTACACAGAAGTAACAAAGAGTGTTGTCACTGCATTTGGTCTGTAGTTCAGTTATTGGAGTGAAGTTATGGGAGAAAATGTTTGTGCTGTTCCTGGCTGCTGGGATACAAATGGATCATTGTAGCCATTCATGACTACATGACTTGAATATGGGCCTGTAAAAACAACAACTGCATACAAACATATGCATAAAACTTGAAACTGATGAAAAAATATGAAGGATGTGGGTCCTTTAGCCCCAAAAGCTTCAAATCTGCAAGCACTGAATGGAAAGAGGACAATGTCGCACCCCTTCTAGATCAGCTTAATATTAAGTGTCAAACTGTTCTTGGGCACAGTGGGGGTGCTCAGAAGGAGAGCTACAGTATACGGCCCTCTGGTACTGTTTCTGTGTCCACCAGAGGAAATTCTAATTTCCTCAGAGGAAGTTTTGTTCATAGTTCTATATGACTAGATCATATATTTTTACTCACTCTGGACACAATTTCTGAGTTTCTTTTAACCGTTTACTACCTTTCAGCTAGTTATTTTAAATGTGTGAGGTAAATTATAATCTTAACTGCTATAATGAACCTGCATCCCTTTGATACTAATTAAGGTTACATTACCTGCAATCAGATTAGTTCTTTATAGTTGAAAACTTAGTGATATACATTTTTCATATCTCACCCATCTAAGGATCTCTCTGTCCCTTTCTCTCTCTCTCTCTCTTAGCTGTGTGTCTGGTGTTGGGTTGCATGATTTTCCCGGATGGCTGGGACGCTGAGGTGATCCGGGACATGTGTGGAGAGGAGACAGGGAAGTACACGCTGGGAAACTGCTCGGTACGCTGGGCCTACATCTTGGCCATCATCGGCATCCTGGATGCACTCATCCTCTCCTTCCTCGCCTTCGTCCTCGGAAATCGCCAGAGCGACTTCCTGCAAGATGAAGTCAAGGCTGACAATAAAGGTGAGAGGTGGCCAGCAGAAATGACCTCATGCTATGTCCTATATGCAGCATCGTGAAGATGGTGATAAGGCTTGGCAGGTTCAGAAGAACAATAGCATCTCCGACAGAAATATAGCGATTATGTTTGACATCTTTAAGGCAACAGTAATCCAGCTCTATAATCAGAACTAAAGAATAGATAATGTCATTGAACACAATAAGCCATGTTTTCGTATCCAGGGATCTACATTTGCAAAGGAAAGTGAGCACTGAAAGCACTTCACTTGAACAAGATCAACAAATTTGTGTATGTGCGTAATTTCCCCTGGTTCTTAATGTGCATGCCAACAAACCCCATGACTGACAAGTTGGACTGACAACAAAGAAAGTGTCTCAGAACACAGCAGGGAGATTTGTGCTGCTGCTCAGATACCATTGGAAGAGTAGGAGTGTCTGTTTACTTGGTCTACGAGCAGCATCGCATGGGCTACTTAAGGTTAAGAGTAACTTAATAATAGTGAAAAACAAGAGAAAAGAACAGTTTTTCTAAAAATTCCACAAAGATTATCATACTGGTCTGTCTACAGAGAAGCCTGGGGGTTAAACAACATGGACAGGAGCACTGCAACAAATAGGATCCTGGGAATACAGAGCACATAGGACCCTGGGAACATAGAACACATAGAACCCTGGGAATACATAGGACCTCTCTTTTTAAAAATGGAAACAAAACAGGCAGTGCTACTCCAGGTTCAGGACATGTGCCCATTTCAGCAGCGGCCTTGCCATTTTGTCTAGGGGAATCCCTGATGCCATTACTATATTAGCACAGATTTAGTATTTACTACATGAGTCCTAGGTTGGACTGCGATATTCCCAGTATTGACAGTGTTCTCAGTGACCCTGGGAACATAGAACACATAGGATCCTAGGGATACAGGGCACATAGGACCCTCTGAATACAGGGCATGTAGAAACCTGGGAATATAGAATACATATGACCCTTTGAATACAGGGCACATAGGACCCTAGAACCACAAAATAGTTAAGGCATAACTACATTTATAACTACATTAACCAGCATCACTAATATATCAAGGAAGGTCTTCCCCATCCAGGAAATCATCTTTCAGAGACTGTCTTTCAAAGAGAAGGGAAACCCCCTCTATTGCAAACAAAATGGCTACCACACAAATGTTGGTCTCAGTGAAATGATGGGGCTTGTTCCGTAGTGCCTCCATCTTGTCTTGTTTACTTCTCTCAGCCGACTGATGTTCATGTTTGAGGCTGGTGTAGAGGATGTGGGTTGGGGGGGGGTTGACTCTCTCATGAAAGCGTAAGAGGGCACATGTTCATAAATATTTCATCTCCTCTCTTGAGCAAGACTTCTGTGGTAGACTGCTCCTCACTTCTATTGTAGTGACAAGCAGATTTCATCATGCTGCTAGCTTTTCGATCACCGCGCCACAGTAATTCAGACGCCTTTTGAGCATGAGAGGCAAGATCATGAGGTTTATGCCACACTAGGAGGCTTTAAGACAGGGTTGTGTTTGCTCGAATGCCAGTAAATCATTCATAATAGGCTTCGTTACCATCTTGATAAAAAGCATTACAATGTGAAAAGGCGGGGTGGGGGGATAAAGAAGCAGAAGGGAGAGAGTGAGTGAGGGGAGTATAGAGAACAACTAAGAATGTGCCAAGCTGAAAAAAAGGAAAGAAAGATAGAAAAAGAGAATGAGAAAAAAAATCACCACCCAATTCCTTCATAGCCTTCTGATTCTATTGAGGAAGTTGCCATGGTTACGTGTTAGATTCCGGCAGGATAAGAAGGGCTGCTGCTCTCTCCCCAGCGACTCGGCACTCTGCAGCTGTGCCTTCTCTTTCTCACACACATACACACACACAAACACGCACACACACACACACACACATACACACACACACACACTCATGCACACACACACATGCGCATGCACATACATCATCACTCCCCTCGCTAGTTGCTAATTCTATTTCATCAGAGGGGTTTTAAGGGGGAGGGGAACAGTGGGTAAGGTGGAGAGAGGGAAAGCAGGAGGGGGAAGGCAGGCAGGGCGCTTTCTGTATGCCATGTGTATGTGCACAGCATCTGTAATAGCCAGGGAATCGGTGTTGCAGCATCAATAAGAACCTGGTGGCGGGTTGCCAAGCCACCCCAGCTTCTATTTGTTCTCTCTCACTTTAATCCACTCTGCTGTAACCTCACCGTTTTCTTTCCCTCCAAAAAGCCCTTCGAATTTCATCAAATCTCCCTTCCTGAGCACAGCATCACTGCTGTTTCAGGTGACTCCTTCATACTTCCCATCTCACCCCCTTCTCCATTCTCAACACACACACACACACACAAACACACACACACACACTCACACACACACAAGTGCGCGCACACACAAACACACCCTGCTCCAGTCAGTATTAGGGAAAGTGAGCTGAGGCCATTAGCATCATGCTAATGAGTAGCCGCTTTCCTGTCCTCGTTACAGTTTACGGAGCCTGGAGGGGATCCTGGGGCTGCTGGACGTGACTCGCATCTATCATCGATCCCACCATACTTGGACAGAAAGGGCAGACGAGAAATGATTGTACGCTTTTTTTCACATACCTGCAGACAAACTGGATCAATTTTCCGGGCATTCAGCAATGTCATTAATTCATGTACAGTTAGTGTTTTGAATTTAATAAAATAAAAAAGAAGAATCATTTTCTCACGGAGATGCAGGTCTACCAGACTACTTTTTAAGATTCTGAGTTAAAGGATAGGCACATTTCCGCATTTAGAGGAGATTCCAAATGTCTTTTGGCCCACTCTTTCTTCTGCCTCCCACACTCCAAGGCTCCTGCTGATTCCCAGTTCTACTCTGGGTTTGGACGGCACTCCGCTGGCTCTGTAAATCCGACTGGAATTGGGAAACAAGGATGGAATAGACTCCCACCACTGGGACCTTAGCCATCTGATTTATGAATGGAAGAAACGGGCTAGACTGCAAGAAGTGCCTTTCCAAGGATATCATCTGTGTTCTTTACTACCCGAGCAAAAGACAAACTAACATCCCCAAAATCTCAATGAAATGGTTTACAAGACTTACAATATGTTCAGCCAATCCTGTACTATTCCAACAGCATTAACAAGGACTGCAACATCATGACTGCACACAAGTTTAACAGGCATATAAAAATGCATTGATTCGTCACAATGGCGATGGCATACAGGGAAAAACTGATATATTCCATATACATACTATATTCAGTAATTTTTTTTGGCCTGAAATTTGAGGCTTGTTTTACTGTGAAAATCCCCAAATGCTAGGTTTTTTGTTTGTACTGTGTGAATAGTTTTTCAGTCACATTTTTAAACAACTGAATTGTGGTCAAATCTGAGATGCACTGAGTCATCTTCTGTAGCATTGTAATCAGACTGGATCGTTTAGAGGTCAGAGCTTCACACCCTACAATTTAATGCACAGCTCTTGTGCCAAACGCAGCCCAAACTAAACAACACCTTCTATTCTGTCTTTACAGACTTTGCAGTATCCAGGGTAAGTCTTTCACTCTCCCTCCCCTGCTGATGTGGCTTCCGTGCTTGTGTGTTTGCTGTGTGCGGTGGTTTTGTGCTCCAAAACGTCAGTGTTGTGGTGCTGTAGTATCCTGACAGTGTGTACACTTATTTTGTCCAGGTGGGTTAGCGCCCTCGCTACACACTCCCCTTGCTGTATTATCTCTTCTAAGCCTGAGAGTGAACCTGAAACCTGGTGTCAAAGCGAATACGCGCCTATTAGCCAATCCAGACAACGCCTTTCAGAAATGCTGCTAGCACAAATGCTGGGGAGTGGTTGGAACAATGCTGGAGGCTTTTACGCAGCGCAGTCAGAGGTGTCCGCTGTGCTGAAGACCCTCGAGCGCCCCCCTCCCCCTCCCTTTTAGAAAATGCAAATGTCTCGGCCAGGGCGCACACGTCAGGTCAGAGAACACGTTCGGTTGATTCACAACACGTTCCCAGCAGCCCTGCGGGGAGGCGCACATGCACTTTCGTTCACGTCTGTAAAAGCAGAGAGGATGGAAACGAGTGCGTGGGGGGGGGGGGTCCAGCTTAATTACTAGATGACAAACACGTAAATGCACAAACAAAAGAAATGTGACACGAACAGCAGGGAACAGACTGCATGAAAAATGCATGCTTAAAAGCTTCACTGGTGTGTGCAGAGACAGAACAAAACATGTCCAGTGATTGCAGCGTGCAAGAACGTTACTCGTTTCCCCACTTTTTAAAAACGAAAACAAAACAGACAGTTCAGAACAGGCGCCCATTTCAGTACTGTTTCAAACACACCCTCCTCAGCCTGGCCCTGCCATTTTGCCTGAGGGAATCCCGGCTGCCATTACTATATTAGCACAGATTGAGTTTGCTAGATAAAAATTACCCGGAAATCACTGCATTCTGAGATGTTTACCCCTTTCAAACCCAAAAATGACAGACAACATGGTTAATATTTCAAGGATACATTTCAATTTGATATGTTCAGACTAGGCAGTTAGATCAAATCTCATCGTTTCATCCCACACTTTTTTGCTTGCTGAAATTACCTCCTGACGAATCTGAACACAAAAGAAATTTTGTAGTATTCACAGATTGAAAACACTCTGAGCAGCAAAAGTAGTTTTACATGAAAACTTACTGAAAGCACAAAATGACGCTGCTTGAGACTTTTAGATGGAATGGGATGGAAATGAAAGGGTTAAAAACAGAGTGCTGCTGAAATAACTTTAGTACTTTGGTAGTTAGGAAGGCTTCACAACTAACTACAACAAAAAGAAAGGCAATACACTACATCTATGGTTTTAAAGCAGTGCTTACAGTCAGACAAAGCAGTTATTCATGTGTATGTGTTACATTTGGACCATGCACTGCAAAGCTCACTGAGGGTAATCTAGCCATGGGTGAGTGCATTCTGAAAACAATTCTGCTTGCTGTCCCCTGGAATCTTTCTCCCACGATGAGTTGTGGGTTGAATTTGGTGAAGGCATGAAAGTACTGATGGAGGACCCTGGTTTGTCGTAGGGTCCATGCATATGCATGCCATGTGTCACATCTAGCGTGTACTGCTCTTACTGGTGTGTAATAATAGTTATTTTTCCTTTCCAGCCACCACTGCATCTGGCCTCTACGCTCCGATTGGACGGTGTAAGATCAAACAACCAAACTAATCGATCGATTTATCAATCGATTTGCCTCCATTCGATATATGCATGTAGTCCTAGCATGCAGCTTGTATCTGCTTTAGCCGAAGATTTGAATGTTCTTGTCTGGTCTGTTGCTGCTGAAACAGTGGTGATTTCCTTTTCCCTCAGCCGTTTCTCCTAATGTGTGATTTCCCTTCAAATATGCCTCTCCCTAATTTTCCCCTCACCTTGTGTCTAAGAGGGAGCGATTTACTGTTATGAACTTAGCGTGATATGCCATCAACAACCAAACTCAATATAATGAAGGATTTGTAATTAGCTTAAGTATATTGGAGCTGGGATTACACAACATTGGCCGGCTGTTATTGGAGTGGCAGTAAGAAGAAGGTGTTGACTTGGTAGTGTAATAGCATTCAGTAGCTAGTTTTTCAGCAACCTCATCACGGATGAACGTTCCACTCAAATATGTTTTCAATGCTCTCTACGAGGACAGTAATTATTTAGCCAGCATTTTCGGGGCTCTATGTTTGTTGAAAATTAGCTTGCAATAAAATGCGAGTCATGTCACTTGGCACGTTGGGATAAGGAAGTGAGGGCTAGTAAGTTAAATGTTTCTGTAAAATGACTACAGTACTCCAAAATACATGGAATGGAAAGGTGTTGGCAAGGTAACAGCCTCTAGTGACCGATGACCATTTCGGAGAGCTCTTTCTTTTACCAGCTTTTGATGCTGACAGATTTGTTACTGCTATGTAACATCAAAATATGTTTTGTATATGTGTATAGCAATAAAATATTTATGTGACCATTGTAGCATATGATGAGGAAGGGAAGAGCAGTAAGTAATTATAAATGCCCACTTATGAACTCATGCATTTGTTGCTATTTCTGTGTTAGTAGGGATAACTTTTCTGAAGCACTTTTTTAAGCTAACAGCACAAGTACTTCAGTACTGCTTCAGCTACAGAGCGTTTTCAGAATATTGGCAACATTTTTCAAAACTCGCCTCAGTAAAGATGATAGTGTTCTGTGGTTGGCTGGGATACTCCAGTAATGAAACCCAGGTAAGGACAGTCGAACTGTCCACCACATTTAGCTAGAGTCTAGTAATTAATATCTTTAGACTGTCTATCTCAAGCCAACTCATAACGATCTCCTGCAAAGCAGAGAAACTGCGTCTGGGCACCTGGCCCAAAGCCTCCATAAACACACAGAGCAGGGGAGCAGAGAGGGAGGGGTGGCCAGGTGGTATCACAGCGCTCTACCGTATGTTTCTCTTTTCCTTTCGCTTTTTTCCATCTTTAAATGAGAGGAAGCTGGAGCTGGTCCCCGTCTGGTGGCTCGGTGGATTGGCTGGGCCAAGTGGGACATCTAATCGTGTGGAGGTACAGGTGTCATAAGCAGGTCATTAATAGTGTTACGGCAGATTATTGCTGGTATAATCTCTCTCTGTGTTACTGCAGTCCTCTTACACTCCCATGGCCCTCTCGGATTGATTTGTGTGCACGTAATCCGGTTTTCATTAAACTGGCCAGCGCTTCTCGATGAGTCATCTGAAAGTGCTACTGCTATTATTAAACTCGCAGGGCAGACAAACAGTAAACGTCCGTCAGGCCTCAGTCCAGTAACCGAGGCGTGTGCATGTCTTTGGAGATGAAATAATAAGAATGTTTGGCGTTTGATAAAACTTCTATTTATAGCAGCTGCAGTATTTTAAGCACTTTCCAGGTGGTGGTCTGTTTCATATATAGTGTTCATTCATCCTGTGAAAAATCATCAGAGGTGACCACCTCAAAAGCCAGAAAGCACAGAACTTGGAAGGGCACCAAACTGCCCTCAGATTGTTGAGTTCTGTGCGGGGATGCCCAGCACATCATTGCTACAGTGTTGACTGCTTTAGTTCATTGAATTCAGTTGACATTATGGGTGTTAGACGGCAAAAACATTGGACTGGACCGTAGAATCCCAATGAACCTGTGATCTGTAATGAAATCAAATTAATGTGAAATTACCATTAAAGGTGATAAGCCAGAACCCTGCATCATAAAGAAAAGAATCAAATACCTGAGTACTCCCCTGTGACAGGACATAGTTTAAATTATGATAAATGTGCATCAAAGTGCATCCTTTAAATCATATCCATTTTTTTGTTTCTTGTGGTGGATAGAAAACAGTAAGGTGTTTCACCTCACCAACTAATGGAGCATTTAATCACATTGTGTCATTGGTCAGGAAAGAGATACACAGGTTTAATGCTGTACACTCTCCTCTGTACGCAATATTTTGAAATTCAGAGATACACAGTTTACACAGAAGAAAAATGGTTATCTCATCCAGGACATTTGATGTCTGCAGTCTGCTCCTTTAGTTTTGCACTGGAGCTAATGGAGCTAAGGTTAATGTAACCAGGCTAACAGGTAATGGAGCAACTGTTTTAAGCCATGGGTGAGCAAAACAGCCTGTTATAGTTTTATTGTTTTTGGCAAAACAGTCATTTAGCTTGCAGTTTTAGGTTACATATTTCTCCTTAGTTTTTGATGAGTACTGGAAACATTTACACCAGCAATAAGCTGCACGACTAAATTGCACTGATGTTGTTAAACAAGCACCGATTACTGTTCAACATGCTGCTATCTGTAAAACACATTGCACAGACAAACACTGTAGAAAGTAGTAAAGGGTGGTTTTTATAGGATTTGATGCAAGTGTGTGATGATGGGTACAATCTTCTCCAGTGCAAAACTAAAAAAAAGCAAACTTTGGACATCAAAAAGATGCATTTGCTGATCGACTACATCTGTTTGTCATGCTATTGCTTTGAGATGGGGGCGGATTGTGTTGCCAGAGTGAGTAGCTTAGGGTGTGTGTAAGATGCTCTGGACTATAAGGAATGAGGGCTGTGATGAGAAATGTGGCGTCTGTTAGAGTTTAAAGCATTTACCTGGAAAGGCAGTAGACAGCAATTCAGTAATGACACTTCTCAGTTGGATCATTGTTCTCTCTCAATATCACTTTATGTAACTCACTTAAGGGGGAGGAAGAGAGATTGCATATCTATCAGGATGGTAGAGCCAGGCCCGTGCATCTGTATGATGGGGGGATGAATGCCAGAATGTGAGAGGGAGGGGGGCAGAATGTGAGTGAACAAGCAAGGCAAAGAGCAAGTGCAAGTGTGAGTAGGTTGCTGGACTGAGCTTGTATATGTGAGAGCAGCTCTGTGGTGCTCAAAGGAGGAAGGTCTGAGCAGCACGGCAAGTTGCCAATGCTTAAAAAAGGACATGGACAAAACAAGCAGACAAGCTTCATGTGGTAGCATGAATACTACTACTACCCTGCCAAAGACAGATAGCCCAGAAGATTATGAAGTTTAATGTGGATTTGGGTTACTTATTTCTAATTACAACTGTACAATAGGAATGTGCCTTTACTTTTCTCCAGTTGTTCAAACTTGGGCTTAAAGGAACTCCAGCATTTTTCTACTTAATCTCTACCTGGCACATCTTGACCATATGATTGTTGCATTTCCCTATATATTAGTGGTGCCAACGCCACTAAGTGTTTTAAAACTGTCCATGCATTTTCCTAGTTTGAGTCTTCAAAAAATCCCCTTGCGAGCTGTATGCTCCTTTGATTTTATCACTCTTACACACACAATAGCTTTTGACAATGTTGTTTTTACTAAAGGTTCATTTACAAGGAAAACACACTGCCGATGCCAGCAATACTGTTAATATCAGTAAAAAATAGCACTGAAGCAATTCTTCAGCAGTGTTCGTGAGAGACCTATGGAAGACTGAACAAGCTGCAAACATCAAACTGGAAAACTATATATTCTTAAAACAAAATGTAGTGAAATGAAAGGGGGCTACAGGAAAGAAGATGAGTTGTAATCACTGACTCTATATATGATATAAACACTCATTCATAGAGACAAATTTGAGCAAATATGACTAATACAGTTAATCATGATTAGTTATTTTGTGCATTTGCCAACCCTAATTAGAACGGAACTGATAACCTAGCACTTGTAGAACTATCCTCCAAACAAACCTCTCACTGAAGGTCATGGACAGTTTTTGTTGTAGAACACCTTATATATTGTTTGATCAAAAATATTAAGGGGTACATTTTTTATTTCTGGTAGGACTAGTTTCAAGGTCGGACACACTCCACATGACAGCAGAAAAGTGAAAGCATTTCTTTTTTCAAACTTTTTTCAAAGTCATAAGAACGGTTTTACTTTGACATTTTCTTACACATAGGCATAATTTAAGCTGGGAAAGCTGGTGACATGTCTTCATCACTTTTTTGTCGTGCCCCATTACATTCTTACCTCTTTTTAAAAAGCTTTGGTTATTTTAGCATATTGAATAAATTGACATCTTATATTATGAAAAGACAACATGCTTACCCATTAGTAAATGTAAACCAAAAATCTGGAATATGCCCATAAAGGGGGGGCGGTCCACCCTCACTATATGCCTGATCATCAATCGGGAAAACACAGTGCTTGTTTTGTTGGGGTTCTCACACCCTTTTGTTTTTGGCTTTTGAAAATAAAAGAAAATGCATGGAAACCAAAGCTCTTGGGGCTTCTTTGCACACCCGGAGGTCATGGAATGGGCAGGCAAACGTGACACATACACACACACATATACACTAAATAATTGGGTAAAGCGGTGAATATGATGGACAGTATTACATTTGTGTCTCTTATATACTAAATGAATATACTAAAAGAAATACTGCTGTGCAATGAAAGACAGAAATCTTTTTTTTTTTAAACAGAAAGAATTCATACACTCTGAAGGCAAACCAGTAAAGCAGGTCAGCAAAATAGACGGAAAGAGGATGTGTGCTGTCCTTTTAGATCAAAATCTAGCCCTTCTCCTCCCCTGCAACTCTGAACTGACCCTGGTTGTGTTCCAAAAACCCAAACTGAAACAGCATTCTTTTGTCTTTACCTCCCTTGTTGCATCTCTTTTCTCTGGAGTGCCTGGACTGGAAAATCCACTTCAGTGGTCAACCTGTCAATGTCAGAAGTGTTGTATAATTACTGTATGTTGTAAAAGTGTCCCTTTGATGCTGATTGGCTGTCAGTGAAGATGCTCTGTTTCACACCAAGCTTTTTAAAGGGGTGAGCCAGATCAGCACCAAGGGAAGACTTCAGTTACCCAACATCCACATTCACTCAGTTTCTGCTCTCTATAGAGGAATCGATTGGCAAAAGATCTTACCTATTTCATTTACTGTGTCATACAGTGTCAGAAACCACATGAATAAACATTTTTGAGATTACTTAAGTGAGTAATGTAATCTCCATGATGCTGGTTGGTGGGGTAGAATGTTGGCTACATTAGCTCCAATGCAAAACTTCAACCACCAAAAATGTCTTGGCTGACTGAAATTTGGGGAGAAAGTCAATAGTGAAAATAGTGTAAATTTGACTTTTTTGACTATTCCTTTAAAGTAGAGGAGAATGTGGATTCATCAGGCTGCTGAGATGCAGTCAGGGTGTATTAGTTCATGGTTATACATCCTACCTGCTGATTGCCTCTCTCCCTCTTGTTTGTATCTCTTTACAGATTGAGATCCGTGACACGAAGGATCCTCGCTTTGGAGTGCAGCGGTTCCACTGAAGAGACGCCACCTCCTCCTTCTCCTCCTTCTCCTTTCTTCTGTCCCTTCTTTATCTCACCTACCCCAATCCGTCTCTCCTTCTCCTCTCAGGTCTGCGTCTCTGACCTCAGTTAGGAAGCTGCTAGCTCAGCTCTTTGTAATATAGGACTGGCCTGGAGCACATGTCAAGAAGAGAAACTATTCTAAACACACACACACACATACACACACACAAACACACACACAAACACACATGGTTCAAAAGAATTCAAAATCAAAAAAAAAAAAAAATCAGCTTTACAAAAACCAACAACTCTGGGAAAGTGATGAAACTTACACAGTATTATTACTATTATTATGATTATGATTATGATTATTATTATTATTATTATTATTATTATTATATATTATTACTATGACAACAACGTTACGGTGATGATTATGCTTGCAACGGCAGTATGTTCAAATTTACATATTTTATCTAAAATGGGGGGAAAATCATTTCTAGCTTTAAGAAAAAATGTTATAATGAATTCATGCATATGTACAAGTGCTTGGGTGCTACTGGAGACACAGATGAAGAAAAACTCAAAGCCAAAAATAAAATGAACAAAAAAAAAAAAAACAAAGAAAAATTTTGTACAGCACAGATGTAATTTTGAAGATCGTCTTTTTTTCTGGAAGATTTTGAACTCCCTCCTTTGTACATGTGGTCGGCAACAAGAGACTAGTACAAGAGAAAAGAAGTAGATCATTTGTAAATAATAGATTTCTATGGAGACAGGGTAGAGACATGACACATTTATCGACCCAAACTATATTCCTTCTACGCCCTGGAGTGGATTTATCAAATCTATCATCTTTATCTCTTGATCGAACCTGAACTACCAGTTCTCAGAGGTTATATCTCCACACATTGAGGAAATCCTGCGTTAAACGTGAAGATTAAACACCTTATGAACTTTTCTTTTGGCATGGACCTTTCCCCAGAGCTTCATTTCATTCAGTTTCTTTCCTTTTTCCTTTTTTGATAAAGAGTGGGGGAAATGTTTGACTACAAACAATGGCTAGCAACAAGACATTTCTAGCCTTCTAGTCACAATAAGGCCATGACAGGTTATTTATTCTTGCTCGTTCCAATCTTGTTGCATTTGTTTTGTTCATTCGTTTGTTTTTGTTCTGTTTTATCCATTTTGTCTCGAGGAAAAGCCCTGCATGCTGCATTTTACTCAGGCCCGACATGTGGAGCAATGATAGGTTGTAATTCACCATCACCCAGGCCCTACGAGCAGAGCATCAATGAGACTGTACACAGCGCAACAAGGCTGAGCATGATGGTCTGTGATAGGATCTCAAGAAGCACCTGTTGGGCTTCGAGGGAAAACAAGTGAAGTTTCATCGCAGTGTTGACTTCTAAACTCATGTCAACCTGAAACATGTTTCCGTGTGCTGTGCTACAACTGACCCCAAGAAAATGAGGATTTTTAGTTACAGAAAAGTCGCAAACTCTGCACTTAGGCCATCATGAATTCCACAACTACATCTGGAAGGACCTCAGTCGTACTTTGGAAACATCACGTTCTACACGAGGGGGAAAATGTAGGAAAGCGCCGAAGTGTCAGTGCTTTTTGGGTCACATCTGTGCAGTCATGTGATTGATTAGAACAAAATGACAGATTTACTGTCAGTTTTCCTAAAAGACTCTGGCTGATGCCAGCTTGGTGGTTAAAGGGAGGTCCAGAATTGCCAAAACAGCCCTTAGCTCTGAGTTTCCTCACTGAGAGCATGACAAACGCACGCATAGTACGTTTCAGCAGCTGCGTTGTGATTTGAAGGCCTTTGATGTCTCTGTACCAGTCACAGCAATCCCTAGTTGGGTCTTCAAGCAGAAATGGAGATCATCAAGGCTAACTGTGCACTTACACAACACTCACTCTATATAGATGTTTATATTCAACATGTGTTTATAATGCCATTAAAAAGGTTGCATTTTCATTTTCTGGTCGGCATTGGTTTTCTAAGTTCTCCATAAATCACCCCCCCTCCAAAAAACCTTCATATGTGTGATACCTTTTCGCGCTCCTTGGGTAGAGTTTTGCTTGTACAGAGACTTTCCATTAACTCCACAAGAAAATGTTCCATCATCAATGCTGGGAATCACTTCTGGGGTCGTTCGAAAAGGACAGCACACACAAATACTGCACTAAAAACCTGTGGGCGGGTCTGGCCAGCACTGTGCAGCTTTAAGGTCGGACAGCTTCTCGAGATATATTTGAACAAGGACACCAAGCTGAAGAGTGAAATGTGATGTTCCTACATATGGTGCTTTACCCTCGGCCCCCTTCATCCATCAGAGGCCCCGCCCCTCCAGCCTCACACAGCTGACAGTCCCACACTGGAGAGGAGGGGAAGATGGATGCTGGGGAAATGGGTGAAAGGTAGAGGAATATAATTTATATGGATAAACGGAAAGAGCAAAGAAAAAAAGAGGTGTACACCAAGCTTTGGGAGCAGAAGCAATGGTTCATTTGTGGACATGGCAAAAAGCCTCAGAAATCCCTACACTGTACACCTTTTACCTTTTGCCCCACTCTCTTTCTCTCTCTCTCGTTCTCTCTCTCTCTCTCTCTCACTCTGTCGCCCACAAGGACTTATAAATGCAACTCTATGTTTCCTTGCTAATATATGAACGAACATAATAGTGTTTTTGGATTATGTTTGATTTCATGCCTTTTAAGTTCAGAATCTTTTGTGTACTTTTTTGCTGTTGTTTTTCTTTTTTTGGAGGGTTTATGCAGTGGCATGAGTGGCCCTCAGCCTAAAACTTGGACCCCTGTACTGCACACTTCAGTGTTTTCTATATTCTATCATACCTAATACAGCTCATAAAAGCTGTTATGATGGACTGAGGAGTTGGATCAGGTATGTTAAGGCAGCAAAAACACTGAACTGCAGTGTAGGACCTTCTTTACCTGAGAACCACTAAACATCAGTATACTGTCCTCAGGAGTTTTTACTCAGCTTAAAACAGGAAAAGGAAGACAAAGCATACTACCGTGGGAGAGAATGTCTTACAGTTTCTGAAGGAGTTTATCAGGTTACAGGTCACATTTCAGCTCATGATATGAAGTGCAGTAGTATGCACTCTTAAAAATGAGCACAGAAAGGTATTTTGGGGGATGCCATTGAAATACTGCTTTTGGTTCCTCAAAGCAGAGGTTCCTAACCCTTTTAACAGTCCAGACTGAAATGTAGCCCATAAGGTTTTTCATGGACAAGGATAGTTGCGGGTGAATAATTAGTCTATGAAGGCCCACCAATCAGTCATCATGGCTCACCAACCATTAATCATTACTGCCCCTAGTTCATATGCACACTTTCTTTGTGGTTAGGTGGCAAGAACAAAGTGAAGCTAAACTTTGAGTGTGCTGCACTGACTGCATTTTCCTGTTGATTCTCTTCTGAACATGTAGCTCCTTTGGACAGATCTACCAAAGATCTTCCATGCTGGTTTTTTTTCAGCAACACATAGTGACCGGCATGCACCCATTAGGCAGTTAGAAACATGATATCTGCGGATATATTTAAAAAATAATAATACAGTGGATGTACCCATACTGATCTACAACTTTGTGACTAGTTACCTCTGCCCTGAAGAACATTTCAATGACATGTTTTTAAGAGCAGGTTTTATAATTGAGGTGTATTAGTATTTCTTAAAAGTTAAAAGAACCCAATAAAGTAAAGATTCTGCACTTATTACATTTTTTCCCCTAGAACTGTATGTCCAAGCCAAGAAGATTTAGAAAATGTAGAAAAGAATGTAGCGCACTGTGGATGACACATATCACTGAAATGAAAGCATGAGTGTGTGAAGGAGAATGAAGGGATCACACATTCATTGAGATTTTTTTCTGCCCATAAGGAATTGTGTTTTGGGTGCTGAAGTCATTGAGGGCTGTTAGTGACCATCCATAAGCCAGTCTCACATGAGGACTGCATGCATCCATAATATCTCCATGCATCTATTCATCCATTCACCTTTAGAAGGTGAAAGGAAATGGACAGTTTAGACAGAAGTGTAGATTTTCTTTTTTTCCCTGTTTTGTTGGGTCCTTCAAAAGTACACTGTGCTGACCATATTGGACATACTTAAAGGCTAAAAACATTCAAGGATTTCCTCTCAATTAATTCTTCTCATCCAACTATATTGGCTCAGTATTGAGTTAGTATCAGTACTGATATTATTTGGTTTAATTGTAGTTTAATCTAGTATTGTTATTATACTTTTACAGTTAATCCATTAAGA
>JBBPCY010000109.1:20359947-20379624 GCA_037974405.1 Brachyalestes nurse
AGGGGACATTATCCTGAAGTTAGATGTGAAGGAGAGCTGGACTGACTTTGGCCCTTTCCTACACAAGGACTGGCTAAAAAGGGGGCTTGGTGGAGTTCCTGACCGAGAAAACATACCTAAGGTAACAAACCTTATGGGCAGTGAGGTCAAGGGGTCTGTGATGATAGATGAAGTAGAACTGCTGGCTCAGAAGTTGTCCCTGAGCAGAATCAGAGGACTGCCGTTTTTAGGAAAGGAGTTTAATTCTTCAACACAGTTTCCCTCTTTACCTGAAAAGTGATGGAGAATCTGGGATAGAGTGGGACTCACTGTTAGCTGCATGATGCAGAACAGCTCACCACAGTTACTAACTGTATTTTCTCTGCCCACCAAATCCTCTTCTGAAAACAAAGTCAGTGCAAAATGTGTGAACCAAACAAACTTTTCAACCTAAGTGCATAGAAGAGGCTGAGAAAATAGAAGAGGAAATATTAACACAATAACATTGAAATATATTTTACTCCATTATATTTACAGCCTTTGCGTAATAACTTCTAGAAAGTGGACTGAATTTATAAAAAGGATAAGTGGACTTCCCACAGTGCATTCAGACGGCTTAGCTGTAACTCCATGCTGTGTGGAGGCAGCACTGTTGCCTGACTCGCTCTCAAAGGGTATTACATTACAGGTACCAAGAGCATGAATAAAATAATATAATTCTATGTCAGATGAAGGGTTTTTGCTGGTATATCTGTCCTATTGCTGTCATAACTTGCAGATTGCAGCTACAAAAGCATGTTTTACTTTAACCTGCTTAACTCTATAAAATATCCCAGTGATATCCTAGTAAATAGGAAATTCCTCTTTCTCACTCCCCACCCTCATCACTCAGCATATTGCTTGCAAGCATAAGCGTCTGACGTAAAAGAATTGTTATCTCCACATAACACGTGACCTTGAAATGGAAAGGGAACCTACATCGCTTTAAATTCAGAAAAAAAACAGTTTGGAACATGTGAAAGAAAGCAGAACGCCCCTTCATGAAAAACACATACTCATACACATGCTCTACACACTTCTCTCCCTCAGATAATTAAGTTAGCAAATAAGCATTAATTGTGCATAAAATGTCTGATCTCTGTAGAGAATAATATACATTCTTCTGGTGTGCCAAAACTTTTCAATGATTTATCATAATTTAACTGAGTATTGCATAACATAGTGGATCACTGAAATTGTCAGTTTGTTTTAGAGGAAGATTACAGTAACCCTGGCATCCAACAGGCGGCAAACAGTTTTCAAAATGGCTCTCAGCAGTGTGACAGACCGGCATGCTGAGACAGAGCCAACAACTAAAAATCCCACTGAGCTGCACAAGGCTTTGTTTTTTTTTTTTTGTTTTTTTTTATTTGTTTGTTGTTTTTTGGGTGCATTCTCTTGAGCAAACAGTCATCCAGATAAAACAGTTTTCACACTGCTCTGAGGCCAAAGAGCAGCAGAATCATTCTAAAAAAATGTATCAAAATACTATGCAAGATATAAACATGCACCAAAAATTGAAGAGCAAATTTCCAAAACTCACTCAGTCCAAAAGCATTTTTTTTTCCAGAAAAGCACTTTTTACTCGTTTTACCTATTGGAAAGCAATTCTTACAAGAATTTTTTTTTTACAGTTTTACAGAAATTTAACAGAACTCCTGCACATTTTAGTATGGGCAAATGTGTTTAAAAATATAATGAAAACAGTTTTAAGTACATCGATATTCAATGTCACAATATACACGTTTAATATTTATATCCTAATACATCGACCGCCTGGGAGACCTGGGTAGGTAAGTACCACTGGTCGACTGTGAGTGGACTGAGTGAGTTTTGGTCGTTTATAATATTACACATAAAGAGGTAATGTAAAAATATGCCAATAGTAGTGTTACCAAAAACTCATGGACTGAGTGAGTTTTGGAAATTTGCTTCAATTATGTTTCATCTTTCAACAGACACTACGATATACAGTACTACGAATACCAGGTTTGTTACATATTAAGCCTAATTATTCAGCTGGACAGTATTGCAAAGTGGCTTAAGAGTTTAAATACTCAGTAAAGTTTATGCACCCAAAATAACTCTTTCATATATGTTTTTTTCTCTAAAACTTAAACCGAACATTTCAATTCTAAAACTCTAAAACCATCAGTACTTGCTTATTAACTACTTAAAACCAGAGTTTTAAAAACCACTTTAAAACCAGTGAAACTATAAAGGTCCTGCTCAGTCCTAAGTAAACTGATACATCATTTATTTTATTTAGAGTTATATGGTTGTGAGTTATTTTACCTATAGTGAGATCATTGAAATCAACAGTTCTGGACTGGATAGGATTGTGGGAGCAATAGAAGACCAATGCAAGTGAAAAATGTAAAACAAGTGGTTGAGTTTGGCCAGGAACATATTTCATGTAAATGAGCAAACATAGTTTGGAGCCTACAATGGGTCACAATGCATTTCATAGTGTAATATGAGTGCGAGCTGCAGCAAGGGGCTAATAGCGATAACCAACCTTGGCCAAACTGTCTCCAGTGGGCTTTTATCTGGTAAGCTGTCAAACATGGTTTGGTGCATCATTGCATTCTAAAATGTGTCATGCCACAATTCATGATGCACTGCTACGAGAAACTAAGAAACTGCATTCTGAGCAGTATTATTTTATATATTTAATATAATTAATAATCATATATTTTGATTATACATTTTAGTATAATCAGCATTGAAAGTTAATGAACAACAATTAAAAAAAAAATACTTTTATGAGGTGTAAAGAAAAACTAGACAGAAAATATATGCTGGACAGTTTTTTCGACACCCTCCTGTCACGTTCCCCCCTAGAATCCCAAGGAGAACAGGCGCTGAGGCAGAAATCCATGTTCTTGTTTTTCGTTATTTTCAAAACGTAACACAAAAGGCTCGATGGCCCAAAGCACTTCTTAGAGGAGGAACATAAATCGAACGGTTGACCAGCAACTAAACATAAAACATAAACCCCTTAAATTCACCAAAACCAAATCCCACAAACCAGTGACAGAACAGAACATAACCACAACACAGCTGACAACTCATAAACCTACCTTTCCATTGAACATCAAAATAAAAGCACAAAACAAACCCAAATGTACCAACAGAAATAAAAGTGGCCTCTAGCGGCCACCTACCGTCACAGGCCTCCACCCTGACACCTCCTGATGAATTTTAATAAGTTCCTCAAACGAAATAGAAAATAAATAAGACTCAGTGGTTTGTTGTTAACATGAATTAACCAATAAATGATTATTTGTTTTAAACTGACCAGCAATTAATCCTGACCGATACCAGCAGTCAACTGTAAGAAGCTTCTAGATGGTGACAGGGTACAGGGTACTGCTATTTTTGCTAAAGGTGATGCAACCAAATATTTGTGAAAAGGTGCCAATAACTGTGTCTGGACTATATATTGTGCTTGTATTATTTAACTATTTTAGAAAGAGTTGTTTCTTTCTTTTTTTCTCAGTAACTTTGGTTGTTTAATTAAAGTATTTTGGTTATGCTAAATTGGTTTATTTGCATTTATTTCTAAAGATATTTTGGGGCATGAGTAATTCCAACTACGGACTGTGTATGAAAAATATCACATATTCACTCCAGTAGAACAAAAAAGATTGCACACATTCCTCTACTGTCCACATGTTTATGTTTTGGCTGTTGGAATAACAGTACATCTTATATACAGATTTTTCCTCCGTCTCCCCCTTGAATATTGCATGTTTGAATCCACTGTAAATATTTGCTATCGAAGGACCAAGTGATGGTCTCAGGTTGTCATTTGCATACTCGTTTTGACTTTGATTTTGGCTTTATTCTCAAGTTATATTAATATGTAATAAAACATTTGAGGGGTTAAATTATGTGAATGACATTTTTGGAATGAAATGATGCCAACCTTGCTGTTAGACCCCATTATCATAAGAGTCATAGAGGGAATGTTCTTCTGAACATCTCTGTTATTTCAAACCTATCTACCGAATCTATTGAAAATCTCACATATATTTGCGAAAATCTGAATATGCCAACTTCTTTTCTTCTTTTTGTAATCATTCTTGGTGTACACAAGGTAACCTACATTTCAGAATATGTAAATGCCATTTTATCACGGTACACTGAAAATACTGGCAATATGGCTTGCTCTTAGATTCTCCCATGATTCTTATTGCTTGTCTGCACTCAATGTTGAGAAGTATGTGGAAGATGTACACATATATTACAGTTTATGGTCGATTATAAAAACACCTATGTTTTTACATTTTTAGGCTACTTCCCCCAAAAATTTAAGAGAAATAATTAATCTCTTCTAAAAGATACACCATCAGTGTTTCTTAGCTACTTGGCATGTTTAGCATTATCAGCATATGGCATAACAAGAACCCAATGCTTAAGACAGACCCTAAAATTTAACTAAATAAATAACTTATAGGTTATGCTAAAGTCTGAGTAGACTGAGTTATTTTATTGAGAGATTATTGAAATGAAGAGTCTCAGTGCTCTGGATGATAGTGGGAGCAACAGTGGATGGAAGCAGGTGATTAGAGCCAAAAAGTAAGCATCATTGACACCACTGTCAATAAAAACAGTTTGGCATCATCATTCAATCACAAGAAGCCTAGATTTCATTTTCAGAGTGTAAATGGTGCTCAGTGGGATGAAAATGGCACTGAAAAATGAGCACAAAGCAGAATTAGCAAATCACATGTTAACAAGACCAGCTGTGGTGGTCTAATGGGCTCTAATGAGGATGGTGTTTATGCGCCTGGGCTGGCTTGACAGCTTGGCATTTACCCACATCTCGCAGGCTCTCTGAATGTTGGAGGATGATGGTGAAGGTATACAGAAAGGCAGCTAATAGATTTACCAAACAGAAACCTGTTCTGGAATTGGCAGGAGTTTACAGAACGTCCCTATGCAGGCGACCACAAATAAAAAAACATTGACCTTTTCCTCCACTTTGACAACTCTAAGGCACCAGTGCATGATTTGATGCATGATTGCCCACATCCCACACCCTCCAAAGAGGAAATGAATGAAAGAAAGCACATGGGACAGGCGCTGTCAGACACTAACAGCAAATTGTCAGATTCAATTAATTAGTGTGGGAAAACTACGATGGCGTGAGAATGTGATGAAAGAGTGTAGAGGAGAGGAAGAAACGAACATCTGTAGTGCTGCATGGTTGGGGGTGAGGATGAGAGTGATTGATTTATTATAGCATTATTCTTTTAGTACTACCAAACACATACAGTAAATTAAATAGAAAAAGAACATGTATTCATAGACAAAATTTTATACATTATTCAGAGCTATCAATAAGTTAAAAATTACTTTTTAGAAAAACATATTACATTTTGAAGCAGCGTAGACACATTGCATCATGTCTGGTACGAATGGAAGAACAGCATCATGTTGTTTGATAATTTAATAGCAATTTGACAGAACTAACATATGTAGGCCATATTTATCAGACCAAATTATTGAACTAGTTTTTAATTAAAAATCCTTCATAATCATACTCTCAAACTTACAAAGAAGTTTCCTATACAAAACATCAGTAATAACCAGATATTTTCAAAACTTTTTCCTATTTGTTGAGATGTAGGAACATATTTCTAAAGCTTGGGCATATATATATATATATATATATATATATATATATATTAGGGCTGTAACGGTACATGTATTCGCAATGAACATGGTACTGTTATGCCCCCATAGCGGCCAGCAAGGGCCGCTTTGAACTCTGTTGGGGCTTTTAATTTGGGGCTTTGTAATTATCTTTCCTTAATGGTGGTTGAGTTTTGTGTTTAGTATTTAAAGGGGTTGTGTTTTACGTTCAGGTTGTCGGCCCACCGTCATCTATGCTTCTGTTATTCAGGGATTATAGCAAACGTATCCAGAGAAGGTCTCTGTTTTGGGTCCTCGAACCCTTTTTGTTTTCTATTTTGTGAATTAAAGGAGAAACCTTATCATGAATGCTTGGTGGTGTTCTTGCCCTCACTTGGGAGAGTGGGGGCGCCATGACAGGTACGTGGGTCACGGTTTGGTACATGATGTCGTACGGAGAATACACGGTACAACGGAGAAGACACGATTAAAGTAAAGTGGAACTAAATTTACAAGCGTGAGTTTTGTTGCCTTCTTGCCTTGGTGTTAGTGACTGGTTCGCTCGGCAGGTCCAAAAAAGAGACGATACGGGGAGCTAGGTCTGTGCTTTCCTCCCTCAGAACGGGAGAATTTATTTCCTTTCTTCTAAAAGAGCATTCGAGTGGCGAAAAGCACTCGCGAACGAAGCAGCCATGAAAAGAAACTTCCACGCACTACTACACACACACACCCCTGAAAAACTACATATCCTAGCATACATGGTTCCTTAAAGGAACAGGCTCTGTAACGTTTCATATGGAAACATTAAACAGCAACCTTTAAAATTTTTAGCCATCTCACTTACTTTCTGTTAGGTAAGACGAATATTAATTACTATTTTCTATTAACACTAGATGTTTAACTTGTTTTTTTTGTCATCTATACATGAAAATATACTAGACTGCCAATTAATGCTACAGTAAAATTACATTCGTGTTTATTTTTTCTTGCTCTTATTTTCTGAAATTATAATTTTGCAGTGTGTTTAACAATGACACTTGATTCAATGACTTTTAATTTACTTTTAATGCTGCAGTAGATCACTTAATTGTTATATATCTGTGCATAGTGGAAAATGTTCTGAACGTGTATGTTGTTTCAGACATCACATGTGAAATCATTTTTGTTGTTGTGAATATGTGACGCCAACATGTGCAAAATCGGCTGCTTCGTAGATAGCAGGGATACACAACTATATACATATACTGTATATCTGTCACCCAGAGAAGAACAGGAATAATCACATTGGAAAAGGAGCTAATGTCCAGGATCTGGCCAACATTTTACTAGTTTTAATTATGACTGGTCTCATAAGCCATGCACAGACAAACACCAAGGTGTTCTCAAAGCCAGGAAGGACACCAAAGACATCTTGCACGTTGCATGAAGTAAAAGAGTAGGAGCTGTGCCACACTCTGTGCCATTTCTCCACTAAGCAAGTGCCAGACCAAATACACTTAGGAGAATACGAATCAGCGTTACCATGGAGATCAAGGAAAACCTTAGGCAATCTTAATTCATCTGTTGCTCCTCACAAAATTTCCAAATGGAAAATGTCTTTTAACTTTTGATCGTCGTGCTGTTGTTTGGAGTCAGGTGGTCTAATGCTAATTATCAATAAGGCGATGAGTGAATTTGTATGGCAACTTTCAAAGAATGTTTGAAAAACTCTTAAATGCCAGCAGGTTTTCAAAAATTCCTCCACAGCTCAGTAAAATGTCATTCAGGGTGGTTATATTCCATTATATCTATACGAGTAAATAATGAACTTATTGTTCACTGGTATGTTTCTGTCCTATAGGTGCTCTTTGTACTGCTGTGCGGCACAAAGCTTTTTTGTTGGAGATTAGGTGGCCTTTAGGCCAACTTGCAATAGTGGATGTGTGCTTTGTTCTTTGGACTAAACAAACAAGAAAACAAAAGAACAAAACATATGAGACAGAACCTGCACTGCCCTGTGGTGCACAAAATTCAGGACATCTAATGGTTCTTTATTTAGAGAACACATAACTTGGCCTGGACAAAACAGCTTAAGAGTGTAATGGTGCAGAAAGGGTGCAGGGTGTCAGTTTAAAGCATTTTGTTTACAGGCATTTCTGCTCTTTTTGCAACAATAGCAACATGAAAAGAAATGCAGGATGTTTTGTAAAGTGGGCATTTTGTCACGTGTGAACACACCACAGTACAGCTCACAGTGTGAACAGTGAAATTCTTTTAAAGCAGTGGACAGCCAGGAACACAGCACCCGGGGAGCAGTGTGTGGGGACAGTGGTGCCACAGGGAGTCCTGAGATTCAAATCCATGACCTTATGACTGCAGAGGCAACTCCCTAACCACTAGAACACAAGCTGCCCAGATCTGCTCCCTATAACTCTGAACCACCAGGGGGCGCTCTGATGGGATGACTAAAGTAAACCAGCTATATACACACACACACACACACCTCGCTAGTGCCAAGTTGGGCCCCCTTTCAATAAGTCGCTGGAAACATTCTACAGAGATTTTGGTTCATACTGACATGACAACATCTCGCAGTTGCTACAGGTTTTCTGGATCTGCGCACACATGATGCAATTCTCCCACTCCACCACTTCCCAAAAGGAGCTCTATGGGACTGAGATCACACAGTTTTTCTTGTGACTAAAACAACTACATTCTACCTGAACACTCTCAGACCTTTGACAGGCCTTTATTGATTAAATTTGTTCGTACTGAACCGCCACGGTACATGGGTCACAGTTTGTGACGTTGTACGGAGAATACACGGTACGACGGAGAAGACGTGATTGAAGTAATACGGAATCACAAAAACGCCAGTAAATCATAAACCTGGGTTGTAGTGTGGTGCAATAGTGCCACCTACCTAACACTTCTGCTGCCTCACACATACATGATAATATAAGCAAGAGTGTGTTTACTGGTTAATACACTGCTGTTTATATAAAATAAGTGAAAATAAACCAAGTCTCATTCTTTAGAACTTTTTGTTACTTTACTTCGCTGTATCGTGAACCGTACTGAACCGTGAGGTCAGATCTGTAGTGTGAACCGAACTGTGACCTTTCTGTACCGTTACAACCCTTATATGTGTATATTACGGATGCACCAAAAATTCGGCCACCGAACATTTTCGGCCGAAAATCGCAAAAAATGCACGCGACAGATTGGATTAGAGTCAGCATGTCTACCATGTGGGTGCATTACGATTTACCTAAGACCCACGGAAAGCCACTTGTCAAGCGTGGAATGCCGAAATGGGCGATGCATCCACAAAGACTTTCTGAGTCTCTGACGTTGAACAGCAGAAATTGAACCTCTGTATTTAACCCATTCACCAAGTGAAGCAGGGGGCAGCCAGGAACACAGCACCCGGGGAGCAGTGTGTGGGGATGGCTCTCCTGTTCTTCATACTCTGCATGGCGATCGGGATGTTTGGATTTTATATGATAAATTAATCCCGACGTTGAGGAAATCTTTGTGCGCCTGTCCTCTCTCGCGCAAAATGAAGGAAAAAAGCATGACGCGTCCACTCTCGTCCCCCAATTTGAACATCAGAACTGGACCATGCTGTTCTGCCCCGGGCTGCACAGAAGAACTGTACGGTCTGGTTCTGATGTTCGAGCGGACGCGTCATGTTTTTTCTTTAATTTATCATATAAAATCCAAACATCCCCATCGCCATGCAGAGTATGAAGCACAAGAGAGCCGTCCCCACACGCTGCTCCCCAAGCGCTGTGTTCCTGGCTACCCCCTGCTTCACTTGGTGAATGGGTTAAATACAGAGGTTCAATTTCGTGCTGTTTAACGTCAGAGACTCAGAAAGTCTTTGTGGATGCATCCCCTCTAGGAATTTCAGCATTCCACGCTTTACAAACGGCTTTCTGTGGGTCTTAGATAAATCGAAATGCACCCACACGGCAGACATGCTGACTCTAATCCAATCTGGCACGTGCGCGCTGCGCTTGCATCATCATTGCGTCATCACTGTTTCGGTCTCGTTAAAAAAATATTTCTTGGTGGCCGAATTTTTGGTGCATCCCTAATATATATATATATATATATTAAGCTGCTTAAATTATACTCCGCAAAGACCAAAAGCATGTGTTTTTGTAGCTGTCTCACGTAGTGGGCTGTAGCTGTTATAGTAATGATATTAAAAAGGACAAGGATTCAATGACAGTATAAGGCTAGAGATATTAAAAAAGACATCCTGAATGCACCATTTATTTTACAGTTTGACCACTGAGTCCCTGAATTATGCACTGGTTTGTGAGCGAACAGCACTGGGACTGGCTCACAGGGCATCTAGCACTCTCTAAATGAGTCTGCTCACATTAACAGGTATAAATCTCAGCTTACGCAACTGGCTGCTGCTCCGGGCTTTGTTCTCTTGGACTGAGAATGTTGTGTGCATGAGGAATAGAGGCACGAGCTCAATCCAACATTGTTACCACAGAATGTTCCCACGAAGTGAGGAAAGATGGCTGGTTTGGTTGAGAAATAAGGCCTTCCAGTCTCTCATCCTTTCATCGCTCTCTCCGAGACGTGACAGACCTCCAAACTGGGCCTGCCCTTGGTAAACAGGGCAGGCTTTGAAGTGGCAAGTCAATGTAAATTGAGCCAAACACCTGAACTTACATCACACAACCTGAAGACCGCCACACAACATTCCACAACACTCCAGAATAACCACAGCATTCCAGTCCACCACCCGAGATTCCAGGGCCACATTCATGTCTTAAGGAGGACAACATCCAAATATTTAATGGAACGTTTTATTGGGGCCAGACCCAGGCCAGGATGAAGGAGATCAAAGGGCCGCTCAGAAAGAAAGACAGAAGAGGGAAAAAGCTGGAAAAACAAACAAGACAGAGGGTGCAAAGGAAATGGGATGGATTTTCCCCTGGCATCTTCTATTGCTTTCTCTCTCTGTGCAGCTGTTGCTGAGCTTATAAAAACCATCTGAAGCAGAGATGTAAAGAAAGGAAAAAGAAGAAAGACTTGCCTGCACTGACCAGTCCAGCACTCAGAAGCTACTAACAGAGGAGAAAGCTGTCCTACCCTTCAGCTTCTGGCTCTTCCACATCGCTGCTGAGAGCAAACCGGCTCGCCTGCTGCCCCGAGTCATGCGCTGCAGACCTGCTCGGCCACCTCAGAGACCTTCCTGCACTTTCAAGCAGCTTGGAGCATTTTAGAGAAGACACGGTTATTGAACAGATTCAGTGGTGGTGATCTAAGCCTGATCTACTGTGTGTTAGTGTGCCACTGACCTCTCCAGGACCGGCATGGAGAAGAGTCTGGTCATGATAAAAGTGCTGCTGTGGATCGTGTGCTTGGACCTCAGCCTCACGTGGAACTCCAGAGGCACACAGGCTGCCATGTACCGACACACAGGTATAGCACAGCACTGACAATACATCTTAGTGAAGAAGTAAATTGAATGACCCCCTACCCCCACCCCCACCCCGCCCCAACTTTGACCACCCAACCAGAGCTTTCAAAAGAGCATCAAAGCTCATGTGCAATATTACCTTACTATCATCTCCTGCTTGGACCAAAGTCTGTACAACGTTTAGCCTTCAAGACAAACAGCTTTTACTATTTTTAGCTGTGCAATATGCGTTGATCTATTTTCAGACATTGTCATGTCATCCAAGCCCAGGAACCAGTTAGCAACTTTATTTGAAATCTGCCGACAGCTTGATGTGGCCGGAGGCGTGTGATGATTTAGGCATGCAGTTAGTATGATCCAAATGGGCAGGGTGAATGCTGCCATTACATTTTACCTCCATTGGCGGGGCACCACAGAAATATCTAGAGGGATAAACTGTTTAGGGGTAAAATCTGATTTTCACTTTAACAGCTTATGGGGACACATTTGAATGACCCTGCTCAAAACAGCAACCTGATATTCAGAGGTAATTCCACATCTCTTACACCAACTTGGAAACATTAGGATAAATCATAAGTGAAAAGCTTCCCACTGAAGAGTGAAGGAAGTATGTGGTTCATTGCAGCACACTAAGCACAGCAGCTCCACTGCATGTTAATGCAGAGCTTCTTAAGGCCCACACTTTCAATTAAGGCAGCAGCACCCTCTGGTGGTCGAGATGACAGTCAACACATCTGACAACACACATTTTATCTTTAATGTCCACCCAGGCTTGTGTACTCATAAGGACAAGGTGTTTGAAGCTGGCCAAACCTTCTTCAGAGGATGTGACAAGTGTTACTGCCACAAAGGCGGCTATGTCTGCTTTCTGTAAGTAACAGCATGAAGAACACTAATTACTGTATTTACTTTTACAGTGATGGTGCACTACAAATGAAGGACAAAAGATGTTGGTGCCCAGTTTTACTTCAGTTAGTGGCTATGGGCCTCCATTAGCTGATAGTGGCCTCATTCAAAACTAAAAGCAGGCTCCAAATACAGAGGGTCTCGACATACGCTCACTCCCACTCGACTCGCACCGTTAGCCACGTACTCACGGACTACGTGGGCGAACTAGTTTGGTTGCGTGCGGCGGAAGAATACGCAGTAACGTGGCGTATGAGTGAGAAAGTTTTCCTTCGGCTTCGTTGAGTTTTTGATTTTACAACTGTTAGGATAGGTACGTGATTAAGCTAGCGTGTATTTGGATTTTCACTAAAATTCAGATTACACCACTGCCGAAGGAACAAATCTGTGCCGTAACTCGAGGACCCCTTTATGTACTGGCGTATTAACTACATTTAAGATGTGTGAATCTACTTTATGTAGTGTTGGATACCGTTTTAGAACTATACTGTATGTAACTAAATAGTAATTCTACTGTCACTTTGTACATCCACTTTTCCTCATCCTGTGTTTACCTTTGCTAGACCCACAAAGCCAACCTCCTGGCCAAACAAGTGCAAGCGTGTACCCACAACGTGTGGCTACCGTGTGGTGTATCGAGACAATTCAGCAGTGGACTGCCGCGCCTACAGCTGGATCTGGTGACGCCTGTCCTCAAACAATGCAAAACATTCTCCTTAAACCAGCTGTTCTTCAGTCACTTTAGAGCTGACCATCACCACGTCTGGCATTTCTTTTGTCACACTGTCACATCTTTTGCTACAGGTGAGATAGTATGAGAAATCACATATTCAAATACATTTTCAAAATGACCTTCAATTTCCCATAACACAACAAATGTGACCACCTCAGTACTGATCAAGTGAAAAGAATGATCATTCAGATATTTTGTACTCACTGGCAAATTCTTTAAGCTTACATGTAGCTTCTTTTAATGTCAGTGCATTTATTTATCAATATAGTTTTGATGGCCCCAAATGGCCCTGACTGTATTTGCCACAGCCTTTACATCTGCCATTAAAACTAAGGCCATTTTCAAAATACATTGTCATGAGTATTTTATTATCAAAATGCATTACATCTCTTCTGTTTTCTGTCTTTTGGAGGAGGGAGAGGGGTCCAAACTATGCCTTTGTGTGAAAACAAAGTACAATAAAACAAAGGATTTTAATAGTTTCCTTTAAGTGTCCAGTTTTTTTTTCTGAGACCTGGAAGAGAAAAGTTTTTTAAGCAAACCCATATTCCGGGGTCTAACTTTCAACCATTAACACCAACCCAAAAAGGAAATATCATGCGGCAAATTTAGTGTACTATATTTTTCTTGGAACAGTATATAACATTTTTATGCAAGTACACATGATCATACATAAATGTTTTCTTGGTTGTTAACATTTTTCCTCTGTAATTAAGGTGCTGGTAAATTTTGGGTCATATAAGTCTTTGTTTTTCTTTTCTTCTGAAGTCTTCTGTGAAAGACAAACATTCATGTTAATCAGTGAGTACCCTTGTGTCTTTTCATAAGTGGGGATAGGGAACTCTGACAGAAAAGGTCAAAGGTCAAATGTGTCCCAGAAGATGATAAAATGATCTCTGCAAGGTCCTTTGGCCAAGGGAGGAAAAATAATCAAGGAACAACAACCCCTTTTATGAGAAACTGCAGATTTTGTCTGTCTCCAGTCCACCCAACAGACTATCAAAACAAATACTACAGTTCCCAAGATGCAACAGAGACATCCATTTCATTTCGTGTGATATTCAGTGGCACTACAGTGGTCATCATGGCACAACTGACCTCACTGTGTGAGATGAATATCAGACGACAGACAAAAGTACAGCATTCTGTCAGAAAACAGACACTTCTGAAAGCAGCACTTTGCGTTAAAAATACTTAGTATGAGACCCCAGCAGCTATCTTTTAGATTTTTGTCTGTCTTTTTTTTCCCCTAATCAAACCATTCAGCCACAGCTCCTCTCCTCCCTTGAGTGGCATACGGAATGCAAAGATTGGTCAAAGGGAGAGAAAAATAAATTCTCAACAATATGAAAATAAAAAAAAATCCTGCAGGATTCAAAAACTGTTAAGGGAACAAATCCTAGAACGGAGTAAAAACAATATTTCTGCAGCTTACTTCTCAAAACAGTCTGTGCATTCCTAATCACCAAAGTTTTTGCAACAATTACTAGAACCCCATTTCAAAAAAATGAAAATAAAACCAGTCCCATATGACAACTGTATCTCAGAACAGGTGGATAGAGGAAAACGCGATACTGGGTTTCAAACAACCCTAAAATCAATTAAAAAAAAAAAAAAGAAAAACCAAAAAAAAAAAAAAAACTGATCTAACTGCAGCACCATAAGATCTGTGGTTGTCAAGTATTACAGAGTGAGTCTACAGATGTGGAGAAAACACCAACAAAAACAAAACAATACCAGAAGATTGATTTAATGAGACTGAAAGAGAACTGCTGAGGGTCAATCCTGACCCTTTTGTGTCTCCTAGAAAACTAGTGATTGACTGACGAACGGAATGGAATGATTAAGATGAAGAGGGGCTAAGTAAATGGATTTTACCTACAAAGCCATTACAGATGAAACTAACAAAATGATTTGATTGATGAAAAATTCTGTTGTCAGTGACTGATCTGACCTTGTGAAAGATCAAATTGAGAAGCACCGAATGCTCTAACGGATCTAACAAAACCCAGACTGGTTCCAGCATGGTTTTTTTTGTTTATGCACAGATGTCTGATTCAATTTACCATCTACTTTGTACATGAAGTCTGTACATGTCTCAAGCACATGGGTAAATTTAAAATTACATATGATTTAAATCTTGATTCTTTCCTCCCAAACTTCTAGGTATTATTCCACTGATTCCAAGATTATAATGAAGTCCACATTAGACTACATGTAGAATGCAGAAATGCATTTTTTGGTGAGAAAAAAAAAAAAAAAAAAAAAAGGAAAGCAGAAAGTAACAAAGGAAAAGATCGTTACAACAGTCCATACGTCTGTACATCAAGTCCCCTCCCCTGCCCCAGAGTTCTTCCACAGGTTCGGAGGCGAGGAAAGTGACAAACCCACACACACACACACACACACACAAAATAGGCTCACATACTCACAAACATACTTAAGGTCCTATTAGGTCCCAGACTGTGTCCGTACCCCTGAGCCCTGCATCGGGGGCTGTTGTAAATGTCGCTGTGGGTAGTGCTGTGCTCCAGAAGCTGAGAGAAGCCTGGAACTAGCCTGCAGCACTGCCTGCCCAGGGCTGCCTGGCTTTAGGCTTCGTAATGTAGCTGGCTGGGCTAGTCTGGATCCATATGAAGGTTGGCTGCAAAGGGCAGCGCTGCTGTCTGTTTTGGGGTGCCCCTGGCCTCTAGAGGACATGCTAAGAGACCCTGACAGAGTGCTGTTCAAAAGGCTGGCTTTAAGATGGCTGCCAGAATAGAGGTGTGTCATGTCTATCGCACCTCCTCCACCGCCACTGTGGGCGTGCAGAGAGCCCCCCGTCTGTCTGGAGTCCACTGAAGAAGGAGGCGCTGATGAAGAGAGTGCATCCTGGGGTAGAGCAGTCGGCGTGCCCAGCCGTGACTGGTGGAAGCCTTGAACTACTGATGAAGAGGAGGGTGAAGAGGAGGCGTTATAGGAAGGACGGAAAGGGGAGGAGGAGCTCTGCTGGTGGTAGACAGGGCTTTCCAGGTGCTGATGGGATTCCGGTAGATGAGGTGGCACCTACAAATATACAAAAATCAAGCCTCAACCTCAAATGCGAGTGTACAGAGTAAATGAAAATCTATTTTACAATCATTACTAAACAAAACCTCCTAAATCAGTGGTTCTTATTCCTGGCCTTGGAGCACTCTTTTCTTTGCTGTGACAATGTAAATCCCTCGGTAAGCATTTTTTCCCCTCCAAACTAACACAAAGGGAAAGATGAAAATTTTCAACAGAGGCTGCAACACCCCCTCTTCCACTTCCAAGAAGTGCTTGTCAATTAGCTGATTAAATGGATCAGGGGCATTAGAACAGGTAAACCAAAACATACCGACCAGGGGTATATTCCAGGACAAGAATCAGTGCCTTAAACGAAAAATATTTCAACATCACACCACCTGTGTCTAATGCATGCTTGCTCATTAGTTTTACCTGGTGTGGGTGGACAGACGGGCTGTATCTCTGAGGGCTCCTCACGGGGGAAGCCAAAGAACACTGGAGATCATATCTATCACCTTCCCCTCCATCTTTAAATGCAAACACACAAACCATTTTACTTAAAGTAATGACAACTACATTCCAGCCTGTAAGTCCTCAATTATCATATTATGTAAAAAAAAAAAAAAAATTCTGTACCTGTATCCTTGTCTCGACTGTTACCCTGCTCACTTGCTCCGCCTTCTGACCTTTTAAGCACTCGCTCCATCTTCAGATTGCCCCTCAGAACCCGCTCTAAAACTCCCTGCCCCTCTCTCAGCCTCTCTACAGATGTTGGCACCATCCTGAAATTATGACAGAAAAATCTGTTTAGAGTGCATGTGTACATTCTTCTTTGACTGTGTGTGCGTGTGTGTGTATTCTCTTCTTACCACTGACTGGACTCTGGTGCACGGGGCCCCGAGCTTTGAGAGTGGTTCCCCAAGTTGGAGCTGAGGTCTGGGGGACTGACCTCCTCAATCTGTGGGAAGGCCTGATGGGCTGGAGAGGAGAAGGAGCTGTGTGGTGAGGCAATGGGCTGCAGCAGAGAGCGTGGCCCACCCGGGGACTCTGCACTGGGGCAGAGTGACCCAGGACGGGTGGGGGTACCCATAGTTCCTCCAGGGTCATGATCCCGTGCCCCTTGCTTCCTCTTTCTGTACTCCAGTAAAGATACCTAGAGAGAGAGGGGGGAAATAAAGTGTGTGAAAAATTTAGACATGCATCAATACTGGCATCATACAGTTGCATGGCACACACACACACAACCACATGCAGAACAATACATTAAAACACAATATCCAGGATGTAACAGGTCACCATCCATTGGTTCAATGAGAATGACATGGTATGGCATGCAGAGATAACCAGCAACACTTCGGTTTAAGCAAAAAAAATACAATGACCATCTGTTTACAAGCAATAATTCAATTATTAATTTATTATTAAATTGTACCATGGTTAGGAGATGCTGCATGTCACAATATGAAACCTTTTTTCCCCTACATACATTCACACAAACATATACACGCGCACTCACACAATATCAGCAGTCACGTATTTCAGAACATTCGATTAAGATAAGTTAAATTAACCTTTATAAACATGGAACCCTTATAAATGCCGTGTCAAAAGGTACTTAACAGCAAATGACAATTTTCAACAAATGAATGATGCACAAGTTGTGTACGTCTGTAAAATAATACGCAATGGTTTTATGCATGTTAAGGGGATTTAGGGCAGTACAGGGGAGAGAGGCGCACTGTATGCTAATGCAAAACAATATCCACATGCACACTTCTAGATGGAGGCCATGTATGTAATATTCACCATATTCTGCCCTGGCTTGAATTCGCCCCTTACAGTTAGTGCCTGGTAACCAGGCAAGCCTGACAGCTGACTAACGCCACTCCCCATGGCCCTCTGCCTTGAAAAAAAGTGGAAAAGAGAAGACTTGGCAAAAAACCAGGGGAAATTGTTTGGAATGCATGAGGTATGAGGGAACAGGAGGAGAAAAGAGGGCAGAGAACAAACCATGTTGTAGGAGTTTTTGCCTCTCTTTTGGATTCTTTCACAAAGAGAAAAGGACATTACTTAAACGATGAAGTACACATGAGGAATGCAACACTAAAGCAAAAAATCTGCTCTGATTGTGCTTAGGGATTATATTACCTACAGCATAATTTTGTTCTTTTTAATTTCTGTATTAGACTGTTCAATAATCCACCTTAATTAAAATCCTACAATCATGTCTATACTCTCTAACACCCAATCAAAGCTGTTCAATGCTGTAGGATCATTCAATAGATATTAAGCAGTTCCTATATTGAGCTACCTGACAATCCGAATAGTGTCGGGCATTGCAAAAAAAAAAAAGCTTTTTTTGTTTTTTGTTTTTTTTTTAATGATGGAATAATGCTAAAAAGTCTGTTTTTCATACTATGAGTCATGCACCTTTAGCAAAGAATAATAAGCTTTTATTGTAAATAACCTCTTCTCACTTAACTGGGAAGCCCTCTGTTGAGATGTAGGGAGTCCAGTTAAGCCTGCAGGCTTTATAGCTTACTGGAACGGGAGACATTGCTCTGACCTTTCCACACATAAGCAATGGTGTTTACATAAGTACATGTGTTAACATCAGTCATTCCTAACTAATTCTGTTTGGCAAAATATCAAACTAACAAATTTTCCCAAAGTTTTGCACTGGCTTCTATCACTTGTTAGCCATGTTAACCTATTGGCTGTGTGACAAAAGAAAAGCAGAAAACCACAAATCATGTCTTGGTTAACTCATTTCTCATAGCTTTGAGGCTGAGGGTGAAATCTATGAATTAGATTACTGGTTAAACAATTCTTTAGAAATGACTGATTCACAGACTAAAAAACTCATCAAATGTACACAGATTTCCTCCAAATCCAATCAAAGTTGATCAGCCAGTGCAGGTGTTGATTCTAAAGTTTCTTTTTTAGTTTTACATTGGTCATAAGTAGGGATGCACCGAATATTAGGCCACCGAAATGTTTTTTTTTACACAACTGAAACCATGATAACGCAATGATGACGCAACTGCAGCCTGCACGCGCCAGATTGGATTAGAGTCAGCATGTCTGCCATGTGGGCGCATTTTGATGTATCTAAGAAAGACATGCGGCTGATGGGATTCCGCGCTGGCCCAAATTTACCATTGGCCCACCGGGCATTTGCCAGTCCAGCACTGACCATGCCAGTCTTCATTTTAATACATTAAAATACTTGTTCTAAATGCACTTTGTTCATGCACTTCGTTCAGAATACTAAAATGCACTTGAATTCATTAGTTTATGAGAGAAGATATTTAATTGTATAATATTTCAGCTATCTTGCTTTTAGGTTATTCATGAGTGGGCCCAAGTAAAATATTTTATTTAAAATTGTATTTATATTGTGCATTGTAGGGCTGCCACAAACAATTATTTTGATAGTCGACTAGTCACTGATTATTTTTGCGATTAGTCGACTAATCAGATTATGCGTACATTGGACGTAAAACATACAGCTTATAGCACCAACCTGCTGCGCTGAATTTGTAATCTAAACTACACTCCTGTGTCCTGTATCCAAATTCATGTTATTTTAAAAGGTATTAGCTTTGTACTTTATTTTTTATACAGTTCTTGCTGGTAAAATGGACAAAATACTTGAAGTATTTAGATGATTCTCTTTTAAAAACACGAGGAGGCTAAAGTTGGGCATCTTGTAACTCGGCCGGTCCATCTTAACAGAAGTGGTTAGAGGGCACTGCTGTATTTAAGGCGGCCCAGTTACGAGCTGCCCAACTTTAGCCTCCTCGTGTTTTGAGAGAATCATCTAAATAGTTTAAGTGTTTTGTCCATTTTAGCAGCAACAACTGTGTAAAAAAATAAAGTGCAAAGCTAGTACCTTTAAAATAACGTGATTTTAGAG
>JBBPCY010000109.1:20400723-20419948 GCA_037974405.1 Brachyalestes nurse
ATGAGGAGAACACACACACACACACACACACACACACACACACACACACACAGGAAAAAAAAGGCCATGATGATGAACAAGAAAACAAGCAGAGCAAATCTCTTCTCTGTCCTTCAGTTCATAACTGTTACATTCACCCAATCGGTGTTGCCCAGTCTGTTGGAATAAAAAATTAGGGGAGTGTGAAGAAAGGGAAGCAGAAAGAGGAGAATGATAAACTAAGCTAAATATGAGTTCTACTAAATAGGCATGATAACCCATTAGTAAAACTAAATTAATGGCAACAATAAAACAACTATTGCGATGATCCCTTTTGCTCTCAACATGGTATCACCTAAAACTTACTGTGCTTTTAAGCCTGATACATGTACATGAATGACCTCTGTTCTGCATGGTTGCCATATACTGTGCCTCAAGCCCAGGTCGAAAAAGCCCTTAGATTCATGTTAGTGGAAATATTGCCATCAGAATTGCTTGCAGATGCCCATATACACCAGGGGTGATACTAAAGCAGACAAATAAATACAAAAGCAGAAATTCAGACTGAATTGAAATATAACAATTATTCCTGGAGAATACGTAGTCAAATATTGGTTTGAAATATCAGCCAAATCTAAACATCCAGATATCACAGGCACTGCCATGGGCTTTTTTCTTCTTCTGTGTATTATTTAGATTTTATATTTAAAAGTTCTCTATTTATTGATTTTCTTCCTGCAACGGTGACAAAGACTATTCTATTTCTCTATTCTATTCCAAATATGTGGATATACATTGTTAAGCCACTTTATTGGGCACCTACCTACCTTGCATATTACACCGACCATGCTTGGATTGACTGACTGTCATCAGTGGTCTTTTCCTAGCCACAGGAGCCTGTTTTCTGGGTATTTTTGGTTGGTGGACTATTCTCAGTCCAGCAGTGACTCCAGCTGTATCTGATCCACCCACACAGACCACTGCCTTGTCCATGTTACTGCTGTGCTGAGAATCATCTACAACCCAGAAATACTCAGTGGTAATCCTTAAAGTCCAACCGTTAAATGAAAGTGGGCAAAAAATGAAAAAGAGATACAGATAGACTACAGTCTATCACTGTAAAGTATACATTTCACCTACATGGCAGTTTCCCACACATTAAAACTGTATTTATAGTGGCAGCTGAATGATAGCTTTGTGGACATTGGGGACAGGGCGTAGTTAGTTGTTGCTAGCAATCACTTCGCATAGTCCAAGAATACAAAAATAAACATTTATCAGGGTGATTTTCGAATAACAAACTGCAGCGCTACTTAGTCTCGCAAAAACGTCTAAACAACAGTGCAACATTAGTGAACAACATTAGTGAAGGTTATGTACTAAAAAAAATGAAAAAATAAAAACAAAGACAAACCCAGATCATCCACCCTTTCTCCCACACCAAAGTCAACAATTTCTCTCCACTAATTTCACGTAGAACCTCCAAAGACCTCCAAAATATAAACTGTATCACAATACTGTCACAAACAGAGTGCCCACCTTTGTGTTTCGAATACACAGAGCCTGTGTGGCTCCCTTATGAGGATCATTTACATAGAAATAATGTATCACAAATCACAAAAAATCAGGGGTCAGTACATTGCGTTCCATTTTGATTAGTCATTCTGAAACAAAGCACCATGCCACACTAAGGAAAAAACCCACTGTTCCAGAATTGAAACAGAACTCAACCAAGCTCCAATATCTCAACTGACATGCGTGCACGCACAGATGACATCATCTTTTTTAGCAATGGGGGGGTGAAGCTCCCCTTTCCACTCCACTGTCGTCCTAACTGGTACTTACTCTCACTCCCTCTCTCCGTCCTTCTCTTCTGCTACTACTCCTCATGCCTTTACTGGTCAAAAAGAAGAATTGTGTTGCTTTAACATCAACATCTTATGACTCCAGCTTTACATTTAGTTAACATTTCACAAAAAAAGATAAAACAAACTTACCTGGTATAAAAATTGTGCATTTAACTCACATATTGATGTTAATTACATGCTTTCCCTTCATTTACAAAAAGCTCTCATTTCAAAGGTGCAAAGGTTTGCTAAAATTTTAATAAAAATGCTTTGTAAAAAATGATAAATAGGACACTGGTAGCCTGTATGTTTCGCAATGATTGTGGTCATAAAACATATGTAATCCTCTCAATGCAATCCGCAACTTTACAAAACCACACAAAGCTTGTTTGGCCATATCCCAGAACAGTCACCTAAGAGCAAACGATGACATCAGTCTTTCCACTTCAGTGACTTGCTCAAACAAAAATATGCTTCGTGCTGTCTGGACAGCCATTTTGCCACAGGCAATTATGTGTAATATTTCCATTTTCTGACAAGACAAAGAGGAAGATTACATTTCTGACACTGGGCTGTATAACTAGCCATACTGAGTTTGCCAGTCCCCAAAACTGGAAGAATGAGCTGAAGGGCCTAGTCTGTTCACAAATCTGGTCCTCACTACTGCATGAACATGCTATCACCAAGAACCAATTTCAAATTAGTTCTGGCCAAATAAGTCAGCAGATAAGTGGTTTGACCAAAGACTGACAAGTTACAGATTTACTTTACTTCAGCCATAGACAGTCCGCTTCATTAACCAATAAAAACTAAGAAAAAAAGCAGCATGTCACCATTTATGAAAATAATCATCCTACAATGCTACATGCAACTCAGAATCTTAAACTGTACATTTTCCCTCCAAACAGTCCCACTTTAATTGTAAAAGCCACAGATTTTCTCCACAACAACTGATTTTTATGCAAAGTTTCATTCACAGCACCCTGACCTCTATAAGATCTTTAGGAAATATGCCCTCTGTCTGACAACACCCTTTAGGTCAACATGCTTTCTGAGTCATGTTTCGTTACCATTCGCCCTCTGATAAGAGACTATCTTGTGTCTCGAGTTACTATGGACGGAAGAGAGACAGAGAATCTCAAAAGACAGAGGACCTGGAACTAAAATGGCTGCTTTGCTACCACAAAGAAGAAAAAGAAAGAAAAAAGAAGGCAGGAGGGAGACTGAAAGGGGAGACATGTATATGCCTGTGTGAACACACAAGAGAGAGTGTGGGGGCAGGGGCTCAAGGTGAGTTTTCTTTTCTCTTTTGATACAAAAAAAATCCTGAAGCTGTAGCGGTTGCTGTTTTACAGGACTAACAAATGTCTTTCCATTTCAACCTACTGTTTATCAGACTGCACCTGAGGCAAAGGAGAGAGGAGAGGAAGGGGGAAGAGGCATGCAAATTGTTCTGTGATTTTTTTTTTCCATGCTGTTTTTTTTTTCTCCCAGGAACCTTTGCTCTTCACTGCACAGCAAAGCCATAAAAACACCACCCCCACCGACCTTAAAACACAAACATATGTGCACATGCAGTGTCCAATCTATGGAATCAACCCCTGCGATTGGCTAAGAAACTCAGAAACGGCTCCAATCAAACAGCAGCAGGGAGGCAGGCGTCACAGCGCCATGTTCTTAACTCTGCTGTTCTACAGGCTACAGCCTCAGACCCGATCAGAGCAGCTAGTGATGATAAGAGCCAGCAGAGTCCTTCTCTTTCCCAAAACATCCTGCATATACACATTCCTATGAGCAAGACAAAAGACTGTCTACAGCAGATACCAAAAAAAAGAAGGATATATGAAGTTTTTAAACGTTGGCTGAATATAAAATAGCTTTGCGCCTTAAATGACAGGATGATGACAATTACATATGCTATGGTCCCCACCAGGTACGCATCAATATCGCAATTTCAGTTCAGTGCAGATATCCAGTGCTGATGCTGATACACACATTTAAAATTTGTAGGTTACAAAACGCAGTAAAATGCATAAAATACATTTGTGCACAGTAGTCCAACATTACTAAAATGCTCTGCTTGTATGAACGACAAACACCAGTTTGAATAACTGATCACATGGCAGCATTAAACCAATGTTTTTTTTTTAAGAACAAAAAACAAATTACATGTCAATAGCGTCCTGATATCATTGTGCATCCCTTGAGCATACAGAGCCCAGGGCAAGAATACGCTGTTGTAAACAATGAGCAAATAGATTCTGCTAGATCCTGTTCTCAATCATCCACTACTCTGTCTCATCCTTGTATCTTTTCCTCTCTCTAAAATTGTCACCCCTCACCCTCCTTCCTCTGCGCTGGAATCCTGTCTCTTTGCTGGCAGTGGGCCAGCATCATATTTCAAACTCGGTCTCTTTCTGTGTGTCTAATAAACAGCTCCTGAGCGCACCACTTTAGAGGAGCACTGCTTAGTCTTCACACTTTTACTCTCAGATATGTGACCTTTTTACATGATTTCTCCTGTACAAATTGACCAGAACGCAAATTCAGACTGCTGTTCAAGTGCATACATAAGGTCTCATTTCATGTTGTGCTAATCTTTATTAATGCAAAAAAGCCTCACACTCCACCAGGAAGGACATACGAGAAAGACAGCAGAGCGAACCAGAGAACGGGAGTGAGTGAGTGAGCAAGAGAGAGAGCGAGAGAGAAGACTAGTCCTGCCCCTCTAACTGAACATTCCTTCAGATCGTCATGTTTCAGCACAGAGAGGGGAGAGAGGGAGGGGAAGGAGAAAAAAAAGAGGCCCACTTTTAGGGTAACAACATGCAGGAATAAATCCAGGGAAATCCAAGCCATAGTCAGTGTTCAGCAGAGCATGTACAAAAAAAAAGAGACAGCTTTTAGGGACAGTTTTCTTTCACTTTTGGTTTACTAAGACTTCAGCAGTAAAAAAAAAATACTCTCCAAATATAGCGTCATTTTGAATATTTGGCTTTACTTAAAATTCTGTATGCGTGGAGGTATATTTTTCTGTTTTCTTGAGGTTGATTTGTCCTTTTGTCTCCTAACAAAAGCAGTGAGGTTTTACCTTGATAACAAGTCGGGTGAGTGAGAGGGAGAGAGAGATCAAATTTCACATTGTAGAGGGCGGCCAAAACAGTGACTAAAATAACACAGAAACATATTCAGAAAACGTGTGGCCTCATCAATTGTTTGCAACTGTGCACACTCAGTTCAGAAAAGAAAAAAAGGAAACAGAGAAGGGGGAAAAAATGTGGTGGCTGTTACCATACAGACGGGGTAAAACCACAGATTTTTATTAGACACTTCAGTCCCTCCTCAGGTAAAAACTGCTGGGCCGGCCACCATGAGCCCAGTCTCTTTTTCCTGGCATACTGAAACCTGAATGGAATGAGTTCTTATACGATTGTACAAAAACTGTGGATAGAATGATCTTCTATAGCCATTTCATAATCTTCTAAGAATATCCAATATGTTCAGAGCTCTTGAAAAACAGCAGTGCTGCCCTCGTCTTGGCTTTCCAGCAAATGGAGATACACTGGACTAATGTATCTGCCCTGACATCTCGTAGCAGGTTCACGACGATAATACAAACGTCATTGGTTCTATAATCTCGCTAGCCGTGTAGAACGAAAAGAAGTCGTGTTGTCCACATTTTGGGAGTTCACGTTCATGCTCGCCTGGGAAAACGGATCTGCTGCACCAAGTGTTTCCAGGCACTGATATGGGCACCCTTTTGTTCACGGTCAATGAAAGAAGGGGTCCTGGTAAAATCGAAATAAGCTATTAGCAAGCTTGACATGACCTATAATGACGCGTATACACACGCTCGGACTGTACAAGAGCACACAACACGAGCTAAGACTTCCAGACCTGCAGCAGATCTCACAACTGTACTGATCCTGTGAGGTTATTTTTGGACCACATGGCCAAACCCGACGTAATGGTGGCACAGTTACAACATTTTGCTTTCATTCTGATCGGAAGGCTATCAGTTTTTCGAATAAAACTCATGAAAAATCATTTCCCGAACCCACAACTGATTGTGAGGGCTATGCGAGTCTGGTGGAGCAGGTTTTTTTTATAAAGTCAGAGTGTAAAAAAGGGCGAGTTCATATCATAATTAAACAGGAAATTCCCAGTTGGAGAGAGGAAGAGAGGGAGAGAGAGAGAATCAGCCACCAAATCGTTAGCTATTCCACCCTCGCTCGCCCTCTCTCCCCTGTCGTTTCGACTCACTTGTTGTTGAAATAAAAATGGAGGCTAAAAAAGGAAACGAGAGCTCCCCTCAGAAATACCACCCATTTCTCACCGAGAGGTTGGGGGTTGGTGGATGGGGGGAGGTGGGGAAAGAGAGAGAGAAGTAAGGAGGGGGGGGTATGAGAAAAGCAAGTCACCGTCCTAAAGAGTTGGCATTATGTTAGCTTGCGAAACAGAGAAAGTTAAACCCAAGACACCAAATACATGAGCTCCTCTAGGCTAAGTGCCCTTAAACTTGAAAGAGATGAAAACACATGTTTATTCCTGTAGATCCAACACAGAGCGTAAACAAACAGGAAAACCGAGATGAAGGCAGAAAATGAAGAACATTATTACCCCTCCCATATAAAAACAAGTTGTATATCGAAATTAATTACACCAAAATAGCCATATATGAACATATGTAACTGAGATAACGTTCAAAAGTTGCTGAAAACATTGATCTCTGGAATAGATTGCCTCATCAACCACATACAACATTGTCTGTCGATAGAACCACCAACATAAGCTTAAAAAAAGAAAGAAACAGTTAGGTACACAACTTCTCTCTTCTGACCCGAACACCGAGGTTACTGGCTCCTCTTCCACATCCAGACACTCTGAAACGTACCAAGCTGTTAGCAAATCACAAAAAAACACGTCCAGGGCAAAGAAATCAACTAAACATCTCAAATGACCCAGGATCTCAAAGCCCAAGCTTATAACACTCTATTTTCCTCACACAGGCCACAAAGATCACCGTTTTCAGGGTTGCAAGGCTGATAACCGAATGAGACTTTCGGGGCACAAGCATTCTTCAGCTAACTAAAAGGAAACTGTTCAGTTTGTTAGCTACTTCAGAAGCAACATCAAGCCGACTAATGATCGAAAATACTACATATAACAGTTACACAAACAATTCGTTGTCCTGAGTGACACCAGGGTTGTAAACAAAATACACTGATGCAGGGAAAGTGAGTAAACACCCCGACATAAGTACAAGCAGCAAATGTTTACAACGCAGTCTCTTGTGAAAAATGAAGCCCTCATAACACGAGGACACAGTATTGTGGCCTCATCAAACGATAAATATCATTTACTAGCCACACAGCTAGCTAACTAGCTCAGTTGGACAGTTAGCCAAACGAGCACTAACTGTGAAAATACTTATTTGTAACCCAAGTCCAAAAATATGTCGAGTAAATAAATAAGAAATCTCGCAACAACTCACGAAGAGCTAACCAGAGAGCTGCCAAGTTATGCTGTAACTTTGGCCATTAAGTGCTACATAACAGGGTATACTGCTTGCAAAAATAACCAAGGCAAGGAAAAAAATATATATAAGCAAGCTTACCCAGCCCGTCATTCCAAGTCAGTTCAGATGAAATATCCTATTGTGATAAGTGGCCGTGTTTAAATATTCCCACATCAAGGCGAGTTCCGAGCCTACGAGGCCTCCCGTCGCGACCTCGGCGTTTCCTGCACGCTGCGGGCCGAGAGGCGGCTCCCTCTACCCGGGGTAGCTTCCAAAAACTTCTCAGTGTGTCCTGACGCCAAGGGTGAAAGTTTCATTACCCTTTCCTGTTTTGGGGGCCATGGCACCTTCCTTTTCGAGTGTTATTTTGGATCCCTACAGGTTGCATCCATTTGTGGTGTTTTTTTAACACCAAATTATGCTGGATATTAATGTGGGGGTAGGTAGAGCTCTGTGTGTGTTAGGAGGCTGTGATTCTGTCCGGGTCCTGAACATTAGCAGCGGTGCCCATCCCCCTCCTCTCCGGCCCTCATCGGCTCCAGCGAGACTGACACACGGCCACGGCGCGGGGTCTCCGTGGCGCTGCAGCAGGGGCTCCTCAACGAGGCGGGCCCGGTTCTCGGAGGCTCGGCCCAGTCAGAAACCATAGGCTCAGAACCTGTCCGTCTATACGGGGAAAGCCGAGCAAAGTGCTTCATTGGACGGGAAAAAACACCGTTCCCGTCCACCGAGCGAGGGCAGGACTTCGTTTTCGGGAGGGGTGTCAAAAAAAGCGTAGTCAGACTCCGCAGAGCTCGGTGAGAGGAGTTTGTATCACAGACCAGGAGAGAAACAGAGCGAAGTAGCTAATGGATATTTCCGAGAGAAGTAAAGTTGAGGATTGTCACATTATTAAATATACAAGGCGCGGAATTTTCCACTTTCTTTCATAAAAGGGATTACTCTTTCTTCTTGTATTCTTGTTAAAAACCAAAAACAACAAAAAATGTTATTCAACGACAAAAAAGGAAATACCCCCGAGCTACACCCGGGTTAGCCACATAGCAGCTAGCCGTAGCCACACGGGGTCTCCGGGGCCCCAGACCAGGGACTACCACGACATTAGAGGTAGGGTCAGCCCCACCTAAACGCAGCCACGAGTGGAAGGAACACGCAGGCTCCGTCTGGTGGGACATGGCTTGGAAAATTCTGGACAGGGAGACGTGTGTGCGGTTCCCGATCGTTGCATCTCAGATGAAACCCTTTCGGTCCTTTTCACATGTGGGCTGGTGGTGGTTAGGGAGTTGTCCCTGCGATCAGAAAGTCGTAGGTTCGAATCCCAGGACTGCTAGTGGCCCCACTGAGGTTCAACAAGGTACCGTCAACACACCCCCCCCCCCCGTTGGTGGCAGCCCACTGCTTTACTTTGTGAATGGGTTAAATGCAGAGAAAGAAGTTCACACTGTGATGCCTATAAGGAACTATAAGGGGGTATTAAGAGTTGATACAACCATCCTCAAAAATCCTGATGGAAATATTAAAATTAGTTTACTTTTTCTGCTTGTGTCCGTGTGTGTTTTGGGTTTATTCTTGGTACGCACTGCAAATGTGAGCGACGAGATTAAAAAAAAAACAGCTGTAAGTTATGACCGTGACTACCATTTTTAATTTCCAGAGATACGCTAAGTGAACAGAAGCGAGCCTGTGATTGGCCAGGTATTTCTGTGCCAGGTCACGGGGCACGGCAGGACAGCCCTGATTGGCTGAGGCCGTTCTGTTTACGTCATTTGTTGCAGTGGCTTGTGAAGAAATGGCCGAGCTGCAACTGGAAAGGGGTCGGAAACCTGGGAGTAGTTCTGTTTCCCCCCGAAAATTATGTTGACCTAAAATTCTGCTAACTCAAGAGGTTCAGAAATTAAGACAGGCGTGGGGAAAAAGTCACACTCGTCACTTTTTTATTGATATAGAATTATTAAATAAATATTAAGACAATTAATTCTGCGTTCAAAGTAGTCACACTCTAAAACACTGCTTTTTAATAGAAATAGAAACAACTTTTTTATAGAAACATCTTTATTTTCAAAAGACAAATAAAACAGTTACCTTTAATTCAGATCCCATTTAGGACATGTAGGCTGTTATTAGGGGTGTGGGGAGAGTGTTTTCAGTCACACTGTAGTCACTGCCCTTTTATTGAAATGAACGCAACCAAACGTTTACATTAACATTTATAAATTAAAAAAAAAACAATTGAGCCCAATGAGGATACAAGCTGTTTTTCCCCAAATTTTTCAGATTCTGCTTGGGAAACTGCCACCCTCCAGTCACTACCTTTTATTGAAATGAAAGCAACCAAACGTTTTCATAAACATATTTATTTTAAAAAAAGGTTACATGTAATTTGGAGCCCATTACAGACATGTAAGCTGTTATTTCCCTTAAGTTTTCAGCCACACTATTTTTGATTTTGATTTACTGAAATAGAAGCAAGCAAACATTTTTATAAAATCTTTATTTCCAAAAGCAAAAAGGGAGGGGTTACCTTTAATTAAATCTGTTTTCCCCCCTGCGTTTTCAGATTCTGCATGGAAAACAGTCACACCTTGGTCACTGGTTTTTATTGAAATAGAAGCGACCAACCATTTTCATAAACATTCATTTCCAAATTCAAAAAGCAAGCAGTTACCTGTAATTTAGAGTCCACTGAGGACATGTTACCTGATTTTTAGGGGGTAAGTAGGCGAAGTTCTTGTCCATGACGTCTTTTAATTTAACTTGATTTTTTATTTATTCAGTGCTTCGCGGGGGGCTAAGTTTCCCACAGCCGAATGCAGTAGATTTACTCGCTTCATCATGGTAATGTTGATCGGTGTTTACCTTCTGTTGGGCGACAAAAACAAGCTTTGTTTTTTTGGAAACACTGTTAATGTGAGAAGGAAAAGGCTCCTGGCCTGGACTAACTACCATACAGGACGTGCAGCCCCGCACGTAATCTCAGAGATACGCAAAACAAAAGTCATCAGGCATGGAGATCTTTTGTGTCTCAGGAGGTCGGATAAAGTAAAGGAGATGGTTCTCAAAGCACCAAAAAGGGTGACGAATAAACACGCGTTAAATGATCCATCTGATTCTCACGCCTCAATAAACTCGACAGTGTTACTCTGGACCGACACAGTTTTAAGTTTAAAAGGCAAACAGCTAATTGTCGTCTCCCACGTCAGCATAACAGAGGCAACTCAGTGACATCGCGTCCCCACCGCATCAGCACGTGACAAGTCTGATTCAGTTCACTGAACCGACTCTATGGATCAGTGATCCACCGAGTCATCCTCCTGCCCATCCACACACAGTAAAACCGTAATGTGTCCATTTGACACATGTGAACACACCACAGCACAAAGCGTGGACAGCACAATATAGTTCTCTGAATTTAACCCGTTCACAAAGTGGAGCAGTGGCAACAACGTGAAGCAGTGTCTGGGGCAGCTTGTAGTCTGGTAGTAAGGGAGTTACCCCTGCGATCAGAAGGCTGCGGGTTCGAATCACAGGATGGCGAGTGGCACCTCTGAAGGTACCCTTGAGCAAGGTACCGTTCCCACACACTGCTCCCCGTGTGCTGTGTTCATGGCTCACCACTGCTTCACTTGGTGAATGGGTTAAATTTCAAACGGTGTGCTGCGGTATCGTGTGTTCACGTCTGACTATAAGGGGACACATTACCTCGCTCAAGGGTACCTCAGTGGTGCCGATAGCAGGCCTGGGATTCGAAGCAATGACCTTCTGATCGCAGCTAGTTTAGTCATCTTAGGAATACATGTTATCTCCTTCATATACTTAACTGATCAAGTGCGTTAGTGAGCTATTATTTTAAATATCTGCAGCGTATTGCACAGGCATTTCACGCAGCTAAATTCTATTCAATTTGACTTGTGATTCGCCTCGAAAGAACCGATTCTCTCTCTCGGGTCAGGCGTCGTTAGTGCTCAGCGTTTCCCAGCAGCAGAGCCAGACGAGGCCTGCCGTGTACAATGACTCTATTATACAGCCAGTGAACAGACTTCAGACTTACATTCAAGTCACATGGTACACCAGAGCAGTCCCTGAAAAAACACCAATGCGTTGTAACGTGGCACTTGCTTTTACCCCAACTGGTGTCTTCTCCATGATATTAGAGGAGACACCTTAGACTGTAGGCCATGCAAAGTCAAAGGCATTAACGCCGTCTTCTCTTTGAGAATTTTCTCGATTAAAAGTAAAAACAGTGGTGCAACAAGCAGTTTGTATGCTAGTGCCCTGCTGTATAATTAATTAATGAGCCACGGTGGTCATGTGAAATGCTGCATTAAAGCAAGGAAAGAACCACATGCACTGATCAGACATAACATAAAAAAATGCTTAATACTGTGCAAGTCCCCTCATTCCACCACAAGAGCTCTGACCTGATGATGCACGGACTCCACAAAACGTCTGAAGGTGTGCTGTGGTATCTGGTACCAAGACAGCAGATGCTTTGAGTCATGTAAGTTGCAAGTAGCCTCAATGAATCAGACAAGTTTGTTCAACCCACTCCTCAGACATTTGATTAGACTAAGATCTAGGGAATTTGGAGAAGTTCAAGCCAACACCTCAAACTCTTTGTCTCAAAACATTCCCAAACAATTTTTCCAGTGTGGCGCGCATTATCATGCTGAAAGAGGCCACTGTCATTACTGAATATCATTGCCATGAAGGGGCATACTTGGTCTTCAGCGTGATATATGTCAAACTAACATCCACATGAAAGCCGGGACCCAAGGTTTCCCAGCAGTTCAAACACGATTCATCAGACCAGAACAGGCCACCTTCTTCCACCACTCCATGGTCCAGTTGTGATACGAACATGTAGTTGCTTTCGGCGGTGGACGGGTCAGCAGGGGCACTCTGACTGGTGTGTGGCAATAAAACCTCATACGCAAACGAGATGTGATGACCTTGGTGTGCTGGAAGCTTTATAGCAGTCTAACCAATGAGTGTGACCATAGGCTCTTTCTTTTGGGAGTGTTCTAATTTTTAATGTTTTTTGCATTGTGTTGTTTAGCTTTTATTCTATTGTTTTTGTTACCTTCGTACTGTCCACTTTCTGCTGTAATGCAAATTTCCCACTTGTGGAACTAATTAAGGTTTATCTTGTGCGAGCTTTGGCAGATGTGTGCATAAAAAATACTGAATATCAGCATTGGCCCATAATTCCCATATAAGTACATCCTTAATGCTTTTCTATAGAGATTACACTAGTAATTTCTTCACAAATGAATGCCTGAATCACACTGAATTCAATCATTAGAAAGGGTCTGTATTTTGTCCCCCAATCTGTATTTGAGTCTGCAACAGTTTCTGAGAGGTGAACAAATTATTTCTAAAGCTGAATTGTGTCTTCCATTGATAGGAGTGATGGATATGATTAAAAACTATAATGATCTTGGAAAGAAATGGCACCCTATGTACATCAGATTTAGACATTAGGATTCCAGTATGTTTATCAGGATATTTAAAAAGAAGATATTATTTGGTGATAAAACAAAGTTTAAACAAAGCACTCTGATCTTGAACACTACAAACATTGATGTTTTAATTGAGCAATAAAAACTTAAAATAGCATGTCAGTGTTATTGCAAATGACCAACCTCCTTAATTCTGGAATTGACAGTCAACAATAAGTAGATGAAGAAAAAAAAGAACAGTAAAAAAGTGACAGAAAACATTAACAATGGCACTCCACAATAAATATGGCTTTGAGATTTTGCTTTTTTTCCCCATATCAGTGTGCATTCATGTTATTTCTACATTACAATGTTTGGCAGGAGGGAGTATCACATTGTTACATCTAAGTTACATAAAAGTTATATATACATACGTCAATTTGTACATCACAATTTGTAGCAAAGGAAGCCCCTTCACTGATGAGCAGTAAACTTTCCAAGGAAACATTTCAGGAGTTCTTACATCTAGAGAGGATACTTTATATGTAGTGTTACATTTCAATTAACTCTTTTACAAGGACTACTTTGGTTCAACAATCACCAAAACACTAGGTTCTAACTTAGTTAAGTGCTAAATATTTATGTTAGAGGGTATCACCTACCCATCTGATCACATACTGATATGTTCACTGTTGGTCTTCACACACTTTCCCATTTTTTTTTAAATGCAGATCCTTTCATAACGCAAATACATTTGTAAACTTTGAATCAGCCCGGAATGACGCACCCAGGCAACCATCCACATGTGCAGCCCTCCTCCCACCTTAACTGATGTTATTGTTATTCTGTGTGTGTGTGTGTGTGTGTGAGAGAGAGAGAGAGTCAGTGCAAGTCAGTAGGAGTATGTGAATGTTATGGGATTTGCTCAGTGGGATTGTTTCTTTTTTTATTTAACATGCGGAGAGCCTTGCTGCTGTGGGGCAATGCTGCACCCCTGTGGACACTCAGTGCTACTTCACACACCTGTATTTCCACAGTTGCTTTTTTCCCCTTCCAATACTCAGAGCAGTTTTAGACTGCCTGTGACATTGTTGACCATCTCCTCCTCTCCCATGATGGCCAGCACAGTGGTAGAACCTGGCTCCACCTGAAAACAGCAGGTAAGGCACAGTTTGATGATTTCTAGGGCTGATAAGCCCATTGAAAAGTCTATAACTCAAGACAGCATTAATCACTAAAGATCAATATTTTCATTCATTAAAACCAAAAATACTTGATACCGATGATACAATGTTTTAATACAAAAAGGCAAAAATGTGCACATTAATACTGTCTTTCTCTTCAGGGTGCTTCAACTCTGAATAGCTCCTGTGTAAGTTGGTTTACCAAATAGGCTAATACTAAGCCTGGGTCACTTTTTTTTTTTTTTTTTTTTTGGGAAAGGGAAAAACATGTCAGTTACTAATGTTGATTTACTGACTAATGATTTTCATGTTCAGAGACTGCTAGGAATTAGTACAGGGAAATCTCTAAACGGTGTTGAACTAAGGCTCTTAACTAAGGCTCTCCCTAACCGGTTTGATTCCAGATGTACATATCTGATGGTGAATTGCACTTAGCTGCCTTTACCTGTGTGAGTCCGGCATCCTGTATCAGTTTTGTAGGAAGGCTTAGACTCATAGCAAGAGCTTGCAGCTCCAACAGATGCGCCATGTTAGTGCCTTGTAGCACAATCTTCTTAGCTCTGGATGCACACACACAAACACAAACACACAAACACAAAATGACTGTAACTAAGATAAGGCGGCAAAGATAAAAAAATGCTCATTTTAAGCCTGAACTGAGATGGTGACTGAAAACCCGTAGTCCTCCTTGGTTAATATCAATGCCTTTCATCTGTACCCTTACACAAAGGAAAACACCTGAACCAGCTTTAATGCCGATCCAGTCGGAGAGAAATAAAGCACATTTTTATGATACCAAATTGGCCTCTTTCCAGTCTATGCCCTATAATGCCTGGCGTATTATATTTGATACATACATTTCTGAGACCCACTGCGTTACCCTGAGATATAAACTTTGCATAAAACCCTTTTGTATAGTATCTGATGGTTGTCTTCTGCCCTCTGATGGATACCTTTTGCACTACAACAATTCTCACATGTTGTATGCTGGAATTCAAAATGGCCGAATCTGATTAGCTCCCTGCTGACTATATCAAGGTGTAGAATATTAGTCATTTGGTGATTTTATGGTGAGATTTTCCTTTACATATTTATCAATATTTTCAAATAAGCACTTACTTTGTTCAAAAAACTTAGAATTATTTTAAAAAATTTAATTTAGTTTGTAATAAAACTGAGCAGAAAATGTTTGTATCAAATTTCATACAACAGGTATTAAAGGAACAGTATTGGTAAATCCCTCAGTTGTCCTTTGTTATTTTTTTCTGGATGTTATATATTTATTTGTCCTCCATAGTCAAAAGTGTGTGTTTTTCCCCTTGTGTCACTCAGCAAAAAAGCAGAAATTGTATACTAAATTTTGAAGCAAAAAGATCATATTTGCATCTTATAACATTTCTTTATTGGGATTTTAAATACTATTTGGACATTGAGATAAATGCCCATGCTTATTAAGAGTACTGTATAGTGTATAGTCCCTCACCCAGCATGGTCCCATTTCCAAGCCATCTCTCTCCAGGTGTTCTTCTCCTGCATGGCCTGGTACAGACCCACAGCTGCGTGACCCACCTGCGCTGCCACCTGCAGGAACGCATGGATAATTTCAGCCTCAAGCAATTCAACTCACATTGGGTTGTTTATGTCAACTTTACAGTTTTTGTACCTTCCCCACTCCCATTGCAAGCTCCATGTTTATAACAAACACCATCTTAAACATCATGTCCTCATCTCCTTCTTCCTGAGTTATCAGACAACAAAGAAAACACTCAGAAACGAACACACAAATGACAAGGCACTGTAATGTCCACAGGCAGGCTATCTGTGATTAGCAGCAGACCTCATTCTCCAGTTTGTTGAAGTAATACATGGCTGCCTCCTCTGCAGACACATTCCTTGTGTGTAGGAGGGCCTAACATAAAAACAGAAAAAATATGTTCAGCATCTCCATTATATATATATGAACCAGACAACCTGAAGCTAATCACTATCCTGTGCTTAGCTGTGCTAACATCTATGAAACCTGAAGCTACATTGCCTGATCCTCAAACGGGAATGAGCATTTCTGCAGAAGGATGAAGATCAAGTGCACCTGCTTGGCCGCCTCCTCTGGGATGTCCAGTTCCCTCAGCTGCTGGAGGAACACAGGGTTCACTTCCTGAGCCCCTGAATCTGGAGGAGACTGCTCAGATGACTCCATAATACTCTCACTGTGGGCAAAATATAAAAGCACAGACAGGGAGTTAAAACAATTGTTCAAATTGTAACAGAGCATGGTAGCATAATCATTCAAATCAGCATAACTATATAATTACTATACAATTAAAGATTCAGAGAGAACCATCTTTTAAGAAGTGTAAGCAGGTGAGGGCAGATATATCAAAATAGAAAGCCAACTGTGTGTATGTAACTTTAACGCGCACACAACCTGCTCCTTGATCCTTCCAAGACTGATCTAATGGTGGTAGGCTTTTATAACATTTAAACCCTATGCACACTCAAACACTGTTCTAATCCTCATCATTTCAAACCTGGAACTGATCTGAGATTTCACACAGGACTGTATGTATTGCTATGACCAACTGTTATTTGTTGTAACAAAAGCATTGGAACATTAAAAAAAATTTAAAGCATTTATTTGAAAATGAACAGGTGGATTCTGTGATTCTCCATAAGCAGAGGTCTCCTTTTGCAACCTTACAAAGAGTGGAAGCTGAACTGGAATGTCCTGTTCATTTGGTCCAATTCCTGTGCATAATATCTAAAAAATCTCCTGGACCAGACCAGAGGGGATCTTCAGCAAGGGGTCTGCAGTAGAGGCTGACATTTTTTCAGAATCCCGCAGGATGGGAAATAAAATCACTATTAATAACGTGATTGGGATGGGACTGGAAAAAATGTAGGCGGGAGTGGGCAGGACCGGGAATCGTAATAACACTATGATAACCTGATACAGAAACATACCTTACATAAATAAACTAATTTTGAACTCAATACTAGTTGTCCTGTCGCTTTATGCTCTCCTCCTGTTTGATTTGGTGTAACCGGTGGCGATAGTCCCAACCACCAATAATGTAAGAGAAGTAGTAGGCTTCTTCACGCACTTTTTAGCCTCGAAAACACGGGAGTTGGGGGAATGGGAGTTATTCTTCTAGGATTGGGACGGTACGGGATTTTTCCCTGATTTTTTATGGGATTGGGACGGGATTTTTTGTGGGAATGGGATGGGAGAGGTTTAAAATTCACTCCCGTGTCACCCTCTAGTCTGCAGTATAACCTGTAACCTTACTCACATGACTGTTAGAAGCAGAGATGGGGACTTGAGTCGGACTCGGGTGTTGTGACTCGTGAGTCATAACCCGTAAACAATGTTCATTTCCTGGAAGTATTTATTTATATCTCGCACTCTTTTCAACGACCCCCGAAAACCGTTCACCTCGCCCCGGTGTCCCATTACTTTTGTCCGAGGTGAACGGTTTTCAGCTAATAACGGTTTTCGAGGGGTCGTTGGAAAGGTGTCACCGAGCCCTATCTAACTGTGAAGTTTCACATTTAGAGTGTGAGATATATTTTCATATTTAACATTTAGATCTATGATTATTTAAGGCAAATCCTCCATGTTGGTGAGGGAATGTCACAGCACGCAGTCCAGCCCCCTGCTAAGTAACAGCCATTTGTAATCACGGGGCGTAGCCAATTAGCATTTCTTCTAAGCCATTAGAGCTCAACATTTACAGCTCAAAAATGCCACATTTAGAGTCGCCATTTGTAAACATTGCCACTCAAAGACTTGAGTAAAAATATCTTGTGGTAAAAATGGTCTTGTGAACATCTCTGCTTTGTGCACAGAGACACAATCATGCTGGAACAGGAATGAGTGTCTGCCATATTTTTTCCTCTGTTTCTTTGGACAGTGATCATATATATTTAGCTTTTCACCACATTTGAAAGACATTTGACAAAATGAAACCAATGGACTGACCTGCTTTAAGAACAAAAAGATTTCTAAATTAACAGTCATAAAATCAAGAACAAGTGATCCATTTACACCTGCCCTAAATACTGCAAATAAGTTGAAACTAGTAAAATACTACACCCATACATTAAAGCAGGGGTGTCCAAACTTTTTGCAAAGTGGGCCAAATTTGATTAAGTGAAGGTGCCCGGGGGCCAATAGTTCCTTCTGATATTTTTTTTAACCACAAAAGTTGAAAATACCCACTGTTATAAAACAATTTTCATTGTCACAGTTACTTTTATTTTTCAAATGTCAGTGTAACTAAATATAATCAACTTGTGACATGAACAACTCTAAAAACACAATTATACCTTTCATTCATACCTGGAGAGCCGGATAACATTGAACAAACTGTATAGAATACCTTAAATTTCCATGAGTTTGATAAATATCTTTGCCTCATAAACATTTTGATCAGGAATTATAAGTAGTGCAAAGTGGTCAAGCCATAAATAACACATTTTAAGACCGAAGCTGCGGGCCGTATGAAATCTGACAGCGGGCCGTGATTGGCCCATGGGGCGGACTTGTCTGCATTAAAGAGAACACATCTATAAATCTCAGACTCACTAAGGACTGTTGTTGCTGCGTTGTAGGAAGGTTACAAACATAAAACATATGTCAATCCACTGGAAATGGTTTGGAGACATAATTTTCCCTCATCTACTTTTTCAAAAGCTTGCCATTTTAAAAAGTAGCAGGCCTATTGCTACTACTACAGTGATTATAGAAGCACATAGAAACTGCCAATATATCATATCATATTAAGCATGATTTTAAACTGTCTGAGATGCCAGTGATGTTGTGCATGTGTGTGTGATAACAATTAAGTCAAGTCAAATAGATGTTTATAGTCATTTCAACCATATACACACAATACACAGTGAAACAATACGACATGCCTCCAGGACCACGTAGCTGAACAGAACAGAAGAGAAGAGAAAACCACAAGTACAGACAGGACAAAAGCGTGCAAGAAAAACACAAAAGCAATAAAACAACTTGACAAGACAAGAGAGCATTTAGTGAATTTGACAATAACTACAGCCTGGATAAATACAATATTTTGACAGGTGCTGTATACTAGCAGCAGAGAGTTGTGGGCAAAAATACAAAGGAGCAGCCGGTTCTATTTTTCAGTTTTATTTTTAAAGACTTGGTGAATTTATTTTTTTTAATAACTTGGCCTAACCTTTTTAGTTTTGTTAATATTGGCAATAGTGAGAAGTGTTCTTGTTGGGTTC
>JBBPCY010000109.1:20420148-20434005 GCA_037974405.1 Brachyalestes nurse
TGGTGAGGGAATATCACAGCACGCAGTCCAGCCCCCTGCTAAGTAACAGCCAATTGTAATCGCGGGGCGTGGCCAATCAGCATGTCTATTAACATTTAGAACTCAACATTTACAGCTCTCAAAAATCTCACATTTAGAGTCGCCATTTGTAAACATTGCCACTCAAATACTTGAGACAAAAGACTTGAAACTTGACATTGCCACCAAAAGACTTGAGACTTGACTTGGACTTGGTAAAAATGACTTCTGAACATCCCTGGTTAAAAGTCAATGGGGTGAAGAAAAGCAGTGCAGCAGAACTATCAAGTAATCTTCTAGTGGCACTATAATAAACAATATATTTTTAAACGACTGCATAACACAAATTCTCTCCTGTAGTGCTATCTTTTAATTATCAACAATACTTATGGCATATACTACAGTAAAGATGTTAATTTGATGCAAGGTGTTCACAGTGGGCGTTCCGCTCCACTGTCCATCACCCATGCGCATTATCAATATGCACGCCTAACCAGAGACCACCACCCAGGAGACCCCCTAACACCAAACCACATATACATTCAAATTTCACTCATTCACTGATAGCTGGCCTCACACCGAGCCGTGGGTCCTCACTGCACCCACCTGCTGCTGCTGTTGCTGTTGCTGCTGCGGGAAAGAGCTGAGCTGAGCTCCGGTCAGGCCTTAATCTCAACCCTGCACCTCACTGTGCACCTTCTACACAGCTAAACATGCACAAAGCCAGCTAAAAATGTAGATCAAATCCTAAACATATATCCTCTGTGTGCTCCGGAGGTCCGCTGTCTGTTAGCTCCGCTCTCTTCTCCTACACATGCGCGTCACCACCCTCTCCATACTGGGGAAGTCACATGGCGCTGTTCCGGGTCAGAGAGGAAATAGAGCAGGGAGAGGGACAGCGCCACCATCTGTCTCTCATACACTCACACTCGCACACAGTCAAAAACAGCGGACCACGCAGTACGTATATTATATTTACACGTGTGTACACACACCCACCCACCACCACCAAAATAGAAAAAAAATGATATTCCGTAAGCTGGAGATGAAAACACAGGTTTGGTTCTAGATTTCTCCTCGATACTTCCAGTTTGGATTTGTGAAATTCCATCAGCAGCTCTTCATTTAATTTAATGAAGAACTGAGTCAAACCAAGATTCTGATGTAAACTGAGGTTCTACAAGAAATGCATTGATATATTCTACACACAATCACTGTTTACTGTACAATGTCATCTGTATTATTTTTGTTTTATGTAGTATATGTAATGATGTTAAGGTAAAAAACACTATTCATTTAAAGAGTTTTTAAATATTGTTTTCCCAGGGGCCTAAGATATTTGCGCAGTAGTAACTGGATAAATGTGAAAAGTTTTCAGGTTGGCCATATATTCAGACATTAACATTGGTGATGTTTACGTTGTCACTTCTTCTTGTTAAAGATCGGTGTACCTTGCTCAAGCATACCTCAGTGGTGCCACTAGCAGTCATGGGATTTGAACCAACAGGTGCAACTCTCTAACCACTACTTAGACCACCAGCTGCATAAGAGAACGCTTTGAACCCTTTAGACAAAAAATACCTTCAGCTCTATTACGAGCTGCAGAGTGTCTAACCGCGTTCCAAACCACATATACCGACCTGTACACACATCCCTGACGGTCTCTAACGGCTATATACAATTTTAAACACGGTTTAGTCTTTTAGAATTCAGTGTGGTACGCTGCCTCTCTGTCCTGCCACTAGAGGTCAGTATTTACCTATATTAGCATCTTGCGTGTTCTGCTATGAACTCTTTAGGTAAAGGCTTGGAAATCAGACACACAATATGGACAGAAGTTCTGGGACGCCTGACCATTACACCAACAAGAACTTGAACGACGTTGCATTCAAACACATAGACTTTAATATGGCGCCCCCCCCCCCATTCCAGTTAATCAAAAAGGTCAGGGCTCTCTGTGGGCCAGCCAAGTTCTTCCACACCAAACTCATCCAGCCATGTCTTTATGGAGCTTGCTTTGTGCACTGGGACACAGTCAAGCTGGAATAGAAAAGGTTCTTCCCCAAACTGTGGCCACAAAATTGTAGTCTAAACAACAGTCTGCGTTGTCTAAAATGTCATGGTCTGCTGAAGCATTAATGTAAAGGGCCTAGCCCATCCCTGAAAAACAGGTGTTTACTTTTGTCCATATAGTTGCTCTAATTGGAAGTCAGGACAGATGTGTTGTGCAGAAACCTTAGTGTGACATATTTGATAGACACCAATGCTCTTTCCAACTTTGTTGGCACAGTTTGGGGAAGAACCTTTTCTATTCCAGCATGACTGTGTCCCAGTGCACAAAGCAAGCTCCACAAAGACATGGTTGGATGAGTTCGGTGCTGAAGAACTTGAGTTGTCCAATAATCATAGATTAATCATTCATGGCCAGTTTTCTGGACATGAATTAGGCCTAATCTTGAATTAATCTTGGGTTAACAAACTTGCATTGATGATAAATCATCTTTAGAAATTTTAGGCATAATCTTGGACTTAGAAACTGGCCTAAAATGACATTTTAATGTTAGGAGCAAAGAGAATTAGAAATCATTTGTAAAAACCACAAGATCAAATTATTAAAATGATTTATTTTTAGTATCCCAGCATAACTCTTGTCTGTATATGACTGAAAAGTCAAAATTATATTTACTTCTAATGTAATTCAAGCTAAATAGCTGCAAAGTAATTCTTAAGCATTTTATTGATCGGTCCATCATAACAGCTTCACACATTATAAAGGACATCTGAAGTGAAAGTGACCATTCGGCCATATGTGAACACACCACAGCACAGTGTGAACAGCACTTCCTCTGTATTTAACCCATTCACCAAGTGAAGCAGCAGCCAGCCAGGAACACAGCACCCAGGGAGCAGTGTGTGGGGATGGTATCTTGATCAGGGTACCTCAGAGGTGCTTAGCAGTCATGGGAATCAAACCCACAACTTCCTGATTGCAGGGCAAACACTCTAACCACTACACTACTAGCTGCCCCTGTGTTCAAATGATCCTGAACAAACTTAAAAAAAAAATGTAGATGCTTTTGAAAAGGGAAAGAGCAAAACGTATCCTGGACCGTCATTATCAGTGAGCTCCAGGGTCAACTGGCTTTTTCAGTTTCCACAATATGTAAGTATTACCTAAAGCTTACTCATATAAGTTTAGTGCAGGAAAGATCAAGACAGGCTACACCTTAAATTATGAATGTACCAATTAAGACCACAAATGTACAGTCATTTAGATTTATATTTTATTACCTCTCAATATAATTTGTAAAAATGTTCACATACTGTTGGTAAGAAGCTACAGGTGGCAGACAATCATTATTTACGATATGAACAAAATATAAAAAAAAAACAGTTTAGGGTTGAGCCTGCTCTAGACTACACATCAGAATTTATACAACCTAATAACAGTTATAGCTTTATACTTCCCTCTGATGATTTCTGCATATATTTTCTTGCACACAGTTACATCTGTTCACAACGCTAGTTGCAACGTGTGGTCCATTAATCTAACGTACCATGAAACTGGATTCGTTTCACTAGATGCATCTTGACGCACCTTTAAACAAGTTAGACTCCTTTGAAGTTGATTCGGTTTTCTCTCCCTTTCTAAGTTTGTTTTAGGATGGACACTAATCATCCTCTTATAAAAACTACCAATGAACACCACACTTCTTTATTAAAATGTTGAAGGCAGCAAAAAGCCCAGCTTCATGAATAGAACACTTGCCATCTGAGTTAAAAAAAAAACAAAACAAAACAAAAAAACCCTCTGAACTGAACATGAAGGAAACACTTTGAAACACTAACCTATTTGACAACATTGGTTTCTCTCATACCACATCAAAGGAATGTCTGAACATAGTTCATAACTATGTCCAAAGGCAGAGCACAGAGAGTACGCTATCATACAGCAAGATTTCAGTCACGTTCATATCCTACAACAGCTTCCTTCCAGTGTCTCTTACTCAAGAGCTCTCAGTACCTTGACAGGACAGACAATGTTCAAATTGTTAGTGCTAGAGTAGAGATGTTTTTTAGAACAATCTCATTTTACTGAAAGTCCTTGCCTGGAACGTCTCAAGGTCTGTAAGACTTGTTGGCACTGTTTCAAACTCACAGTGTCTCTTCATGACCTGGACGGATATGTCAGACAGTTGTGAAGGAGAAAGGCCAAAAGATGCAAGTTTACATACTCTAAAATCCAATAAATAATAATCTAAAATGAAAATATTCTACACCCATGGAATTTCTCTTTCTCTTCTCGACAGTGACTTTAGACAGGAGAAGAAAAAAAAAATTGTAATCGCTAATGCCCAACACTATTATCATGTCAGTACAAACACAGTTACTGCGGCACTGATGGGGGGGGGATCTATATACGTATCAGTCGAACACAGAGAAAGAAAGTTTGAATTAAACATGTGAAAGTTTGAGTGAAATGTATGAAGAGGTAGAGAAAGACAGAGGACCAAGTGTTTGACACGTACATTTTGTTTAGTTTGGTCATTTTCATGTTTTTTTTTTTTTTTTTTTGATAACCTCATTGCTCTCTGCTCCCACAGTAGGCGTGATTTCCAGTCATATTTCTCCTCAGAGGATGCCTTTCTGGATTAAAACTGCATTAAGATGATGCTTTGAGATTATCAGCAAACTGTTTTCACCAATCGTTGGGGAACAGTCAGTTCATCTAATATGCTCTAACTGGAAATGCTATGATCCTTCTTGGCTGGGAGAGAGTTCCAGTAGTCAATTTCACAGAGGTTCATGGAAACAAAAGAATGATCAAACACACTCCGCTGTTTGCTCCATGACTTCACTCGTGGTGGTGCACATTCTTCCAAATGTGATTTGTAGTAGCTCGCTCTCTCCCGAAGGATCATCACCGTGGATCTTCAGCTTGTGGTGGAATACCTCCACCATTCTGAAAGGGATGCTCAACCTCTGTGACCATCTGAATCCACTAATCTCCTTAGCTAAGGACAAGAACCTTGTATATTCATGTAACACGTCATCTTCTCTTCATTTCTAAAGTGACACTGTGTGTGTTTCATCATATACATCCAGCTTTTTTTGTTCAATCTACGTAACCCATTTCCTCCTTTTACGACTCTTCCATCGCAGTCACTACGTACAGTGAGTCTGTCCATCCATACACGCCTTTTCTTTTACTTTCTTTCTCATTTCCGTTTTTTTTTTCCTCCCAGTCTCCCCAAAATTCTGTCTTTCCATAGTTTCTCAGTTATAAGTCTGTCACTTTGTTTTCCACAGCGGCTGCGATCTGTTGGAGGCGATAACCCAGCTGCATCTTCTGAGCTGTGGTGTCCTCCTCTAAGGCAGTGATGATCTATAACATACATGCACACACAACAGAATCATTACTTAAAAAGAATCAAATTTACACTTCATTTACAAATCATACACAAGCAGAAAGCATATATGTGGCAGAGCTAAGACTGTTAACTAGTAAAATAAGCGACCATCAATTAGTACTGTTTAAACTGTATGTCTAAATCATCATTCATATCTCACTGAGTTGTAATGTCAGCTAGACTTGCTTATGCATTTTCACCATAGGACTTTTTTTTTTATACAAAACAAAAAAATGTATGGAAATAATTCACGATGACTACTGGAGGGTTGTTTTTATACTGAGAACATGGGCACCTGGTACAAATGAGCCAGTATAGTATAGCCCTCCCTCTCATTTGACAGAAAAAAATTGTGGCTTAATCTTTAGTGTCTACAATGCTGTTAACAAATAACTAGGAGTTGATTTTGGACTTCTGTAGACCTGCCAACTCTAGCGCCACAAAAGGTTTACATCTAACCCAAGGTATAAAGCCACACAGCCTGTGATTGGATAACAGTGATTTTGTGTCAAATGAGTCACATCATATTACTTAAACGTCCCCAAGCTACGGAAAACTAAAGCTTATAACACTGTCATTCAGAAAAATAAGATATTTTTTACTCTGTATCTTGTTTATCTGCCTTTCATTCAAACATTTAAATGTGAGCAGTAATTTGCTAGACAGCTCATTTCATAACAGCATGTCATTCAATGTCAAAAACCACATGAGCAAGTCCATTTGAGTGAACTGTGGTTGGGGCAAATGTGTGATTGTTTTAAGTAGTTGCACTTTCATGTTTTCCATGTTCATTTGGTGAAGCAGTGGCATACATTACATTTGAGCTAAATTAGCTACATAGCTCCAGTGCAAAACTGAGAAACAAACTTCAGATACCAAATTTATCTTTTGGCCAAACCATCCGTTTAAACTATATTTGTCCCCCATTCATCACTTCCTGAATGGCTCATTCTATACCCACTCTCTAATCATTGCCTCCAATGTTGCCAACTCACCTGGTCATAATATTTGTTGATGTACTTGTATAGTTCATGCAGGGCCACCAGATAATTCAGTTCTCCTGAGTAATTCTAAAGAAATAAACAAAATTGACACATCACAAACCAGCATCCACATGCACTGCAGGAATGAGTGAGGAAAGAAAATAGTACTTTCACAAAAGAACAAATTCAGCACTTTAACTACGCAGGTGTGCAGTAGACAGGATATGCCTGGATATCATAAGAAGCGGATGTGGAGCAAGATTAAACACATACCCTGGAGAGTTCAGCCAGAGCAGAGTTCATCTCCTGATCACTAGCTGAAATGGTTTGTCTGATGTCAGCATAGTACCTGAGAAAGTGAGAGAAATACTTTAACAAGATCAAAAGCATATTGCCCAGTTCCAGTTAAAGACTTTTGGCCCCTAACAAAGTCTATACTAACTCAAACAATCGTCCTCAGTCTAAACCTATCAGTTTCAGCATATGTGAAACTTCCGCTTTACATTTAACATTTTCAAAATCAAAGGGCATACCAGAAGAGCTATTTTATTCCTACCTCTCCACCATCTGCTTGTAGCGAGGAATGTCTCTGGCATACAACAGCTTGTTTATGGGGGAGTCCTGAAGAAAGGCGAGAGCATAAGTCGAAATGAGAACAAATCTTCTGACCTATTAGATGCGTACCAGTTTCATTTTATACACTTAAACCACAAACTAAAGCAAAACCATTGTTTTTTAAATATCAGAGCTTTACAATTATAAATGGTGCTCATTTGATTACTCATATTTTTGCATTTAAATGAAAGTATTAAAAACTGCTCTGGAATTAATAGTTTTCCATCCATCTACTAACTGATGAATAATAAATCCTAACATTAATAACTAAATGATAAACCTAGAATTTAAGGGGGTTATAGATGTTTAGTAATATTGTACGGATTCTGTCTCACCCTGCCCAGTTTGTGCTCAGCAATAGTGCAGGAGTCCATGAAGGTCTGGGCAATGACTGATAGTACTGCATCCACGTTGTCTGACGCCTGCACGTCAAAGATGAACTGAGGGTTCTTCACAATGTTGATCCAGAAACGCAGAGGCAGACTAGAGCAGAAACAGATCAATAATATCAGTCCACAAAAATCATCCAGCGCGGAGAGCAGGATATATCGTGTGCCTGCGTGTCCTTTTAGTTCTTTCACACTGATGACATAAAGGCATCATTTAAAACATAAGCCATTAAGAAAATGGTTTGTGATGTGAATAAAGGCTTTACTATGGTGCCACAATAAGGTCATTCACCATTACCTGTTTGTTTTCCAGATGTGAATGGTCTCTGCATCTGTGATGCTGTGATGGGCCGCTTGGTCATCCAACAGGTCAAAGAAGTATTTCACTGCAAGAGGAACTGGCCGACTTGTACTCAGGATCACCACGAATAGATCATCCACAAACTTCTGCAGAGTGCCCTACAAAGAACATTAATGGTTTTGATTAAGATCTTCTGTGCATGTTCCAAATATGGAGTCTCCATCCAGCACACTACATGACAACATTCAAGTGCTCAACAGATTCCAGACCTTCATGGAGAGCAGGCGTGTGAGGTAGATCTCTGGAATGGCCTTAGCTCTCTCCCTCTCCCTCAGACTGCCCCGTCTGTGTTTGGGTAGCTCTGGTTCTTCACTGGCCTTTACCAGGTGCCATAGTCTGACCCCACCCTCATCAGCGTCCTCCAACATGGGAGTCTCTGAGAAGGGATACAGATCAGAAGGAATGGAAGCGTGAAATCTTCTGGGGACTTTTTTCAACCTACTTTGATTTAATGAGCTCTTTTTGTGTATACCTATTACTGCCATTATGTTTCCTAATCAGAGTGACACTGAAACTAAACTGCTGCAAATGTTAATAATAATATGGAAATATGGTCTCTAAAAGTTTATAGTATTTATATATGCTCACTTTCTCCTGCCACATAATCATGGTTGTCATGGTGGATGTGTTTGCTGAGGCGTGGCACAAGGGCCACCGTAGCACCATCAGGAACCTATAGAGTGAGAGCACAGGAAAACGGCAAGAGTCAGAAAACAAACTACATAAAACCGGTTAGTAGTACTGCCTGTTTACTTAATATACTCTAATGCCAAAGAGGAGTAACTAGACTCACAGTGATGCTGCCTAATATACGCCATCCCTTGACAGTGTAACCGATAATCAATGTTATTCATTTTGTACGTGGTTTTAATATTGTGGCTGGTCTGTGTATGTTAATGTCAGTTGAATTTATATTGACTACAACATGTGCAGGATCATTTATACCTCTACACCATCTGAGGCTGTTTTTCTCAGCTTTACTCTTGGTGTAATTCTTGGTCTGTGCAGGTCAATGTGTACCTTGTAATGCTGAAGTGTGTTGAGGCGTTTCCAGTTGCCCTGCACTACAGATGTCAGGTCTTCATCTGAGAGAATAAGGTGACCTGCCACGCCTGACCGCCATTCTGTAAACACATCACACACCATCTTACAAACGGAACCATCTGAACTACTCTCTGTGGAGTCCAAGCATTTTTAAAGACAAGTTTAGGAAGAAGCTGAAAAATGTTTCATGCCATGAAAAAGAAAGAACAGTGTGAAAATAACATGTAGAAGAAAAAAAACATGTGAGAGAGAAGTCCAACAAACTGTTCTCACCCAAGTCCAGGGTGTCTGTGTGTGGTCTGTGGGAAAATGAGGTTCCCTTGTAGATTTGGTCTAAAATCTTCTCTTTGACCTGGGTTATGGTGTCACAGTCCAATACTTTAGCAGCTACTGGCTGAGTCTCATTGAGACCTACCCCCTGCATCAGGACATTCAGAGTCTACAGAGACAAAAACAGTTATTTCCCATTCATTAACTTGTTTGTAAAATCATATGAAAACCCTAACTGAAATAAACTAAGAAAAATCTCAACAAAGAAAAATCTACTACTCTGCTAAAAGAAAAAGCTACTACTCTGCTATACAATATGGCTAAAAGCTTGTAAGCATGTCCTGATCATTTCTGAATGTTTTTTCCTGAAACCTGAAAGGTATTAATAGGGACTTTGCTGCCCCTTTGTAGTAGTAATGCACTCTACTCTTCTGGGAAGATGCTGGAACGTTGCTGTGATTTAATTGCATTCAATCACAAGAACATTTGTGAGGTCAGTTACTGATTAGTTATGGATCACAAACTCCACTCTAACTCATCTCTAAGGTATTAGACAACACTTCCTAACTCCAGAGAACACAGGCCCACTGCCCCACAGCCCAATGCTTCATATTACTGTAGCCAACACTTGGCATAGGGCAGGGAGACCTTAAGATTCATCTGTGGTTACTCCAGAGTGCCCTGTTCTATTGGCAGTGCCTTCTTATGGAGATTTTACAAGCTGTGTGCACATAATCATAATGGGTACATAAAGCAGCTGAATTCACTAATTGCAAGGGATGTCTACACACTTTTGGACATAAAGTGTGTATTTGTTTACACTACTGGTCTGTTGGTCAGCTCTAGGGTTTTGTTGATGAAAGTTGCTGGCTAAAACGTCCCATCTGTCTTTGATACAGAGTAAGCTGCCAGATAGTGCTACAATGTCATTATCTCTGCATCAGCATCAGGCTCTCCTCTTAATATTACCATTGGGTTGTTCTATGCCCTTATCAGCCTACAAACGATAGAAGTGCAGAACTAGGACCAACTTCCCATTCTTTGTTCCCCTCTTAATCCAAATACAGCACTGCTACTCCCCTGGGCATCATCCAGTCTCATCAGACCCAGAGGACTAAGGCCTGAATGTTAATTAAGATTTTTCAGAGCACGTGACTGCAGCTATTTCCACTCTTTTCCATGACATTGACCCAGTCTTTCTTATTCCCAGACAGGAGGGAATATCAAGAGGCTTTTTAATAAGCTGTTTGGTAAATTAAGATTTTTTTCCTCAGTATTTCTGTTTCACTCACTACTGTACTTCTTTACTGTTCTATCATGGTATGATCTACTCAGTAAGATAAATGCAAAAATTACACAGCTTCTTTATAGCAGGCAATACTGAGAAAAAGTACTGTATAGATGAAGTTTAACCACATTACATTGCACGACATTCCACTAAAAAGCCTCAAAGTGAGTAAGGTACCTCTGAGCAGTGTATCTAGAGAAAAACAAATCTTAATTCTGACCAGTGTGCGGTACTCCAAGTCCTCTCTGAGTAGGCGGTTGTCATTTAGGGTGTATTTGGCTTTGCCAGTCACTGCATCCACAGGGCCTTTATCCACCTGGTGTTTTATGGCTCTAAAGAGCATGTACAGACATTCTCCTGCTGAGTCCTTAAATAATAAAAAAAAGGAATATTGAAGAAGGGCTATAGAGTTACAGCACTATATACACACACCAAACATTTGCACAGTAAAATGTTATCTTTTTAATTTTCATGGTTTAGCCAATAATCACATATCCAAATGGATTCTTCCCAATTTAAGTTATACATGGATGCTAGACTATATTGTGTGATAATTAAAAGTGACAAAAATATTTTTTTTTGGAAAACCTTTAGAACCTGTTACAATAAAAGTACACTCTCAATTTTGTGTACAATTAGTTTCTGAGGATATTTTCAAATATAAAAACATCTCAGTGTATTATTCTTGTCTAAATCCCAAAACCCTCAACAGCTCTTCTAGGCACATTAATGTATCAAATATGCATTGGCCACTAAAGTATGCATACTTAAAAGTGTATTCATTTATTGTGTAAGGAAACCAAGCTGTATTTATTTTTAAGCAGACCATTCCAAGACTGTCCTTTTGCCATAGTATTCTTTCAAAAAGGCAGCTGAGGTGTTTCAGATTATCATCATTTAGGCTGCCTTTTTTTAGACTTTTAGACAGGTTAGTATCCATAATGCTTTTGTACATTTCTTTTGAGTTTAATGTGCAATGATCACAAACACTACTTTGTTTTAGCTCCAGTTTCAGCCTCTGCACTGAACAGCCTCCTTATTTCAGTCTGGTTGAAATTCTCCTAGTGTCACCAAACTTTTAAAAATAATTTTGAATCACTCCAAAACCATCAAACTGGTGATTTACTGAACTGGCTTCTGAAAAACTGAAATTGCACTGAATCGTTGTAGGGACATTTCTACTAGATGCATTTGCTACAATGTTCCTCATTTTGACACTTACTCTCAGGAAAGCATAGAGGCATATAGACATCCAGTTGGTCAGGAGCTTCTCAACCACTGTCTCAGTTCTGTATGGAACAGGCAAGCATGACAGATCAAATGAGGTTCATTAGTTAATGAAAAGAATATTACTGCTTTGGCATCTCTCTCCCACCCAGTCTCCCCTTCTTGCTCACCTGCGGAGCATGAGTTTGGGGTTCTTGGCGACATACTGCTCCACCAGGTCATTGAGTAGTGTTTTCAGGATGTCAGTGAAATACTCCAGTTTGCCATGCAGAGCTACAGTGAGCAGAGAGGCCACGTAAGCACGATCTCTGGGAGAGAACGTCCTCTGGCTCTCCAGAGTGTGGATGAACTGCCGATGAGAAGATTAAATCATCATAAAGGGGAAAAACGATAGATAAGGAATAAGGAAAATGGGTGTAATAATACTGTGTCATAGTATAAAGAAAACAATCTAAATATATCCCTTATTTAAAAAAAACTGAGCAAAAATGTCATTATGATGTTTGGTGTCGGACGTTTCCTTCTTTAATTCTGGACAAAAAATGGACAAAGGTGCAGACACCAAATTGCAAGTTTCAAATCCATTACATTTGTGAACATCTGAACAATCTGATCACTTGCAACTAACAATGAGCAAAAAATCTATAAATATCACCAAAAAAAGTCACCTCATATTTATGTGCAAATAGTGATACAAATCCTTTGGACTCTCAAACTCCTCTTCTCTGAGCATAATGTCATTATTTACCTTGGTGAGGAACAGTTTGCTGTTGAGTAGGTTGGAGAGCTGGACAAGGCCCTGCTCCACTGTGGCCCGCCGACACTCCTGCACGTCCAGATCTCTCCGCAGCGGCGACTCCCGATGACCTGGGAAAAAGATCCGCTCTGCGTACATCTTATAATCCAAGAAGGGGATCCCCGATCCCACCAGGTCACTTGACATGTCCATCATTTCAGTCATCAGGTCTGGAATAAAAGATGGTCAACAGCAAAGAAACTAGTTATTTCTGTCTCCCTGAGAGAGCTACATCTCAGGTTAGAAAATGGATCCATCCTAAAAAAAAATAAAAAAAGTGTACTTTTCCCTCTCCCTCTTGCACCAGTTCCTTTGGGTCCAAAAGTGTATATTTGACTAGACGTCCACCCTTTCTATTTTTATGACTTTATTTTTCTCTCTCACCTGTAAACTCTTTCTTGCAGCGGTCTCTCACGCTTGTCTCAAGATTCTCAAGCTGAATCTGAACCTTCTTGTAATCCCTCAGAGCCTGTTTACTCTTCCTCCTGAGAGACAGTGGATGGAGAAGGGTGCAAAGAGCAAAGGAGTGTTAGAGAGAGAGATTAAGTCAAGCCAAGGATAAGAAAGCAGCCTAATCTAAAACAACAGACCACTGAGAGAACTAGTATCACACACACAATAGACTCCAGATGTGGAAGAACTAGCATGAGTGACTGTAATTCACACCAAAGGGAAGCCTTCACCCTGCTCACAGGAAATGAGCTACTACAGAGCCAGGCTGTCAATTACAGATACAGACAGATTTCCAAATACAGACAGAACTGAATTTATGTGATTGTGACTACATGTATACGGTACAACAAAATCATCCACCCCTGACCCCACACAAAAACACACACCTGTATATAAGTACTATGATCACCACGATAAGAACCACAAGTGAGGCCACAACTCCAACACCGATCTGAGCCTCCATGGGAAAAGTGGAGGGGCTGAGAGAATCGTACTGCACCCGACCCAGAGAGAAGTTCAAATTCCCCATCTGCACCTGCAGCACACAACATACAGCTCTTTCACACCTTCCAAAAACAAACCTATACTTTCATCTAATCAAATCAGTCATTTGTGTGGTGGTTTGGCCCAGCAAGCACTGATGATCAATAGACACTGTAATCCATTAATTGTAGAAGAATTTAGTTAGTGAGAACTTTATGAACTCACTGTGAACTCTGGCAGAGCATCAGTTCCCTCCCGTTTGCGTCCATGGGCATGAGAGGGGGCAGGCTGCTGTGGGGGCGGCTCACAGTACAAGTGATTCCGCGTCAGAGTTTTAACTGCACACACCCCTTCACCAATGAGAGCCACCACCTCTTCTTTAAAAATAGCCAGGTCCAGATTCTCCCCCTGCACAAACGCACAGACAGAGGGAGGGAGGGAGAGAGGGAGGGAGGGAGAGACACAGAGAGAGGGAGAGACACAGAGAGAGAGAGAGACACAGAGAGAAAGAAACAGACA
>JBBPCY010000109.1:20434105-20457370 GCA_037974405.1 Brachyalestes nurse
GAGAGAGAGAGAGAGAGAGAGAGAGAGAGAGAGAGAGAGAGAGAGAGAGAGAGAGAGAGAGAGAGAGAGAAGAAAGACAAGGAAGAAAGGGATTTAAGAAACGAAGAAACACAAATAATATACAATAAAACAATATATATCCCCCCCAACACAGGTCTCTACTAATTATTTGACTCCTTTGATATTGGACAATACACAGGACTGATAAATTAGAATCATACTATATATTTAGAAGCAAATTACTTGGCTTTATTTGCAGAACTTCTGAAGATTAAATGTAAAGTCTAACAGTCACTCACTTCTACAGATATCACTGATCCTGGTTTGTAGCGGAAGGGCTGGCTGAGGTCGTGACTGTTGAGACTGTGAAGGGTGGGGTTAAGCTCATAGGTGAAAGGAGACTCGCTGACGGAATTGAAGTCGAAGCGCAAATTATCCAGGAGAAACTCCACTTGTATGTCAGCTTTAATCACTAGGGGGCTCACTGCAGGGGTCCGGCATAGGAGGACAGTTGAGGTGTTCACTTCACACCTTTCTTCAAACTAAAGGGAGAGAGCGAGAGAGGAAAAGGTGGGGGCAATTTACTAACTGGTAAATAATCACTACAGCTACAACAAAAGCAGTACTACAGTAAAAGTTCAGGAAAAATGAAGAAATATTAACAAATACAGACATTTTACAGTGTTTTTGTCAGACTAATAAACACTGGTGAAGTGTGCACGCACAAACGTGAATTTGTATCAGATGTGGGCTTGTAACTCCGTGGGTGAAGCACCTGAGGTGGAGACTAATTACAATATAACAGTAAATGAAAGAAAATTGCGATAGTGCCACTCCACTCACAATCTTGATAGAACACAAGGTGTTTCCTGGGCAGTCTGGCTCTGGGATGATCCGTCTCTGTCTCCACAGTAACCCTTGCTCGACTTCTGCGTTGATAACACTTCCTTTAGTTTGTCTTTTCCACCTGCTCGCTCTTTTCCTACGTGAGATGGAGCCAGGGGGAAACACAGTCACTCGGATTCGCGGCTCCTGGACAACATCCAGGTTGTGTCCCATCACATGGATTACACGGCCACCGCTGTCCCAAGAGAGAGTCAGATTGATGGTCAGCTGAAGAAACAGATGCTGAGATGAATGCTATTACACAAATACACACACACCTGATAAAGCTTTTTGAGGGCACGGCCTGAGTGATGTTAGGGTTAGAGGTGTAGAAGAAGCCACTGCCATAGAGATGGCGCTGACTGTTGCCATAGCGCACGGTCACCCTGTGCTCTCCTGTTTTGTTGCTGCTGCCGGTCACACACTCAATTCTGCCCTCCTGCACATCTGACAAACTGAAGAGCAGCCAGAAATCAGACAGAATAACAGATAGTTCGATCACAAAAGAGAAGAAAAGTATTGCGATTTTACAGAGTGCGCAAGTGTATTTCTCTGGTTGTTAAATAAAACCTTGTGTGTGTTGAGTTTGTTATTTACATGGCACAGGGGATATCGTCCAGCAGCACGCTGATGTCACTGGCTCTGCCAGTTAGTAGTTTCTTGCCGGTGATGGTGAGAGAGGTTCCCCCAGCCTGAGGCCCTCTCAGCGGACTCACCCCCTCCAGCACTGGATTCTACCCACACACGCACACACACACACAACACAATGCAATTTAGAAAAGAGAAAAGGTTTCCGGTAACAACATTAAAAGTACTAAAAGACATTAAATTGAAACTGCATGTCCATTGCATAATATATCTGACCTGGTAGCTGAATGTCTGGCTGGACAGGCCAGACCCTATGCCAGTCACTTCCACAGAAACATGACCTGAGGTCTCCACTCCAGTCTCCTCTGTAGTGCACACAATTCTACAGGGAAGAGCACAAAGATTTCCCACAATTTTAAAAACATCAGCAGCCCTTTGCATGACAAATGGTCAAAAAGAAATGGTCCAAAAACAACTTAAAATCTTTTTTAATGATGATATTACCTGGATGATATCTCATACAGGTGCGGAATGACAGTGCAGGGGACCCCGGCCACAGTGACTGATCCCAGGATGTCCTGAGCTTTCTGGCCCAGGTTGGAGCCAGAAATGGTAAGAGCGGTGCCTCCCTCTATCAGCCCTGACAGAGGCTCGATCTGAACAACACGTTAAAAGAAAGGCCAGTCACCATTCATCATGTAACACGCATGGGAGTGTGTACTGTTGTATCACTGCTATGTGAACGAGGGACTTACAAATTGAATGACTGGAGCAGGGCAGGTGTCTGCAATGTGCTGGGAGCAGGACTGTGTGTGCACACAGCTCGACTGAGCATCTCCACACCACACACACCCGTACTTCTGATCTGCCGTGTGACATCGGCTACAGTCCGAACGGCCCACCGAGCAGTTGTACAAAGTCACTGAAAACATAGAGAGAGATCAGAATAAATGGAACAAAACAGAAAGAAGTAATAAACAGGAAGAATAAAACAGATAAGGGCACCTGATAGTTGTAAAAGGAGACTGAGCATTAGAGATTTGGTTAACTTACACATTGTTTGATTTTAATGGCTAAAAGTGTAACTTTTCCCTTAGTTGGGGGTAGAGGAAAGCTGTACATTTTATGCTTTGCTGAAATAATCCCTAAAAGCGTCATTGAGGGCTCAAACTGTACTGTACTACACTTTAGAACAAGTGTAGTAACAGGGCAGAGCCATCTCCACTAAATAAAAATAGTCAGACTCAACATGCTTTCAACATGTTCTGAAATCATCATTAGAATATTGAGGCTCTCTCTCTGTCTCTCATTGTCTCTCTCAATTGGGAGAACAGTGATGGTCTCAGAGTACTATATTCCGTTCCATATCCAACACAGAAAGCCACAAGTTAAAACCGGACCACTTGGCAGCTGATTAAATGAAATGCTGTGTTATGTACTGCTGTCAGAGGACAGAATCAGCAGTTAAAGAACATGTGCCATAACAGCGAGAGACTATAAATTCATCATTTCAGCAGCACTCCATCCCACACAGAGCCTGCTGCTGCTAACAGCCTCACAGCTACACTAATAACGACTTTCCCTTGGGAACACACACATGCATGCGGCGCAAAGCAAAAACACAGCTGTTGGGCTGCTCATCTGGAACCATCTGCTTCCTACTGCTATAGAAAACAACGCCGCTGGGCTGGAAGAGCAGCCGAGTAAGAAACACCAGCTTTAGCATGGCAAGACTTGCAGAACACAAACCAGGCTTCCACTGTCTTTTACACCATGTAACCCAATACTATAGCCCAAAAGGCTCTCAGCGTCCAGGCACACTGATGCTCGGAGTTATAACTACAGCCTGAGGTGCCAACCAAAATATACACTGACATTTAAGACAGCTGCCACTTTTAGAACGAAAGAAAAGATGAAGCCTATATGTGTGTGTGCCCATGTGTGTGTGCGCGTGTGTGCACATACCACAGGCAGCGGTATGGAAGCATACAAAGAACAATTCCAAGTTTTCAAAATATTTTACAATCAAATTCACAAAAAATAATACAACAAAAATACTTTTCACAGTAACTAACATAATTCCACATGAATTTGTAGTATTCTTAAGAAAAAGGTTAATAGAAAACGAAGAAAAGTTTCTTAACTTTTTTCAGCTAAAAAGACAATTTTGTGAATCTGGCCCCAGAGTAAGAATGAAGAAGCAGTTAGTTGTAAACTGTTGCTCCAGACTTTAAATCAAACACTCCTTTGTTTTGTTTTAATAAAAATTATAGTTTGCGATATCCAATATGTGATAAACGTATTACAGTCCACTGTACAGTTGTAAACATACAATTATGTGTCTCATACCAACTGAGAAAACATATCACGCTATTTATCTAGGCTGTAATTATTTGTCCACACACACACACACAGAATACAAATAAACAATATACCATGTTTAATGTATGTGACTGTTAGTTGAAGCCCAGTTTACAGTTGCCATCCAATGTGTAGTTTTCAAGTCAATCCTTCGTTTTACGAAATCAAGAGTGCTGCTTTGTTTATTGACATTTAAATCTATTTGTATGCATACTATTAATATTTATGTTTGTTTGTATTCATTCTAATATTACATAGCAGCTTCACACACGTGCGCGCGCACACACACAAAACAAACCAATACTCACCATACAGGTCGTTAGCGCTGTCTACATGAAATGTGTTCCTCCTCTTCACATAAACCATGGCGTTGTACTCCTCCACCAAGGCTGTGTAAGAATACTGTAGGAGAAGTACAGGTTTCTGGGACCTTGTTTAAGTGGACATTACAAACTAATCTAACACTACTAAAATCCCTATGCAAAGCTGCAGAACAGGTTTCTTTGTTTGTTTGTTTTTTTTTAAACGAAAGTGTGTGCATGTTCATGTGTTTGCTTTACCTGGTGTTGCTGACAGGTAATGTCAAAGAAGGAAGGATTCATCTCATCCTTCTCCACATACGCGTCCACCACCACAGTCCGCCCCTCAATCACTAACACACATTCATACTCCAAGTCTTGGTCCTACAAATGGACAGACACAAAATGATGGTAGAGTCTGTGTTCCTTAAGTATTGTGAGATTTTAGTTACGTATGTTTTCAGTTTTTCTAGTTACACACGTTTCAGACTATGAGACAGGAGATATTTGCTGTCACTGTGCCTGTAAAACTGATATATGTCAATTACTTCTCTTCAGAATGGATACTCTGTGCAGTGCCTCATTAAGGACGTAGTCTAGATTGAAACACCCCTTATAACTTCAGTGTCTATGGGTGTAGCCAAACTGCTGTTTGTTGAATAGTCAGACACAAATTTAAATAAATTAATAAGCTGCCACATTTAGAACTAAGAAAAAGGTGAAGCCTATATATGTCTGTGGGCGTGCACATACCACAGGCAACAGTATAGAAGCGAGCAATGAATATTTCCAAGTTTTCTAAATATTTTACAATCAAATTCACAAATAACCAATACAACAAATCACATTCATTAGCATTTTAATCAAAGTTAGAAAAAATGCAGACTTGAACCTTTCAATACATAACATAGGACAAATTATTTAATTTTAAAAAAGTATGTAATGTAAACAAAATGTATACCATAAGACGACTCTATACTTCTGTGTGTATCTTACCTGGTAGAGATGAAGATTCTGGGCTAACAGAGTGATCTTCCTCTCGGTCTTCACAGGCAACAGAGGGGAGCCTTGGACCTTCTCTACACACGGACATGCAGACGGGCCCAAAACAACTGATGAGCCCTCATCTCCCTGCTTACACATGTTGAATAACAAACACTAAGTGATCCAAAACCCCAATTCCTCACATCAACAAATGATCATAAATCATCATACACTGAAATCTTAATATATTGATGAAATATCATTAAAATTAACTGTCAAATTAAGCTTAAACCAAAATGCAAGTACAACAAAGAGACATTTTTTTAGCTGGTAACACCTAATAAAGCAAAGGGGCCCAGAGTAACTGAACTGAACCGAAAAGGAGAGGGTAAGAGAGGGTGTGTGAATGCAGAGTTTTTTGTTTTTTTCGTCCAGTGAGCCTGTTGCGAGAAGTTTCCACTAATTTGGACTCACCGGTAAATAAAGGTCTGCCATGTCATACTGGTAGTCAGAGTCCGTATCCAAAAGACGAGGATAAGAGGGAGCGGCCTGGTTTGCTTCTCCGTCTCCTGATAGGACTGTTACTGCTGAAAAAGGTGTGGTGTCATTCTCAGCCACATCCATGTCTTCCACATCAGGCTCCAAAACCTCCTCAGGGAGGCGGGGCTTCTGTGTCTCAGTCTCCACCACTTTCTCATCTGAGTGAACAGGCGGGTCAGAAGGCAGGGCAGGACGCTCTGTTAGCGATAAAGGCAAGATGTCGTCCGATTCTGAGTCTGCCGCCACCGTTTCTGGACTCTCCTGATGCATCATAGGTTGTGTTTCGGTAGGAGGCTCCTCCAGTGGTGGGGATTCTTCCATGATCTGGGGACTGCTGGGAAGGACTGGAGCTTTAGTTATGGGTTCCACAATTGGTGAGATCTCCTCAGGAAATGGCAACTCTTCAGCAGCTCCAACTGGTGACGGCGAGGGCAACACTTGTTGCTTCTCGGCTTCTGAAGTAACAGGAGGTGGTTCAGTTTCCGAGACATTGTCCAAACTACTAACAGTGATCATGGCACTTTCACTAAGTGCCTCGGCCTCTGTTTCTGCTGCTACGAGGATCTCCTCTGAGGTGGCCTCCTCTAAGACAGGCAGCGTGGAGTCCACAGGGGTGGTTGGCGATGTCTGGGTAATGAGGTTGGGAAGAGGGGTTCTGGTGGGGGCAGCAGTCGGCTCGGGGGTTGTGGGCAATGTGGTCGTTGTGGGCGGTGTAGTCGGAGCTGGGGTGGTGACTGGAGCAGCAGAAGTAGCCCATTCTGGTGTAGGTGTAGGTGTAGTAGTAGTCGTGGCTTGAGTAGTTGAAGTGGTTGTTGTAGTGGTTGCTGTAGTGGTTGCAATAGTTGTGGTAGTTGGAGGTTCAGTCCGTGGTGTAGTGGTTGGGGGTGGGTTTGTCGGGGTTGGAAGCACTGTCGTGGTGGTCTTTGCAGGTGTGGTTAGAGGAGGGGAGGGTGTGGGGACATTGAACTGAGAATGGAGAGTGGAGGGAGAGACCAGAAACGAAAAGTCAAAATGATCAACATAAAAGGGAAGAAAATGAATCATAACAACTGAAAAAGCAGGTTAATAGATGGACTGGATATTCTTATTAATATGTTGATTAATTGCCCATGTATACAGTTCTACATGTAGAGTAAAGCTCATTAACTGCATTGTCATTAGCTGTCTCGTTATGGCTCTTTGTGAAATGAAAAGCAAATAAACTGAAGTAAATGAGGTATAACAGCAGTCAAACATTTGCACACCCATTTTTATTAAAGGGCTTATGTTTACTAAATCTTGGAAAAAAGAGTTGAGAAGAGGTATCCTTATAAAGTGATTTACTAATGGCTTGATTATTAATACCACACATTATTATTAATGTGTGACATTAATTGTGTCATACATCTTTAACAAGCAGTTGTAACACCAACAAAATGTGCAACAGTGATCAGCTGCTTCCCAAATCTGTAATGCTTTAGATTATTTTAATTTTTCTTGTTCATCAGTCAGAAATGCATCTGCCAGCTTCATCAAATATTCATATTCACCAGATATAATGGCACTTTTTCCCCTCTTATTTTTATGCTATAACTCCTTGTTAGAGATTTTAAGGTATTCATCCTAGTTAAAAATTACGAAGTCATTTTAAACTAAATATTCATAAACCCTTTAATAACGGTCACATTGTAAAGTGGTATCAAAAATTGTGATAGGTCGTAGGTGTGCTCAAACTTTGGACTGGCATTGCAGACTTGGATGATAAATGAATATCATTGTGAACACTGACAGCAATGACATTATGACTTAAACCTCCTCAAGAAGTCCTCTTAGAGATGATCTATACGTCTGTGAAAATGTACAGAAATACTTCTGTGGAGAGGCTGACTCACGTTTTCATTGTAAATGATGACCCCTTGTTCACACACAGCTTTGTGGGTACACACATGCTGCTGCACACACCAGTTACAGCCCCAACGGCTGGACACACAGCCACGACAGCTGCCAGGAGACAAAAGAGAAATCAGCCCTGCGTGCACGCACACACACGCCACAGCAAAGACAGAGATGATGACAGACTTGAAGGAAATGCTACTGAACTTAATTAAATTCCACTTCTCTGAAGGACAAGAAAAGGTGAATCAAATTAGGCTTGGATTGCTGAGCTTAACCAAGTGACTGTGAGCAGGCGCCTTTTGATGATGATCCTAGATAGGACTACATGAACATTACATGGACACAGAGTGCTCTGTGAGAGTGAGCGTGTGTGTAACTTACGGGGTACTTCCAGAGAGCTGTTTGACAACGTTGCAGTCATAGAAGGTGAATTCCCGAGAAGTCACAATGACATCACCAAAGCGTAAAGACAGCGGGACTGATACAAAATCTGAGGGGTCAGAGCAAGAGGAGACGAGGGAAGATAAGAAAAGAGAAGAGGAGAGGACAGGAAAGGAGAGGAAAAAAGAAGAGAAAAATAATAAAAACATTCCAAGTTACTCTTTAGGCCGGTACCAGGTTCCGTGAAAAAGTTCTCTAAATATTTTTCAAAGCTTATCATGGACAAAAGTGAATTGAATGTGCAGGGCTTTCTATCCAAAATCATCACATTCTTCTAAAACAGAGTGAGAGTGAGTGAGTGAGTATGTGTGACAGAGAAAGAGAGAGAGAGAGAGAGAGAGAGAGAGAAAGAAAGAAAGAAAGAAAGTTCCCACACAAGAGTAAAAACAGATATAATAGAATCCATCTGCACTGAGCACCAGACATAAACACTTCTGATCAACCTGCATTTAGGCCAGGATACACACATTTTCCACACACACTCACACATAGGCATACATAAAAGGCATGCTCACTTATGCCTCTGTGTACTCAATATGTGCCGTCTAATACCATATCTGATCTCATTTATCATGGTTCTACAAAAGCTAAAAACAAAAAAAACCCCAAAAAACAGAAAGAAACCACACATTCCTGGCACAGCATTCCACGGTGTACATGCCAGAACATACACACACAGCCAATATGACAGTTACAACTGTGAAATTACACTACAAAGCAAGGCAACATTCAAAATGGTATTAACAGACTCCACATGACACATGATAAAGGTATAAAAGAAGGAAAAGAACTGGAATAGCTTAACATTTTTTAACCATTCTAGCCAGTCTGCCAAATTTGAATAATGTTGGAAGAGCTTCCTAGTGACGGGTCAAATATTTTTTTATTAGTTTCTTTAGTATGTACACCAGAAACCTCTGCCAAAGTTTAATATTACCACAGAGGAAAGCAACCTCAAAGTACACATACATGAACTGCAATGAGCTATAATCCTGTAAACAGCATGGTTTGACCATCATAAGCTTACTAAGGCCTTTGTCGATGGATTTAAACATATTGGCCAGACTATTCAGGAGATTTCTGTATTGACGCACAATTTTAGCTTTTACCCAATTTTCTCCTTGTTTACATTTGCAGCATTTCTTATTCAGAGTGACATGCACACGCTCTGTAGTCCACAAGAAAAAAAAACACCCCTCACACTAGTAAGGCTAAACTGTAGGCTTAAACTTAAACTCCAAGTTAGTCCTGTCCATTTCCACCTAAGCTAGGTCTCCCCATCACATCATGCCTTTAAGCTGGGAGGGTGAAGGTTGGCATATGCAATGTTGTTGGACAGCTTTGCATGCTCGGAGGATAATGCTAACTGCCGTTTGTGTTATTTTAGCTAATGCCTGTGTTGGCTATTATCATTCTGAGTGATTGGGGGAGACATCCTACCCACCCAGAGACAGCAAGGCTAATAAACATCTTCTGGACTCCCTGCCACAAGTGGCTGGGTGAAATTTCCCACTCACAGGGTCAATGGTTAGATGTAAAAAGGCTCACTGTGGATAGGAAGAGATGTCTCCCGTGTCAAGCATATTGTAAGAAAAAGTATACTTGAATCAAAGAAGAAAAATACATTTTAAACACTCATAATTAAGGCGCGTCAACGCCGGGTTATAAACTCTGACTATGCTACTGTACATGTAAACAGAATTTTCTTCCTATCATAAAAGTCTGGTATTATGAGCCAGTACAAATCACTCAGTGACTGATGGATAGAGTTCAGCTGCTCAAAAAACAGACACGTAATCAAATGGTTTAACAAGCATTTTATGAAAAAAAAAAAGAAAAAAAGAAATTAACTGTAAAACACTAATACACAACACTGAGTACACACAACCACAACAACCCTGTGAACAACAGCCAGAAGCCCAATCTTAAAATCTAAAAAATATAATTCCTCAGGAATGCTTTCATAGTTATGAGGACTCATGTGTGTGTGTGTGAGAACTTCTTTCAAATTCCTGAATGCTTATTTTCCCTTAAAAGCTCATAATAATAAAACATGACTTATGAAAACACAAAGAAGAAGTACAACAAACACATCTTCCATCATTCACACATGACAAAGCCAAAACACACAGCTCCCTAAGCACAATCCAGACACATAACTATTAATAGAGTCAAGTAGCTGCACACCACCACTGCAGGCCTAGTGACCATGATAAACAACACATCAATAACACCCAACAGAAGACCCGTAGACGACTAGGCTGATGCATGAAGAGCAGATTAAAATAAAGTAGGTCAAGTGCACACTATATCACTATGCATCAACATATTTGTTATCGCAAAATTACCTTTTGCACTGATATCAGTTTAAAGCTGCATTTGAGTAAGGCTACAATTACAGTGTACAAAAGTAGTACACTCAGTTCTGCTTAGGCAACATTGCACAAGCAGCTGGGCTGTAGGCTTCAACTACAACAAATTGACAAAATCACCTAAAAATCAATAATTGAATGTGTCATTTTTGCCGCTCTTTTTAGCCCTGTCCCTGCCTGCACCTGTGTAGTCCTGTTTTTGTTTAGAAGAATGTTCATTTCACTGTGTATATGGTTGAAATGTCAAACACCTACTAGACAACATGACTTGACAAATATGCAATATAGTAATTTTTCCCATATTGTACAACTCTACTGAAAAGTGTGGCAGAGGTCAGTCTCTCTCACCTTGACCAGGAGGCCCACTGGGCACTCTAAAGGGGTCAGGGGAGGGGCAGGTGACCCCAGTGTCCGTGACGGTGGCTGGAGTTGGGCTGTCCTTGAAGAAACAGGAGTACAATTCCCCATTCTGAAGCCTCGGGAGACCCGGGATAGACAGAGAAATCTGAGAGGAAGTAGGAACAATGCTTAAAATTGCTTGGAATTATGTCATCGTTTCACATTTCATTTGGTAAGCCTGGACTGGATTGGACTGGTTTGGACTAGAATAGGATGAACTTAATGGCATTATACTGAAGTAGGGTAAAGTAAACTAGAGTAAACAAAGCTGGAGTTAAGCAGATTGTCTCGGTCTATGCATGATTTGGCTGGATTGAATAAGGTCGCTTTGAACAGACAATACCAACCATGCTCCAAAATCCCTTTTTCCATTAGAGCAGTGGTGCTGAACATTAATTACAGCTTCTGCTGGAAGCTAAAATAAATATGAACTGTAAATACAAGCTCTGTGTGAAGGTTAAGATGCAAAAAGCTATTAAAATGTTCTCAATGGAGCGTACACTCATGTTAACTTTTCTTCCTTTGCATATAGCACATACACACAGTGCTCCCTTAAACTCACATATATCACAACACTCCATCTTTTTCTTGCCCTTCTCTTCTCCCTCCCTCAGCCTCTTACCATTGAAGATTGATGGCCATTAGCGCATTATCAGAGCTGTCATCTTCAGATATTACATCAAACTCACAATTAATGTTGTTATTCCTTCCTGTTAGACTGATATGCACTTCCGTGATAATCATCTGTCCCTCACTGTGACAGATTTTAAAAATAACAAGCTCATATTTACACTGCCAAAATTCCAGTCCGCACACACATACAAATGGATACAGACACATACACATGGACACATACACATGGACACATACACATGGACACATACACATGGACACATACACATGGACACATACACAAAGAGATCAGGGTGTCAACACTTGAAAGGCAGAACTCTGAAACAGGCCTAAGACAAAGATAAAGTGGTGCGTGTGTGTTTGTGTGTGTGTGTATATGTGAGACATACACTCTTGCTCTCCTCTCTGCTGATGTTGGATGGTGTAAGAGCTTGTACAATCAGACACTGCTGCTCCATATCAAAACTCCACAGCCACTGATCAGCCTGCTCCCCACGGGCACATTCCTGCCGCTGACCACACCTGAGGGGAGGGGGAGAAAGAGATGGGGGATGTTTGTACTGGTACCTAATGTTGAATGTAGTATCACAAATACACAGTTTTTTTTTTAATTTCTGCTTTATTAAATTGAGATACATCTAAATGTGAGATGTACACAGTGTCACAAATGATAGGTAAACAGAACATGCATTTATTTTCTTTTATTCACATTTTTATCAAATTACTGAATGTAAGGGTGCGGAATTATTTTCCAAACTGCAGTTTTGGAAAAGTACTGCAGCTTTTATGCTTTATGCAACCGTATATTGAAGATAGTTAAGTTTTTTATATAGTTAACAAAATACTCTTTATTTAAGATTTATGAGGTAACTCCTGTGTTTTTGTGTGTGTTTGTGTATATGTGCGTGCATATGTGTAATGAATACATCCCACTCTGTGCGTGTAACAATCTCACCTTCCCTCCAGGACACACCAGCCACAGTAAGGATCATGAGCTGACAGACATGACTGACAGTCCAGGTGCTGGTGACACTCAGCTACAGGCCTCTTCTCCAGCTATTCACACAAACACACACACACGCAACTTAATTATATATCAATTCTAACTTAACGTACTTCTTCAGCTGCAAAAACACTCATTACCACACTCACTCCCTACCAGCAATAAACACTCAATCACCCTGCTAGATAAATACACACACCCGTTCCGCTGCCCTGTTTTCTGTGCTTCCAGTCATAACACACACTGACATCTTGTATATTCACATCATGATAAAACACACAAACATGCATCCAGCTGTAGCTGCTTCTTTCTCCAGTTGAAACACTACAGCATATACATAATATTAGCTCAAAATAAGCAGCTACATCAACCACTGATGACTCTCTGATTATGCATGAGATCAACAGCCCTGACTTTAGCATGAAGACATTTATACACTTAAAACAAGCAGTACTGCAATGCTTCAGACTACACCGCTTTACTGTAGGGGGCGATATTTTAACTGTAAACCATGTCTGGCCAGTTTGAGGCTTACAGTGGTTAACAGAGTGTGAGAGGATGAAATGTCTACTCCAGCAGAAGTAAACAGATCAGTCAGTACATTTTCAAGCTGATTTAAACTGCCACCTTTTCAAGCTGATGTTCTTTCCTCAACATATTGTTCTAAGGAAATCTTTAAGCAAATAAAAGCGATAATTTTTGCAGCTTTGTACCATAGTGCTGGTCATGATGTACAGGTGCTCCTCGGACTGATCCAGAATCAGCTCACTGCTGATTGGTGTGTTTGGCTGGATGGGGATAATGGCATATTCTTCAACCTCACCACCAGGACCCAGAAACACCTGGAGAAAACACACACAAACACGAAATAAGAAATATTCATTCTGCAATTAAGAGAGAGAGAGAGATAGAACGTAAAGAAAATACTGTGAGCACAAGCTTAAGAGCTGGAACATTAAAGAGGGGTTTCACAATTTCTGCATAATTCAATCACTGAGGTGTAAACAACATCCCACAGAGGATCATTTTACAGATACTTACCGAGTCAGATTTCTTTACAGTTGCCGTGATTGGAGTGGATACGAGTGTGTATGTGTGTGTGTGTGTGTAAATATATCCACAGTGCAAAAGTCCCAAGCCACACATAATTTCTTCATATTTTGCATTGCATTAACTTCGTTGGTGCAAAAAGACTGCAAAAATCATGATCATCCGGAATCATCTGCACCGGTTTCTTCTCTGGTTTGGGATGTAACTTGGCTGTGTTATGAATGAAAGATTCAGTCACTCTGTGGCTTAACAAACAAAAAACAATACACTGAAAATGAGAGTCTTTGAAAATCCATCCGTAAAACACACACACACACACAGAGTCAGATTTCTTTACAATGGCGATAAGCATGTGTCTCAACTCCTAAGTTACACACACATATATATATATAGAGCATCAGTATAAGTATTCTGGCATGTGATGTCATCCAGTTTTAATAATGTGGGAAGTCATTTTGACAAGGGAATGTTGTGTCCCATTTCCATAGTGATACCAGTAAGAGACATCTGTACTGACTCCACTGTACAAAGAGAGTAGTCATAAACACACACACACAGACACACACACACGCACATACACACCAGGCTGAATTTAGTATGTGATATGCAGACGTTATAGTATAATGTGTCAGTGTCTTTTCAGGACTTCTGTTTTTGCAATGTTTTTCACTAAAGGGAAAGATGGGTACATCACACAGTCTTCCATTAGCTTTTGTTCTCTCAACACTGCTCTCTCAATCCCACCTCAAGTTTCACACAAACACTCCAGTGATAAGGATAAAAGCTCAAAACATGCCCCCCAAAAAGAACAGAACATTTCACATTTATGTGCAAACTCACACACATGCTTAAGCAGGGATGCAAATAACCACCACACATCTGTCTCTTTGTGACTCCAAAAGACTCTGTAGCCTTTCCTACCCAACATGATGATGAAAAGAGAGGTGTTACTGTCTGATGTATAGTTCTGAAAATAACACAAAATTAATGGGACATGACAGCACATATACTCTCCCTGTTGCAAAGCCTTGGTTTTAACATCCGGAAAGCTAGTTGGTTATCTACCTATCTAGCTATCACACTGCAATCATTTGGTAAACTCCAAGCGTTCAGCCTAGTTGGCAACTCCAGGCAGCATATATTTTGAGTAGAGGTCCTTTAGTGTCTCATTTATCTTGTATGTGAATATGAATGTATGCTATTAATAAGGGAATACTGAAAAAAAGCATGGACCCAGTCTACTTTACATGTCTACTTACATGTCTATCTTCACTTGCTTTCTCCCAGAGTAGTTGGGACAGGTGCATGCCCACACTGGTCCTAATAAAATGTTTGAGCATGTGAAATTCTTGTAAGTCTTCTGTGTTGAGTTTTCCATTTCTATGAAAGAATCTATGCTATCAAAAGCAACACTGCCATGAATATTTACACATGCGAAAATATTTTCCTCAAAATAAATTTGTGTTACTGCCACATCCAGCAAGAGAGTTAAGATGAGCCTTTATTAGTCCCACAATGAACGTTGTAAACACGTAATACTGATTTACTTTAATAAAACATAACAAAAGGTAAAGCCTGAAGAGTGTATTTCTACTCATAATTAGGTTATGCAATAAAATAAAACACTAAATTTTTATTATATATTTAATACATGAGACGGCACTATCACGTTGCTAAAGAAGTATTATTACAGGGTAAAGCCCAGCCCTTCCTTTTCCTAATTCATTTTGATTTAATCAACAACAACATTTTGATTTTATAACATGGAGTTGACACAGTGAGTGATTTGTGACTACATGGTGGAAAGACACAACACATTCTAAACTTTTCGCTCAGGATGCTACAGACGTTCAGTCTTTCTGCATGAAGGATGTTTCTGAGACACTACTGGGCCCAGAAGCACTGCTGAACAAGAGTGGCTACTCTACACCGGCAGGTGAAATTTTTGAGACTTGTTATGAAAACAAAAGAGCATATTTTCTTTGTCAGTTGGCAGTAACACAAATTTATTTTAAAGAAAATATTCTTGTATGTGTGAATACTCATAGCAGTGCTGTTTTTGGAATAAAGCCAAAAGGCCACATGTGTTTTTTCTTCTCCTTGTTGTGATTTTAGCACTTAACACCACTCACCTTTCAGATCGTTAAGACAAAAGAGCTTCCATAAGTGCTTTCAACAATAGTTTGGAAAAGAACACCATCAGTATGTAAAACCCAATCTTCAAAAAAGACTTTAATACGCATGAGGGGCAAAAAATTGTAAAGATAAATACACCACGTCCAAACATTGGCACATATCCGTTCATGCAGCGTTTCTTCTGAAATCAAGGGTATTAGTGGGGAATTTACCAGCCTTTGCTGCAGTAACAAACTATTTTTTTGGGAAGACTTTACAGCAGATGCTTGAAGTGAGGATTTACTGTCAGCCACAGAAGCACTGATGTCAGGTATAGATGTTGCATGGTTAGTTTGAGATCACAAACACCACTCCAAATCTTTCTAAAGATACCGAATGAAGTTCCGTCACTGCAGAGAACCCAATTACATTGTCCTACAGCCCACCGCTGGGGCATTTACACCCCTCTAGCCAGCGCTTAGAATTGCGTGTGGTTACCTCAGGCTAATGTGCCGCTTGCTCCAAAGCACCCTTTTCTACTGGCAAAGATATTCTATGGAGATAATTAAAACGGTGTGTTTTCGCAATACAACACCTGTGTCAACGATGACTCCACCTTAAAGTTCAAAAATTTACTAATCTCTTGATACATTCGGTTAAGTACTGTAATCATTTTATGTTAAAACCTTTGCTAGTATTGTATTTCTTACTTATTTGCAAAGTAGTAGCAAGGAAAACAAGGCTAGGTGCCTTCAAACCTTTGACAGACAGTGCACATCAAATCACATCTACTATACTGCAGCCAGTAGATGTGATTATCTCACTGAACTGGCCTAGAAGCGACTTGAAGATACTTTTGTCAGCACAGCATGAGCAAAAAGAAATGCTTCAAACTTTTGTCATTTTTAAACAAGGGAGAGGAGATTAGAATAAAGGAACTAAAGTGCAGTGAAGAGCAAACACAAAGAGAGCCATTTGTGGGAATGCATTAGCCACCTGACACATGGCTGATCCTAATAATATTTCTGGATCATCCAAGAGGGCTACAGAGTTCTTTCTAATACAGACGACCTCTATTTTAGAACAGCAAAGGCCTCTTGGCAAGAGATCTAAAAGACAGAGAGAAAAAACTATGAGAGAGTGAGTGTGTGAGAGAGAGACAGAGAGAGAGTGAGTGAGAGTGAGAGAGAAAGAAAGAGAGCGAGTGAGTTTTTGTGTGTGTGTGTTTGCTCAGGATCCTGTGCTGATTCAGAGATATGGGACGGGAGTTCAAGGCCTTTTACACCACCCTCTCCCCACACACACCTGCGTGTTTGTGTGGGTATACTTTAAGGCAGACAAAAACACTTCACATGGAGTACAGAAAAGACAGATATTGGCCATTTGAGTGTGTGTGCGCACGCATGCTTGGCCATTCAGGATGCATAATGCCTAATTATTATTTTTTTTTTAATCTTTCAAGTACTGGTCATCGACATGCCGATATTACAGAGGCCTGCAATACGCAAATAAGCACTCTAACCAATCACAGTGTTTCTCATTGTGAGCTTCAACCATATTTTGGTTCAACTCCTAACTGAAATAATGCAGGCTAATCGTCACACTGATTCACCGTTGAGCTTTTAAAACAAGGCACACGTATGTATAATATATAACGCATAGAATTATACCCACAATACTAGTATTTTGTCCATATGATGCTGCCTTAGCAGCTATGCATGCGTGATTTCCAAGCAAAAATCTTTGTGTAGCTGACCACTAGTAACACTCAACTACAGCTGTCTTTTTTCATTCAAGTTTTTCATAAATGTTTGGAAATAACTGCAATCAAATAAATAAGAAAAAAATAACACACCTTTTACACAAACCAATATAAAACACTCAAGCTGACAGAATTAAAATGGAAGGTGAGTAGGGAGAAATGGGGGAAAAAACATCAGTAAGTAAAGTAAGCAAAGAAAGTCACCTTGTGTAAATTTCCCTTGGAGTCTCCGAGGAAGGCGATAGTGTGCCCCGCCCTCACGCTCACAGCCACTGCTGTAAGCCGGGCTGAAGGGCTGTCCAGTATGGGCTCAGCCTCCACCGGCACCCGGCTGGCCATTGGACTGGGTGTGTGGTCAGAACCACAGGGGTAAGCATTCAGAGTGTTCTGGAGAGATTGGTGGAAGAGAGAAATATCAGTCTGTTAGATATTTTTGTGTATGGTTATTGCGATGTTGACCTTTAAAGCACAGATACTGCAAATTGAAATGACCTCTAACTATTCATCAAATGTTTTTACTGTGTGGCCATGTCCAGTCTTAGACTTTCCAGATAGGTTTCTGTTGGTGTTTAGACAGATCACAGCATCCACATTATCCAGCAATCAAGCATCATTCTGGTCAGAAATAATGTAGGTCAATGAATGAATCAGGGATTTTCTATTGTGTTACTATTGTGTTCCAATTTATTGTAAATAAAAGTCATTATACTTACAGGTTTTGACTTTATTTTTTAAATTACTGAGTCTTTTTTGACCAAAAAAAGACGTAATGTGAATGATTTTTACTGCATTGCCCACCCATCATAATGCAGTTACAATGCAGTAACTGACCATAGCCAATTTTTCTCTCTGTAATTAAACATGCAGTTAGTCAGTGTAAGTACTGACAATCTAAGTATATTGTGACCATATGGTAACTTATTGCAATAAATATATAGCCCAACAATATGTAGTAATATATTCAGAATACATAGGCTCTAGCATACTTGGTAAAAAGTGTATAAAATCTGAACTTATGTAAAATATTGCTCTTCATTTGACCAATTTATTGGCGTGCTGGTACATGGCCAGATCCTGTACTCCATCTCAAAAGCGGGCAATACTTTTGTCTTCTTAATAGTTTTTCACACAGATACTGATTTTGGAAAATATTCCAATACATAATTACTGAAGTAAAATCAAACTGTTCAGGCTTTCCTTTGAATATCAGCAGAAAAAAGGTTCAGTATTTGGGCCTCTTACTACCTTTCTCTGCTATCATTTATTCTCTCCTCCTTCTGTGGGCCAGAGATTTACAGTGCTCAGGCAGAACGTTACAGACAGAGCTATGGTAGGCATCTGGCCCTGACGTTCAAAGGCTCTAAAAGACCTTGGAAAGATTTGTTTCTGTTTTTACAGTCCACCAGTTCAGGGTCATTTGGAAACGCCCACTGCCCAGCCCTCCAGACTCTGTTCACAGACTCAGATCAGACACTCAAACAGGGAGATGCAGATGATATTAGAGGTGACCGGTATATGGAGAGAAATCCTTTAAAATGTTTTAATCAATTCTGTGTTGGTGGACTTGTGTATTCAAGCATTTATTTCAACGCTTGGATACATATGTGTAATCTGTTTCTGCCTTTCTTTGTTTTCTTTCCTCCCTGAGTGTTTAGGGTGCTTCTGTCTTTGAAGCATCAGTATAGCCCCTCCTACTGAAAAAAGACCCTCCTCATTATTGATCCCAGGGAATCCCATTAAATCATGAACAGGCCTGTCCAGTGTCACTGCCCCAGGATACAGTGCAGCGATTGCTGGAACATCAGGGGTCAACTCTTGAATCATGACTTTTAGGGAGAATCCTTAAATATATAGAAGATCAATCCAACCCCCTGCTGAGCAGGGATCAGCCCCATCTGTGCCCTCAGCACACATAGAGAGTCCCAAAGCAACAGAGGCACTGTAAAACAAGCCATAAAACACATCCAATATAATCCACTTCACGTCGGTGTAATTACTTAAGCACTAAGAACTATTAGATTAATTACTTTAATTCAGTGCAATGGCTTGGTTCTCCCTCTCTGTCCTGGATTCTGTGCTGAAAGAGGATTTAACCTTCATCACAATTTATTGTGAATTGATTGTTGAAGAGGGAATACTGGCAGATATGTCCAATATCAGCTTCTTAGCAACTGTCAATAAAAAATTATATATTTATCAAAGCATCCAGATTTTGATTAATGTTAAGCAATCAGATTTTTTCCCCAAATCTAGTTTTTCACAATTCCACCCGCTAGCTAGTACTCGCTACTAGGCTCAATTGCAGCCTTGTACATAAGGACATACTGCCCGACCAATGCTCATCCATGTATGAGTGCCAGTAGCCCACCAAAGCAACATAACAGTAGCAAAGGTATGGTTCTATTGTCAACTGCCACCTTTTCACTATAAAAACAGGGATGGGATGAATATATTATCATTTTTGCAAAAAAACAAACAAACAAAAAAAACGTTGAACTGTGCAGCTGGATCTGTGGTACAAAGCCTCACCCTCAAACAAGTTCAGAACTGGTCCTGGGTGTGGACTCAAGTAATTGGGGCAACTTGGACAATAGCTTTAGATACACACTCATGTATCTTGAACACATTTTCTAGAACCAACAAGGATTCATTTCACAGCAGGTAGGGCACCGTTTCTGAATTACAGAGTTCTTCCCAGTTGAAGTTCTCATAAATCAGTAAATAAATAAACAACCCTAAAACACCTTTGTTTCAGCACTAGCTATGATCTGGTGTCCAGCAGTCTCTTACCACTGGTAGGTTGGCGCAGTTTGATTTAACCTCATACTCGATGTAGGCAGCCTCCTGCCCGTCAGCGCGGCCCACTTCTGTGTAGCAGAGGTCACGGGTGGCGTTGATGCGTCCGTCTACCTCACGCAGCGAGAACATGCACAGGGCCGAGTCCTCACTGGGCCTACTGGACGAGGCTGAACGGGTGGAGAAAACGCCCAGCAGGATCTCTTCCTCCTCCACCCCAGCTCCCTGTGACTCGCCCACCCGTACAGCCTGTAGAAGGTTGTAGTTCTTTCCTGCTGCTGAACGGCAGCTCAGTGGCACCTCCACGTAGGAATAGTAGGCCGAGTCGTCCAGACACACGCGGGAAACATATGTGCGGTATTCCCGCGACTGGGACTTCAGATCTCTGCGGTAGAACAGAAAGTAGACGTGGGAACGGTGTGCAAATGAGGCCACAAAATGATGGTCATATTCCGAAAGCCGTCCAGCCACAGCCAGCTTGGCAGTTTCCTCGTATGAAAAGAGCGGCTCAGATGCCAGGTTACGAGTGGAGATGGGCGGTTGGCTGCTGGTGTAGCCGCGACCCACAAACAGCACCGGCTGCCTGCTGCCACCTGCTTGCACCACCAGACCCACAGTGGAAACATCCGGGTCGTTAGCCGCCACATACTGCGTATCCACTGGTCTCTCTGCTGAAAAAATCACCATCCCCACAGCGTCCAGGCTGCGCTTCTGGCACGTGCCCTGGTGGACGCTGCCACAGCTGATCAGTTCCTGACTATAGGGGTCTACCAATAGGAGTTTGTTGTGGTTGCTGGTCCAGCGGGCCTGGGAACAGAGATAGGTATGGTTATTCAAATATATATAGAAATCATCACTGTATACTGAAATTACATTATTCAGCTATTTCAACACAACATGGTTGACTTAGAAGAAAAGAAATCCAGTGTTAGTCTGACTGTGATTGCATTAAAAAAGGCACTCTTGGGGGCCTTCTGGTGGCTATGGGGCCTTTAGCAGGCACCTAGTTCACTTAGGTATTCAGAGTGGCCCCGTTATTAACATTGCAATCGTTGTTCACGTTAACATGTATTAACCTGCCTGAATATTTTGTTTTACTTGGAAATCTCATGTTAAGAAAGAGAATTATGTTCCAAATTCTGATTCAGGTTGATTTTAAAAGGCTTGTCCCTACCTGGGGGCAGTTGGCCTCGCTGATAGGGGGCAGGCAGTCGCGGCTGTCCGTCACAGGCCCCGTTTGTGTTTCGTCCTCCAGCTCCAGGTTGGAGGACAGCTGGAAGAGGTGGTCACGGGCACCCAGGTAAACTCTGCCTGGTACAGAATCAGGGTGCAGCGCAAGGTGCTCGAAGCGTGTGCCGTTGCGAAGGAATGATGGGTAACGGCCGTGGCGGCTGGAACTTTGCATGACCACACAGCCAATCAGGACAGAGATGAAAGCATATAACACACGCACCATCCCGGGAGGCATAGCAACAATTCTGGAAAAGGGAGAGGGAATGGTTAAAATCATAAGAGGACAAGCAAAAATCAGTGTATGTCCAAACACAAAACCACAGCCAGAGAAAAGGCACCAAGTCCATTATCATTCCAAACCAGGCAAAGCTAAGCATCTAAAAATATCCTGTGACCAGCGCTAGTCTGTTTTGACCAAATGGAGGAATAATCTGAGAGTGAATGAGTGGGTGAGAGAGAGAGAAAGGGAGAGAGAGAGAGGGGGATTGTAAACAGTTGGTCATCACCTCACCATTTGTTTGGTAATTGTGTGTTAAAAGGGCATGTCCCTTCTGTAGAGATCAGCTGCACGGTGTGACACACACACACACACACACACCCACAAAGATAAACACACACTCATTCAATTAAACACACATCCTGATGGATTCCACCTAGAAGAGACCAAGATACAGAGAGAAAGAACATTGAAGAACAGCTGCAAAATAACCTGTGTGTTCTGCAAGCATCTGTGTGTTATTGCTGTAGTTAAGGTGCACATGTACAGATATGAGGTCTAGGCTTGCCTGTCTCACTGTGTTATGATGTGATCCTGATAATATCAGGGAATCCATTTCTTCTCACTCATTCAGTTCTACCCCTTGACTTCCCCTCCCTCTCTCCTTTCTCATTCGCATGGAATGGGATTAACTAGTGCAGACGGAGCAGGGCATTTAGTGTGCGTGCCCTCATGAGAATTTGAATGAATAAGAGTGAGAGTGAATGGAACATTTTGTGAGAGGGTGAGTGTGTGTGTGTGTGTGTGTCCACACAGAGAGACAGGGTGACCAAGAAAGGGACTTTTCCCAGACTCGCAGTTCCATTGTGTTAGTATGTGTGCGTGCATGTATATATAAATATGTTTGCATGTTCACATTTTTTACACAGAATTTTGCAAGTGTATGATTTGCTAAGATGCCCAATGGAACGGGTGTATTTGAAAGTGTGTGTATTTTCAAATCCTTGTATATCTGTAAAAGAATTCAGTGCACAGCCATGTAGAATTTGGCAAGCTGCCAAACATTCATTCAGCTGCTGCCAGTGGAAGGGGAAAAAGGGGAAAACACTCAGCAGTCTGATTACCACTGTTATCATTCCTTTAATGACCTTAATTCATATCTGGCACTGTATCTATTACTTCCACCACAACAATGTTGCTTTCCTGCAGATAAACTTTATTCTTAGTTCCTAATGGCACTACAGAGTTCCAGCCTCAGTCTGGGTTCTCTGATGGATGGCCTTCTGTTTGGAAATGAAGGCTGTTATCAGAGTGATAAGGCACAAAAGACAGGTTGGCAATGGTAACAAATACAGAGCAGAGTCAAGCTGTAGAAGAAAGAAAGGAAGAGAGGAAAGGCAAGCAAAGCTAATGCATGGAGTGTGCAGTCCCAGCGTAGCACTGGGGGAGGGGTGACAGAGTAAGACTGGAGGGGGGGCAGAAGAAATTAAGAGATTAGTGAGAGAAGGAAAATATAATAGAGCAGGCAAAGATTTCACAAGGGAACCAAAAGCGTGTAAAATAGAATGAAAAGGGGATGAGAGGGAGAAAACAAGAAGAAAAAAATGTACTAACATGGAAGAGTAACAAGAATAAAGACAGGAAAAATAAAGCACAGAGAGAGAGAGAGACAGACAGACAGAGAGACAGAGAGACAGAGACAGAGAGAGACA
>JBBPCY010000109.1:20489557-20513368 GCA_037974405.1 Brachyalestes nurse
ATATTTTATATGGAAATGTAGCTGAATTTACGTTCATATTTCTTACAAAAGAAATATGGGATTACTGTATAATATAACAATTATATAATATAATTAATTATATATAATATGGGATTACTGTATAAGGGTTCCTGCAACCACAAAGGCGTGAGCTGTCTGTTTTTTAAAAAAAAGTTTGTTTACAGAGCTTGTATACAGTCAGGCACTATGTTAGTACCTGTTGTTCTGAGGAAAAAAAACATTAAACTTAGAATACATTGCAGTAAACTGTATGTTTACTGTTTTTTAATTAAAGTAATGCTGCAATTCACGGTTTATATAAAACAGTTTTTTTGCCTTTGAATTTTTATTTATGCATTTCCAGATACAAATTGCTATATTGTGATATATATAGAAGATTTTGGTTATATCACTCACCCCTAGCATTGTGTATTGCACAAAAACATTATTTTTATTATTTTGTTAATTATGTTATTTTTGTCATGTAATACACCCGCACTGCTAATCTGATATTACAATATCCGCTTCCTCTACGTATAAACCACATAAATCAAAAGGTTAAAAACCAGTTTGAAATTAAACTTTTGTTAATACCAACAGCTCCAAAGGGATCTTTCCAAAAATGGAATAATCTTTTTCAGCTGACATAAAAGATTTGAAACTCCACAGATTGTTTTTGCACATCCATTCACATGAAAGTGACCGTTCTGTGGCAAAATACCACTGACCAACTTCTGCATTGTTGGCTCTCCTTCTTTCTTTGAGGTTTTGAGCACACACATACACTTGCACGCACACACACACGTACACACACACACATACACCCACCAAAAACACACAAAACCTCACAGCTCTAACAAAACCAGCCTGACGTCACAGAAACAAACCTGACAAGGCCGTCATTTTCTGGGGCTCGTAAAATTGTTTCTCTTAAAGCTAGAGATGCCAATTTCTGAATGGCCACAGTGAGCTATAATTACCCCCATAAAAGCACTTGTTGTTTTTCCTCTGTCTTGTGCTCCCACTCTGCATTTAAGTGCCCCAAGTTTAACTCTGAAATATCCCATGTTCCCTATGCCAGTTTGCTGATGCCATTATTATTGCATTCTTGCTGCAGTGACAATCTCCTATTAGTTCTGCATTCATAAACTCCAGGCCGACTGGGCATGTCTGGTTCCATTAAGAACGACTGGTTGAGGTTCCAAATGAGTGCTCTGTGTGTGTAAAGCTTAGCAATGCTGGAGGGAAATAAAAATCCAAATGTGAACAGTCACTCTACATATCATTAGCTTACTGTACCACATATAATGATTACCACTGAGCATCATGACTGTGCACACGGGGTAATAAAGTGTGTGTATATACTCTTTGCCATAATACCAGAATTTTGATTTCAATACCACCAAGTGTCACAATGTATCACAATGTTAAGAACCAAAAAACACAGTGCTGCAGGCCTGTGGGGGTAACGGAATCTTCTTATTTGGCTTCTTATCTTCTTACAATCATGTGGAAAATAGCAGCAAGAAACTTTACACCAAAGGGGAGCATTGCCTAACCATTCTTTCTTCTAGAGTACAATACTTTTTCAAATAAAAAAAAAAAAAAAAAAAAGAGGCAAAATGATAACTTTGAAATATACTGAAAATATCCGTCACATATAAACACGCCTGATGCCAATAATATTTCAAACAATTGGCTAATATCGATATGATTCCAATATCATTGTGCATCTCTGGTAATGCCCTCCACAAGAGACACAAGGAAATTCTGTCTCTTTTAGCCTATCGGAGTTAAATTAGCTTGAACAATTCAAATTTGCCTAAAGGCAGAAAACAAGGTCAGCATAATTGTAATCTGTTTAAAGTGTCCACAGCCTACAATGTTAATGTGTTTAGTTGTTCACCTTTATGCAACAAACACCCTTACGATTAATCTTTAAATTTACATTTACATTTACGCTTTTATCCAAAGCAACTTCCATTTCTTAACTACAGGGGGCAGTCTCCCTGGAGCAACTTGGGGTTAAGGGTCTTGCTCAGAGACCCACTGGTGGATTCGAACCCATGACCCCTTGGTCCAGAGGCAAGTATCCTACCCACTGAGGTACCACCACCTGTCTCTATCCCTTAGAATTAAACAAACAGTTTTTGGTACTGCGCCTTTAAGACCTATATATGTAAAGGACCTCTGTTCTGATCGACTAGCCTCAATAAAAAAGCAGACATGGACAGCCGATCTAGGCTGAGTAGGCGGATATACTATGTTCACACATTGGCTTTCATGACATCACAAAAACAATTTATTCAAAACGAACTTTTATTTACTTTTCCCACATATGGACCATACAGCCTGACCAGTGGCACATTTTTAAAATTTGCAACATTAAATTAATTTGCAATTAGTGTAACAAATCAGTTTTTCTGACTTTTTAAAGCAAGAAATAGTGAACATTTAGCAACATTTTTACACCACATTACAGTACTGAAAGAGTAGTAGTGATGCTGCATGCAGCCCTATTTTTTTTATATGTCCTTCTTTCTCTCTGTACAGCAACAGCATGCGCGCACACACACACACACACACACACACACACACACACACACACACACACTCTTACAATCACATAACGTCTGCTGACTAATCCATGTGTGACTACTGGCTTGCTAAATCCCAGAGCACTTACCCACTATCAGCACAGACTTAGAGCTAGAACAAATGGCTAATCTGAGGAGTCTGTGATTATTATAATTAGGTGAATCTAAGCAAAGCTGATTGGACAATGTGTACTGTGTGAGACCTTTCTAACCCCAAAACACAAAATCATCTTTAGTCTAATTATTTAGTGTAATATATTTAGGCCACAGATTGAGTGTGTGTGTGTGTGTGTGTGTGTGTGTGTGTGCGCAAACATGTGCACGGTCTACATTATCAGCATCATTTTATCTGTTCATTTCCATTAGCATAGCTTATTTGGCTCAAAAGGTCAGTCCTGACATGAAAATTTCCACTTTATCCAAGCCCCTCCTGGACACAAAAATGAGTGTCACACACACGCACAAGTCTGTCAGGTACTCTTTCACACTTCTGCAGAGATCGCATAACATTAAAGGGATAAAGATGGTACGAATGAGCGAGAGCGAGAGAGAGAGAGACACAGAGAGACACACACACACAAAGTCAGAAAGGTATGGAGAAGGAAATATAAATACAGTTAATCCAATCCTGACCAAAGTCCAGAGCTGGGCTGATGGTTCATGAAATATTTTACAGTGTTCCCCCAATAAAGACATCAAAAACCATATGAGCTCTTGAGCTACGGTGTTGCATGACTGAACCAGCACACTACTGTCTACACACAGGAGTGTGTCAACACACAGGAGTGTGAGGAACAAAGAAAATGAGTATGAGAAAGAATGAATGAAAGAATGGATGCAGTTTCTTTCACTCATTATAGTAGATTAACCAGCCCACCAAAACCTGTAAAACCATTCACCGTTTTGGCCTAGAGTGGAACTCAACAAACCATTCTGTCCAGAAACCCTGCTGGGCAAAGACTCGTTATTTAATTACACAGCCCAGTCGGCAAATAAAACAAAAAATAGGGGAGGGATATTCTGAGGAATTTTCCGTCTGAATGAACAAAAACAAACAGGGAGACTGGGGCACGCAGTTGAATGACATCGTTCCAATTCCACAACCGCTCCATTAGTGATAGGATTCAAGAATGTGGTCCTAAACTTCCATTCCAATTCAAACCAAATCATGTCAGGAGTGAGTACAGTCAACTCGGCGAAGAACGTGAGCCTTCTAGCTGCATCAGGGGATTGGTAAACATTGATTTAGTCATGGCCTTGTTTTGGAGAGTTAAGTGGTTTGTTGTTATCTTTAAGGAATACAGGGCCATTGTGTGCAACAGAGACTTCCATTCAAATCTGACCTAAATTGTTCAAAAAACAGGATGGCAAACACAACATCTCATTAGGACTTAAAAATAATTTGGGTATTCTTCTTAAAATGCACTCTTATGCTCGTCCAGGAAACAACTCATTTTCATCTCTAAACCCATGCTTTTACGTAAGGATACAAAGTATGGATGCATGACAGCAGTATCGGTAATATACTGATACCTACTGCAAGTGAACTACGACCTCGTCTAAATGTTGTCACGTAAAAGGTGAGCACGTGACCAGCTTTAAATCAATTTTCTGCATATTTCACAAGATAAATGAGTCAAAATGTGAAGACTTTCAATACAAGATTAAACATTTTTACTGTAACTAACTGTAACACAATTCTTACGGTCTGGTCATCTCTAATTCTTTAAAACAGCATAAACTGTATGAAAAAAACTAATTGAAAATGACAAAACTAATCTGTACTGACAGCAACAATTTATTCAATACGTAATGGGCACTAATAAAGAACAGCCCTATATATTGCCATTAGACTAACTTAGTTAAACTTAAATTAGTCATGCTCTGTTATACTTAACACAAAATAACAGCATTCATGAAAGAGAATGCTATGGCTAAGGCTAATGTATGTTTTATACCAGAGGCCACGCAGCACGGCATAAGAGGAGAACACTTAAATGCAATGGGAAGATTTTGTGCATTCTTCTAGTTAACTGGAAAAAATGACAGATTATGACAGTAACTTGCCTATTACAGCTGACACACTATGACCACAATGCTGTTCTTGAACAGAACTAAATTAATGAACTGAGATCCCAATACAATTGAATATGACTTTTGCGCAAAATGTATGTATGCGCATCCTAATATTAGCTGCCAAGTGTCAACATCTAGGAAGCTGCTTTAGACCTGCACTGTATTAGCTGCCTAAAACAAACAAAAACATGATACAACTTTTTACACGTTTTTCATTACGACCAGTGTAGTGACGATGTCGAATCAAGTAGGTGCTGTTTCATTTGTTTATCTGGTTCGGTGGATTTCTGCAGGCTGACTCTAAGCAGAGTCCTCCTCACACCAGCCATGATCACACAGAGCACCTGGTCATTGGGGGCCGGGGTGGTCTTCCTCGCTGCCATGTCATTCTGTGCCTCAAACTCTATACAAGTCAATCAGTACATCTGGGAAGAGACCTCACCAGCGCGAACAGGTGGAGATATCCTGCGGTTGGTGATGGCCCGGATGTCCTGCCACATGCGCTGTGAGTCACCAATGACCTGGCTCTGGATTTTCTGAGCATGTGCGCGCTTCACTGCTCTGATGGCCTAGGACAGGTTGGCCTTTGCTGTTCTCAGGGCAGCTTTGTAATGCTGAATAAACGTTACTATGCAACGTTAATGCAGGAGATATAAAACACCTTAAACTCTTCACAAAAGAAAAAAAAAATCAAATCAAAATGAACCCAATCTAGCTATACATGAAAAATCAATATAATTTCATTGAAGATCCTGTTTCAGGCTGAACTGCAAATGAGGTTCACCCTCATTAGCAGAGCATGGGGGAAGAGTTCTCTTTCTGGCTGTTATCTGGGGCATGCTGCGATACTGATTGATTACTAACCCACTGTGATCAATAAGCACGAATTTAGAGCTCAGTCTGACTTTCCAGACTGGGTTATAAGACAGCAAACCTAAACGATGTCGCAAGCAGCAGGCTAAAATTAGGGTCAAGATAAGGGTACTTGGGGCCTGACCTTTTATTGACACTCTCCCTTTAGGGGTTATCGCTAAGCTCCTAACTAACCCCAACCCTAACCGTGACCCTGAGTCAAAGTACCCAATTAAAAAGCTTGTTTTAGAGCAGCATTATCTCTAATTCACATTGAAAGATCTTTGTCCTTAACTTATAGGCCTCAGCATATTATCTTATCACAAACACAGAGGTTGTCTGTACTGCTGCACATCAGCATAAGAGAGCTTCTGCCTTCTGCCTTCATTGTAAGATGAACTGGATGAAGCAAAAATAAACTGAGTACATCCCAGACTTATGAAAAATGTCCACAAATCCTCAAAACTCACAGAAAGAGCTCATTTATGATTCGTCCTAGAGAATGCAGAGACTGCAAAATAACAATATAATTGCCAGTGGCCTGTGTGTGTTTGTGCGTGTTTGTGTGTGTGCGCGCGCACAAGATAAGTGTGTATATTTGGTAGCTGCTGCTTTACATTTTTGGGTTAACCCCTGAACCGGAGGAATGTACTAAAGCCACACAATGGCCATGCATGCCTGGACACCTCAGAGAGTGAATAAGCAAGTCAAAGAACAAGAGGGGATCTGAAAGATAGAAAAACACATGGAGGACAGACAGTGACTAAGAGGGGTGATGGGGGTAGACTCAAACTGAAAGTGAAGATAAAAGTTCATGTTCATACAACACCAAAGGAATATCAAAGTTTGTGTGCAAGTATACATTTTTAGCCCAGGAGTTGGAGTGTGTGCACTCATTTGTGTGTGTCCTGGTCTAGACTTCACTACTAGTGATTTCTACAGCTGGTTCCTATTTAGTCATTAGTGTTTTACACATCCTCTGTGCTCTTCGAAGAGTGTGTGTGTGTGTGTGTGTGTGTGTGTGTAATAGACTTCCACGAGTGTTTAACACATGGCCCTTTATGGGTGCACACCGCTGTTATGAGTGAACTGTCCAAAGAACACAATATTAAAAAATAGAAAACCACCACGGTAGTTATGGGGATAAGAATGGCCATAACAGAAGAACTGCAGGGCAACAGAACGTCCATTTCTAAGAAAAGCCCAATCCCTCTGGCTCCAACTCTTAAGCTGCACGGAGAAGAATGCAAAAGCCCAGCACAATAACAGAGTGAAACTGCACTAACTGCACTAAAATGTACCATGTTTCTCTGTTCAAACCCTGTGTACCTTCATACTGCCTACTGAATCCCAGCAGCAGCTCCTCTTTGTGACTTTCTAATTAAGTTCAATCATTATTCACAACAGTGAAAAGGCTGGAGTAAATTTATTGTAGTTAGAAGGTTAATAAACATAACCATGGCACCAGTCCCTACATGTAACCCTCTAAAAAGGCTTGTAACTGGTGCAAACTTGTTGGTTTACGTTAAACTAACAAATGATATCTGTCCAGTTCTAATTAGTACTGTGATACTGGCTTAATGCAACATGAGCATTCTAAGCAATCACAATCTTTCATTCTCAAAATTACCCTTTACAAATTATATGAGAACTTCATAATTACCTACAATTTCAAGTATTTAGGTACAATATGTCCAATATGTCCACAGTAGTCCTCTTGTGCAAATCCAACTCAATGTCATGCAGATGCTAAGAGTGTAACGAACCATAATTGTTTTATTTGCAACCATTACAGTTTTGTTTTAAGTTTTAGTTTGTTTTAGCTAGTTGCTTTCATTTCTTTTATCAAGTTGTTTTATTTGGCTTTATTTGCTGTTTCTAAGCATGAAAAAGTGAAGGAGACATGCCGGCCAAGTCGTCCTCAGTCACAGCCAAGCTCCAGAAAGACTGAGGAGTTTTTGGAGCTACAGGCCGTCTGAACACAACAAGGACCACCTTGGAATCAATAGCTGAAGCAACAGCAGCAGCGCTGGCGTTCCCCTTATCTACTGCCAGAACTCACCACAAGAAACAGGGCTGAGACTCTGAGGCTCTCAGCTTCCAAGGTTGAGCGTCACCCACACCAAATACTTGTGGTACTCGGTTCTGTGCATCCCAGTTTTACAGGTGCCCTCACTAGAGCCTCACAGTGATCTCATAAATACCACTAAACTTTGAGGAGATAAATCAAACTTATGCTTCCCTGAAGTACCAAATTCATACTCTCTCTTACTGCAAATCTGCACTAAGCATTTTCCTATTATCTGATTTTTTAAAGTGTTCCCATTACTTTTTTATGCATATGTGTGGGGGGAAAAAAGCTTTCAACTGAAAGCTGAATAACACCATAAACAAGTAAATGAGTAAAACTGTTCGGGTCAGTAGTTACATAGCAGAAACAAATGGACAGCATATATACCATGAGGAAAAGTAGCTGTCTACACCATCCACGCCGCAATGACCTGACGAGTGACAGCTTCATAAAGGCAACAGATGGCAAACAGCCAACAACCTTAGCTGTCAATCAAAACACAACATAACCACACCCACAGCAGAAGGGTCTACACCGTGTGGGTAGTTCTAACACCACAATAGGGTGACTTTAATGAAGTGGGGGAAAAACGACACCTGTTCTAATAACAAAGATGCTATACTATATCCTGAAAGAGAAAACACTTAATCACTGCTGAGTCTGTGTGCAGCCGTGCACTTTTGGTGGTATGTTAACCTGAACAGAGCATAAAAGAAAGATTTAACCTGATAGACACTCTAAAAGCACAACAAAAAACAACACCTGCACACAGACACAACAGTTTGAGTTTAGTTCAATCCCTAAAATTCCCAGGCTTATTACATTTTAAGGCTTATTCTCACACAGAAGGGTCTTAAGTTACAGGGGTGAAGAATAGAAGCTTGGACCTGCCAGCAGATACTGCTATATATGTAAACAATGAAAAGTCAACATGTCTTGGCTGGTCAAGTCAGTTGCAGTATTGGGGAAAATGGAAATTTATCTTTTTTGTGAAACTTTTACTTTAAATACGGACAACCATTTTCACATCTATAACATGGTCGTATGGATTTAATAACCACTCTATGCGAACACCGTTTAGTTGCAGTCACGGTTGAGGTCGAAATAAAGGAAGACCTTCACCTGTCCTCAGAGGCTTTTCTGGTATGTATGTGTGTCTCTTAGTGGTGGAGAGAATTCAAGCTATAAAAACTTTAATTGTTTAAGAGCTGTAGCTTTAAACTAACCTCCTACCAAGCACTACATGAGGTAACCTTCCAGTGTTGGCTGTCCCAAAGGCTCCATTCAGGACAGGCAGTAACAAAATCACTGCTGAATAAAACAGCAAGGGTTCCCACATTTTTGTAGACACGAGGAGTGAATGCCTCCACCCCTTCACCCCCTGAGTGTGTGTCTAACGGTGTGAGTGCAAATGTGTGTGTGTGCATGCATGCAAGCAGAGACAGGAGCAGGGACACCTGCTAGCCTTAGGACAACTGTTCCTGTCCAAACTCAGAGGAAATCACAGGAACTCGTCTGAAGTTACAAATGCTTGAAGTTTTTCATTCACATAAAATCAAAATCAGTCTCTCATTACAGTTCCAAAAATCTTTCAGACATAGCCTGCTGTGGACTGGTCACTTGATTTGCTTTGAGTTGTATGTTAAAATGTATTTTTGTAGTTGTAGTTATTTTTGTTTTTTGTACTTTTTAATGTTCTCTGTTTATGGTGCTTGTGAGACTGTATGTACTTTTTAATTCTCTCTTTAAAGCAAGTTGTTTGTGTTACTGTGCCTTTAAGACTGACATATGTAAATGATAGCGCTGAAACGATATGCGATATGAAACCGAAATCGCAACACTCAGATCCACGAACCTGTGTCACGGTGTGAGAAGGCAGAATTGCGACACACCCCTTCCAACTCCCAGAGTTATCCTTGCTGTCCAGATCCAATGCTATCACATCTGTTAGTTTTCACCGTTAGGGAGCCGGCCCGTGGGCAGTACAACTCCTAATAAAACCTTTTTTACACCATGATTGGTGTATTTTCACATCAATTTCAGGCAGTAACGAAAGGAAATTATGACACTTCGCTTTATAAGTGTCTATAAGCTGGCTGATTGTGATAAAATTGCTGGGGAGTTGTTGTGTTTTGAGCGAGATTTTGTGAGATTTTGGCCAGCTGGGCAGAGCATGTTTTTCCTGTGGCGTTTCCTTGGGGTCTTCTGTACAGATTGAATGTGAAAGAAGTGGTGTCGAATCATTTATTGACTCATAATTCTGTGGTAAACATGAGGATGACTTGAAAGAAAATGGCATCTCGAATGGTACCCCACCTCTCAAAGGAATATTGATACGAACAAAATCATGGGTCAAAAATCGTGATACGAACCGAATCGTGGGTTTGGTGTATCGTTACAGCTCTGGTAAATGATGTTCATTTTGATCGGATACCCAGCACTGTGCCTCATTTGAAAAGCAGCCTGGGCTGAAACACTCATAACTTGAATGGGAGGAGCAAACTGCTATATGCTGGTTAGGTGGATATTTGTAAACCTACAGCTTTTTGTAACATCACACATATGAATAATTCACAACAAGTTGTGTACTTTGTTTTTTATACCATAGCTGTAAGGACTGAACAGTAACTTCCAAACAGTAAAACAGCATTTACACGCTACATCAAAAACTGTTTCAGCACAATTTCCCAAAACACAGACCCCTATGCACACTTATCAGAACGTTTCCACAGGCTGGTAGACAGAGGACCCACTCCTTTAAGAGGTTTTGGCAAACAGGGTCAGAGAAACAAAGAGTGAGAAAGAAAGAGAAAGGGGAGGAGTTCACTTGAGAGACAAGATAAGAGGACAACAATGGAAGACAGAGTGAAGAAATCTCCTTGTTAGCTGGAACATGACTTTTTTTTTTTTTTTTTTTTTTTTTACTTCTTTCATTCCCAAAACTGGGTGGGGAGATGCAAACTGAATGTAAATGGTGGCTGGTGTGAACAGTGTCTTCTAAAACTGAAGTGAGAGAAGTGCAGAACTGAAAACAGCAGTAAAAGTAATCCTGAAACATGAATCGCTACTCATGTTTATAGCTAAAAGCAGGTCATACCACATCAGAAACCACACAGGTCCATTTGTAATCACTTAACAACTCTATGAGATACCACATAAACATGTCTCTGCGCATTTCAGTAACTAACTTTTTACATTACAGTAAGACTTGCATGTTGTAAAAATGATAGTATCATTTAAAACGAAGGTAGCTTTGCTAAACAACAAAAACAACGAATGCACTGAGGCATGGGAAGCGCGGGTCCTAAGGGTGCTGCAGAACCTCCTGACTGGAAGTGCTGAAAAGTAATTTAAAAATACTTATGTTTGCTTGTTATATGCTTGACTATGTATGTTAAAGTATATTTTATACATGTACTTTGGTAATCTGCAGTAGAGACGCACTGTTTGATGCTGTATTTCTCACAGCAAGTGGATTCGTTTCCCTCGATGTTGGATGTGTTTAGTTTGCCCAGAAGAAAAGAGCTGAGTGAGCAGAATGTGCACCTGCCGTTTGACTTGTCAGTTATGTGTGTATAATTGTCCTCCTGGCAATTTATAGCATGTCTATGTGGCTATCCAAAACATTTTAATGGAAAAAGGCAAATCTTTTTTGCATGACAGTGTTTTCTATGTAGTCTTTTACATGCTGCTCAAAATTTCAGCGCGACCACCTGTGCCCCTGCTCCAGAGTCTGTGTAATCACCAGCCTCTGAAGTATTTTACAGAATTGACAGAAACATACCGTAACTTTAGGTTTGTAATCTTCAAACTCTACCTTCTATTGTAATGCTTTCCTCTCTACTCTTTGCACACTGGAACTTCTAATTAAGGCAGTTCTACATGTAGCACAGCCATGGAAATACTGTCAGGTCTAAAAGAGTGAGGCCAGCTAATACAGCAGAATGTGATAAAAATAAAAACAAAGCTAGTGTATAAAATACACAAATATTATAAAGTGTGTATGTGAATGTATGTATATGTATGTTTTGGCCTTGCCATATGGCTGACATTTGGGACCTATTAAAAAGTGTGTGGGTTTTTGTGTACGTTTGGCGTGGAGGAGATATATGTTATATATATGTATATGTATATGTGTGTGTTTTGTAAATCTCCCAAATGGGAGAAGTAGTGAACAGAGGCTCTCACAGTGAGAAATGACTCCCTGGGCAACAAGCGTCCCACCAGATCTTGGCAACAAGTGGCAAAAAAGGTTGCTAGGAAACCCCTCAGCCACGGGGAGCCCTTCACACACAGACACACACACACACACACTCAACTGTGCTTTAACTCCTTACATACCAGGACACACGGTGCATAAAACATGACACAGAAAGTATGAGCGACATGCCACCTTTGAACTGTCAGCTAAAAGGAAATGCTGATTCACACCTCCTCCACGCCAAACGTACACAAAAACCCACACACTTTTTGATGGGTCCCAACAGGCAGCCATATGGCAAGGCCAAAAGCTAACTGTCAGATTACAAATGACTATGCATGCATTACAATACTTCTGAACTACTATACAGGCACAACCTGACCTCACAGTGGAGGCAGTTTACAGCTAAAATCAACAAATGTTTGACTCTGTGAGCAAACATAGCACTGTAATAAAGCTTCCAGCTACAGGAATACACAACCGCGACATTCTGGATCAGTGCAGAGAACAAACAAAAGCAAACAGCAATCAGCTAAAGCTTTGAAGTGGCAAGAATCATATTTAGAATGGTCTTCTGTCCTTTGCCAAATTCAGCCCTCACCAAAGCACATTTTATTACAGTAAATGTGTGTGGATTAGACACGATAGTATGGACATTATACCATACTGTGGCGAGGGCCATCACTGTTACATTTGTAATGTAGTAATCGATCAATTATTTTGCAGAAATGATTTGCGTGCTAATAGCATTTATGCACATTTGTAAATATATATGCATTATAAATAATATATGTATGGTATAATAATTTAGGAAAAACACCAGAGCGAAAGGTACAAACCGAATTCATGTGCTTATATATGTCTGTGTTTATATGAGAGAGCAAGCAAGAGGGTCATAGAAAAGAGAGACTAAGTCAGACAGAATGAGCGACAGAGAAATAGTTCGAGAAATAGTAAGAGAGAAAAAAGTGTGAGAGAGAGGGAGGGAGGGAGAGAGACTTCATTAAGACTCTAAAAGGAAACTAAAAACTTTTTAGCAGTCTGGTTGAACATTCATCCTCTCCTCTCCATGGAAACGTCTTTTCCCAGGACGGAGAGACTCCCAGGGGGTGTGTGGTAGGTGAGAGAGAGAGCGAGAGAGAGAGAGAGCGCTGCGAGAGAGTGAGCGAGAGCGATAGTGAAAGAACAAGGGGAAAATGGGGGGTTCAGGGTGACTGCCCCAGTGGGTGCTGCTAAACAGCCTGAAAGAAAGATGGAGCACAAAAAGAAGCACAGATAGAGGAAGAGAGAGGGAGTAAGTGCACGTAAGAATATTTGCACAATGGGCAGAAAGTGCTTGAGTGTAAGAGAGAGAGAAAGAGAGGGAAAGACTGAGAAAGAACACGTTTAAAAAGATAGAGAGAGGGAAAGACTGAGAAAGAACATGTTTAAAAAGATAAAAGGACAGTCTACCTTTTCTGAGAGGGTTCAAGTATAGCAAAGACTGGCCGAAGCAGAATTCATCTAGCTCCTGAACCCATTACTAAACACCAGTATAATACTCTTCATACACACACGTGCACACAAATACAGTTTATACCAAATTTCCAGAAGGATTTCTCCTGCAGCATGCTCCTGCACTGTACAAAACTGAAGCACAGAAAAAAAAATCCACTTAACCCAAGTGCATCTAATCAGCCAAGACACAAAATTCCATCTTCCAGATCTTTTGTTTTAAGACGTCAATTTGTTTATATAACATCATACAGTGTCAGAAAGCTCACATGCAGGTCTGTTTGGGATTACTGAACAACTAGACGTGGTTTGAGGTTACTGTTTGATGATTTAGCACAGTGCTATGGGCCAGAAGCTTCCATTACACATTAGCTATACATTTTAGCCTCTCAGCTATGTGCAAGGATACAGAAGCAAACTTCATACCTTAGTCTTAGTTAAGCAACTACATTTGGGTCATGTGCAGGAAATTGTAGGATGTTTTTACAAGCTATTGCTTTAAATCCTGTCAGCTCGAGATTAAGCCTGCAGCTTCGACACAGCACAGAGCAGCAGCATACACACCATGTAAAGTTCAGAAACATGAACTTGAGTTCCCATAGTTTCATTACTTCTGCAGAATGCCCTCTTTCTTCCACTCTCCTTCACTTAGCCTAGAAAACACACACACACACACACACACACAAACACACAAACACACAAACACACAAACACACAAACACACAAACACACAAACACACAAACACACACACACAAACCCACACAAACAAACACACACAAACAAACACACAAACAAACACACACACGTTATAAGTGATGCCATAAAGACAAAGATAGATGTTGTATTATGTAACTGCTAAGCACTATTTCCTGCCTCCTACCTCTTTGAAGTCAGTCCCTCCTTCTAAACAGTTCTTCCATGTTTCTCCAACACTGCAGAAATAGACATTAAGAAGACATTAGAATAAAAATTAAACTTTAGGCAACAAAGCAGTGAAAGAAGTGCTGGGTGATGCTACCTATTGAACATCCTGTCTGCATGGTCATAGCGTCCATTCTGCAAACACAGCATGTGCTCTGGGGCTTTAAAGACAAACATTCATCAAGCACTAATTAATAATGATTCTCACACATAAACGAATCAGGAATGTGAGAGGAAGGCAGAAACACAGCGACACTAACCCACTCTGACGAGGTAGAAGAGAACATATCCAGGAGAAGAGTAATGACTGCCATACATAAAACGAGGCTCAGGCATGTCCCTGTAGCGCTCCTGCAACAAGCAAGTGAAACAAAACTCATTGTCAAAACTCAAGCATTAAATAACTAGCAAAGTATTTTTGATGGCTTTCATTAATACACTTAATGCAACAGTGTACATTACTACACAATGACTTTGCAATGTCAGGATTTCTTTAGGAAACAATTAAAATAGCCATGAAATCTCAAATTTAACCACATTCTGATTCATTTCATTTGGATATATTTCAATATTATTATTGTTTCACAAAGCATCAGCAGATATTCATACTATTAATTAGACTTCTTAACCCAATAACTAACATCAATCTGCAAAGTGTCACCTCGATGCTCATTCCAGCAGACTGGCTCTATAAGTGCTATACAACACCTTTATAAAAGTGGCCCTTTATTAAAAGTAGCTATTAAAAGTATAAGAACCACAAAGCTTACGCAAGAAGAGGTGCTGGGTTGGCTACATAACTGTTTTGTGTCATTAGTGAAGTCTCAAATATGCACAAAGCAGTTTCAGAAAAGTATTTACTACACCACCACAACACTGTACAATTGACTGGAGGGGTGGAGGTATTGATCTTTAAAGCATTGAAAGCCAGTGGTCCTGGTATATAACCTAATGTATTTGACATGGAAAAGTGATGTAAATGCTCCCTACATCCATTCAGGAACAGGAAGGAACAGAAATAACTATGATTAACATTTAGATCTGGTCACTGGAATCCCCATTTAATTGCTCCAAATCATCTCACATTTGATCGAATCAAACTGGTTGATGTGTTTTTTATAACTCTTACCAGTAGTCTTTCCAGTCTTTCTGCGTTTAAAGCACCCACAGGTTTACTAAGATCCCGAAATGAAGCAGGATTCAACAAATCTAGCAGAAAGAAACACAGAGACACACCTTTTATTAATTAGCACATGCCAAGAGAGCAATATGCATAATGCATTATCACTTTTTAGATTGATAGCATTTAGATACCATTATGCAGAGGGACATATTTAAATCATGTTATAATAGTAGGCCAACATAGTGTCTGGAGTCTTAGAATGTGTTTATTTATCAGGGATTTGTTTATAGCGTCTTTTGTTTACAACATTTGTTTATGACATTTGTCTTTTTCTGTTTTCCAACTTCTCTTTATCTCTTAGAATTAAACAGGTGTATTGTTGTGCAGGTTATCATACACTATGTCATCTAACAGCACACCTCTTTTTGCTCCTTTGAATTATACAGGTTGTTCTTTGTTACAGTGCTTTAATGTCGTTAATTGAGCTCTGTTCTGGTTATCCTAAATGGTCTCATTCAAAAAGTAGTCAGGCTAAAATCACACCTTATTTTCAACATAAAATTGTTGGGGCTGAGCTCTTACAGACTGTCTAATCTTATAAAGACAGCGGCTTTTCGTGACATTACAAAAACAACAAATTGGGCTTTTAACAGCTTAGATTCAGTATGTGGACAATCGTATTTCAACATTTAACAATGTTTGTATTTTTTATTGTTTTATTTTTTTCCAAAAAAACCCAAAACAAAACAAAGGAAATATGTTTTTGCATGATATTGGTCCCTAATAATGTAGATATTTAGATAGCAAAAGTAGTTAAAATGTCAGTCACTGAACCAAGTTACACGTGTTTGCTCATGTGTGTTTGGCTCACCCAGTTGTGGGCTGCTGTAGTCACTGATGACCCAGGGAAACACGGGGTACTGAGAGAGGTCATTAACGCTGCGGTCTGCCAGGTTGTTGAGGTGCAGCAGGTATTGGTAGTTAGAGATGTGGCCTCTTTGCCACTGCAGCATGTAACTCTCAGCGGTATGCTCTGTCATATGGTTCTCTGTTGCAAAAAAACAAACACACAAACAAGCGCATACACATTAAATACACTGATTTCATCTTTAATATACACTTCCACAAGACAAACATTTTGATTATTGATGTGTGCTTCATTTTTCAATATTAATTACATTTATACTATGAGAATTAATAGAAAAAAGTTATGAAATGATGCAGACTCTTTATAGGCTGATGACTTTAAAGTGAAAGTGAACCATATGTCATGTGTGAAAACACCACAGCACATAGTGTGAACAGTGTGAAAATATTCTCTGCATTTAACCCATTCACCAAGTAAAGCAGAGGGCAGCCAACAACAGCAGCCAGGGAGCAGAGAGTGGGGATGGTACTTTGCTCAAGGGTGCCACTGACAGTCCTGGGTTTTGAACTCATTACCTTCCAATTGCAGGGGCAACTCCCAGTCCACCAGGCCAGCAGCTGAATTTGAATGAGTTCTTGTTTTGTTTTTATTTATTTTTAGTTATTTTATACTTTCACTCTGAAGCACAAACAGGGTTCTGATTATATGAGCTGTCATGTAAACAGCATCCTTTTTTAGACTAGATTAAAGTAATTATAAAGAGACCTGGAATTCAGCGCAGTAATCAGGTTTTTCAGTGCATGTTTATCATTTCGCTGACATGTTGAAAACTGCTGCAAAAAGTTTAAACTAAACGTCACATCAAGGGAGTTCACTGCCAAGTCACTAAGCATCAGCAAATTTGCATTTGTTGTCTTTGGAGAGAAATCTGATTTTGGAGTTCTCTTATTACCAGATATCTAAAGTAAACATATTCGCTGCACCAAGTTTAACACATGTTCATTAAAATTCATGACTTCAGGGCTGTCACTAGCATCATCATGGGAGACCAGAGAGGACTGAGAAACTGATGCCACACCCACTGGTGCCAATGAGCAGCCCAGATGCTCCAGAACCCAAGTCAACAGCACTGCTGAGCGGCACGTAGGACAAATTAAATTGAAAGTCCTGTGCATTAAATTAAATGTGATCGCTCTGTCTGGAACAAATTAACTGTAGTGCAGTGTAACCAAATGTACTCAATTAAAAGTTATAAAATCTCCAAATGTCAATGCAGCTGAGCTACTGACAGTGCAATTGCTCCTGCCCCAGGAAGTGTGTGTGTGTGTGTGTGTGTGTGTGTGTGTGTGTGTGTGTGAGCATGAACGTGAGACAGAAAGACAATGCGTGCGACATACCAAGGAAAGTGGCGATGTAGTAGTACAGTTCATCCCTGTCTTTGTTATTGTAGAACTTGAGGTAAATATCCGAACACAGATCATTCTCAGTACAAAATACCTCCAGCCCCTATTGCAAACAAGCACACATAATTACAAAACACAATAAAACACAAACAACAACAAGTAACAGTCTGTCGATATACAAATAAAGACACTCACCAATGGTCGCAGACCATGTCTTCTTTTGTAGATGCGGCGAACGCTATGGAGGCCGATTTGCACCACTGAATCCTGTCTCATACACACAAACACTAAACATAATTATTATCCTTTCATTTAAAAATCTGAGAAACACAGGCAAACAGTGCAGTGTTAACTCACAGGGTAACTGTTGAGGGGCTGAAAGTAGAGGTTGTGGTCAGTGATGCAGACATGTCCAGGGTTGGTCACCAATGGGGACACCATCTCAGCCTCACACTCCATATGTGGACGTTCGGACACACTCTGAAAGCTACACACACACACACACACACACACACACACACACACAACTCTTTATCTAGGAAAGAATATATGAGACTTATGACCTGTAAAACCAGATAATACTACTGGCACAGGCAGGGATTAGAAGGTGGTCACATTTAATGTGATAATCTAGTTAGAAATCAAATTCACACATTTTTCTACTCACCCTAAAGAAATTTGGTGTCTGAATTTGCTTTACTCTGCCTTACTTTGCTGTGGATCTACTGAGCTAATGTGCTAATAAGTAATGAAAGATTATAAAAACAAATTAGCATTGTGCTAACTGCATGGCTAAATCATCAGACCTGCCTTATACTATGTGGAGTTGTTTAGTAATCTCCAATAGACTTGTTCATGTGTTTCCTGACATTGTATGACATACCGTTCTCTATAAAAAATGGACAAAGGTACAAAAAACAAAGTTCTGTTCTTACTTTTGTTATAAAAAAAACCCCTACTAGGCTGTGCAATACAACTTTCTGTGTTACTTTCCGTGCATCACCACCACACTATCAAAACACACACACATATGGTTTTCAATTTTTTTGAAGAGTGTTATTAGTAAAAAAAAAAAAATAACAAAGGTGCTAATAGCTACTCAATGTAAAAAAGATGTTTTCAACAAACTGCTGCTGATTGGCACACTTGTCTAAACGTTGGGCTTTTATTTGGGAGATCGATTGATAGCTGCTGAAACAGATGTATGAGTATGTATATATACCCTATTTTGAAAGTTTGATGCTTTTTGTGTTTTTGTGCTCATGAGTGTGCCCAGCACGCAGCTCTAAGTCTCGGCTGTTTTTTGCGGTGGACAAAAGTATTGGGATGCCGTGTCTCTGGACTTGCTTTTCTATAACAAACTAGATAAAACATGATTGCCCTGCAGTGGCAAATAGCTTTGGTTTTATATTTAAATTGACTACATTAATGTTTAAATTGAGATTTAGAATCACACTTCATTCATTTAAACGGCAGAAGATGCCGCCCAAACGCCCGGCGCCTCCTGGCAATGCACCTAAGCGCAATAGAAGGTTGTAAGACACTGGAGGAGAAGGTTGAACTCCTGGACATGCCCTGGGAAAAAAAGCTGAAGCACATTAAATATGCTTTACTCAGAGCAGGGCTGACTGGGACCGAATAACAGCCCGGACTTTCTTCATCAGCTGCACAGAGGTCTGTGTCTCGGCCGACGGCCGCCGTGCATCGGACAGCCGTTCTTTTTCAGAAGGCACAGATTGCCGGTCCGCCCCTGACTCATCTTGAGTGATTCTCTTGTTTTTCGTTTTGTTATCTATTGTTTTGCATTTCTACTTTAGTGTGTTTCAGAGAATCCATATCGTTTATAATGTTTGCGTCTCGGCTGAGAAAGAGAGGCCGACGGCCGCCGTGCATCAGACGGCCGTTCTTTTCAAGAACGCACAGATTGCCAGTCCACCCCTGACTCATCTTGAGTGTTTTCATTTTTTTTTAATCCAGTAGTTTTATTACTGTACTGTAAATTAAATTAAAAGAGGCTGTTGAGCTCAGCCTCCGTCCAACGTCTGCTTTAACCAGGTCGCTACAATAAGACGTGCCGCTGATGGACAGTACATTACTGAACTGTAAAAATCATTGGTGATTATCCCTTCAATTTACTGTATTTTTTGTATGAATTACTGTACAGTCTGTTTGGGCTTACCTTAATATTTTCGTTAAGGGTAATGTATTAAACTTAGTTTAAAATGAAATTAAAATGTTTTGGGAGCATATTTGGGGCATATTTAGGGTTTACACTATAAAAATAGACATTTTTAGGCATTTTTTAAAACCAAAACACAACAATGCGGTTTTTCCGTTATACGCGGGTGCTCTTGGAACGTAACACCCACAAATAGGGTGGGATTACTGTATATATATTTGGAACCAATGCAACTGAACACATAAATCACTGAAAACCATACATTTTACGTAGCATCACATCCCTAATATTACCAACTGTAGACTGTATATTGTTCCATATAACTATATATTTTCTATTGAGTAACTTAAGAACTTTTTGCTAAAGACGTTATTAGAATGGTTTTAACAGATTTAGCTTTACTGGTAAGGCACAATCTCTCTAGATTCAGTGACTGCATATTGGGAAATTACTCAAAGGTTTTTATCACCTCAAGCTGCTCTTGTAAAGTTAACCTTACTTTAAAGTGGAAAAGCAGTTCATTACAAAGACCTGAATTACCTGTTCTTATCAAAAGATGTTCTTGCCAGCCTGGATTGCAAATTAGCAGCAATCTAGACAAGTAGACAGAATATAATGATGAGTACAGGAATAATGAATAGAGTCCCTAAAATAATAACTGATCATTTAACAGGCAAAGTGTTTGTGCTTATTTTACAAACCATGGCTGTCTGGTCACCCAGCTTGTCCAGACATGATGCTCTGTGCAACTACAAAAAGATACAGTGGGGAATATAAAAAAAAAACAATCAAATATGGTCACTATCCTCAATTAGGTAAGTGAATAAATAATAAAAGCAGCAAAGTAGCAAACCTGCAGCAAGGTCTGGACAACATCATCCGTTTTTCTGGGTATATCCAGCTGGAATATGACATTTCTTTCTCCCTAGAAAGCAAATAATAAAATCAGTTATCAGCAGAGTGTTTGCTGCCAGAGTTTGCAGCAAGAAAATAGCAGCAACCTGTTACAAGATCACTTAAAGGATCAAATTAAAATCAGAGAAGAAAGATAGGGCAAGACAAGTATGTCATAGAAATATTTAAAAACATATATGGTCTCACCCTCTCATATTTGTATGGAGCGACGACATCTCCCTCTTTAATAAGATAAACCTGACGAAGCAAACAGCACATGGTTACAATCCAACAAAGCCACCGAAAGTGTATCTGCCAGAGGCTCTTGGTTTCTATAAGTACAGGCTCTGAACCATGTGCTCACCTGCTTGGTTTCCATAATTATATATGCAGGTTTGGCTCTGCAGAGAGAATAAGGAAATGAAAATAGAAAAGTTACAAGGAAAAACTGTAATGGCTGAATGTACCTGCACTGAAAATGCCACATGAACAATAGCAGAGGAGCGACATTTCCACACAGAAAGCAACACTTAAAAAATTAATTTATTAATGTTTGTGGTTTCCCATTACCAATAGGGATGACAGTGCATGTACGTAAGATGTTTAAAAGCCTCACTCTTTAAAAGGGTTGCTCTCATTCTCCTCCACTGCTTCTATTCGTTTACAGTCCTTCAGAGGAATCTGTAAGAAAAGCAGCACGTCAGCATTTTCTGCCAGTAACGTCCATTAAGACACTGAAGTCGGCACATGATTTTTTACCTTTAGGATGGGCTCATTAATCTCATATGGCTCAAAAATGACTGATTTGGAGCAGATCTTCAGCGAGCCTCGACTATTCCTGTTGGCAAGCCAGCAAAATGTGAACAAAAGAGAAAGAAATTAGCTATTAAACAATCCATACAATTGAATGTGCACCACTATAGTACACAATAAAACACTCCTGATTACAACACAAGCATTAAATTTCCCTGGCATTATTATCATTACGTTTTCCTTGTATCTCTCATACTTTCACATTTTACTTGTGTTTCAAGGAAGAAGCATTATATCAGCTAGAAATATAATGCTAAATTCAATAACAAAACATTTTTAACATGTATATGTTCTGAAAGCGTTCTTTTAAATATTGATTTAAAAAGTCTTTAAAATGGCCAAACAAAAAAACTGACATAACAGAATGTCAGCACCCCACGCAGAGCCTGCAAAAGACCTTACTGGAGTGAAAAGATAAGCATCAGTTGACAATGGACAGCATCTCTGAAGCCAAACAACCTCCTGTTAATTTTATGAATTTGCTTGTTTCCACTAGCTTTGTTTTTTCATGATGGATTCAGAACTGTGAACCAGGTGTTTACAGAAAAGAAATGTGTGAGTATCTAGCTTGCATGAGCAAATAATGGATAATGAGGTCGAAAGACAGACACTGCATAACTGTAGGCCATGTTCTTTAAAACTGGGTACAGTTTAACCAATCTTGGAGCCCATGGGTGACTCTTCTGGACTTTGAAAGACCAGTCCTAGGTTTAAGCTGTTTTTCCAAAAAAAAGACCATCCCCTGTCAGAACTGTTAAACAGGAGCCGTGAAAAGTATCCCAGTGTGTTAAGTGTCCAAAGCTGGGTTACATTTCTAGTTAGATTTACAAATGAATTTGTTATATTTGGATCTTCCTGGGCAGGACAGATGTTTTGCATTTGCGAGAACAGTAATCTGTTTTTTTACTAGTTGTTAGCATTTCATTGCATGAGGTTTTTATTTCATTATGTAACCTGAGTGAGACCTTCTGTGCTGTTGTTCATACCTCTTCCTTTATTATGACCCAACCCAAAGGAATCTCCAAGAGAAGACACACACTGAATATAAATGTAAAGTGTGCAAAGTGTACATTTGTCATACATGAACACACAGGACAAAATCATTCTCAGCATTTAACCCACTGACCCAAGTGAAGCTGCGGGCAGCCAGGAATGCAGCATATGGAGAGCAGTGTGTGGGGAAGGTATCTCGCTCAAGGGTACCTACCTCAATGGTGTCACTAGCAGTTCTGGGATTTGAACCCACAACCTTCCGATTGCAGGGGCAACCACCAGGACACCAGCTGGTGTCCTCTGCTGATCAGACACTGGATATACTTAGAAGTTCCAATTCAGTTCTAAAAGTAACATCTTACTTGAATACGGGGTTTAGGGTGCTCTCCCCTCCTCTGAGTGCTGCTTCGCAGCTGTTTCCAGTTATTATTTAATTAGGACTCTTTGAGGTACCAGTGAACTCACCTGTTAGAGAAAGGAGCACAGCTGCCACTGCCAAAAACATGATAGGCGGTGTGCTGTTCAAAATAATACTCCTCGAGGTCCAACAATAACAGAGAAAACCTGACAGAGAAGCGAGAGCAAGAGAGATCAGAAAGCAGTAATGGAAAAAATAAAACTATCTGCAAACATCTAACAAGAATGTCTCCCGAAGACTGAGAGGGAAAACAGGTCTTAATTGAAGCTGCACTCTTCCATCATCTGACACTCATCCAGCCAGGAGCTTTAGTTCCTCCTCTGAGAAAAACGCCAGACTCTTCCAAACATGGACATTGAAAATAAAAACGTCCCCACTATAACAGGGAAAACGTGCTTGTCTTTTTCTTTGCAAAACCATTCAAAACGTCGTTTAAACATATGTCAGCCTCTCTGAACACCCAGGGCCCGCTCCAACAGGCGGAGCCGCGGCCTCAATTACAAGCGCGAGGCCGAGAACAGCGCGCCCAGGCCAGCGGAGGAAGGAGGAGGAGGAGCACCGCGGCAGGACGAGGAACAAAAAAACTATACCTCTCTCGGGACCGTTCCTTCTTCCTAATGAAGGCCATCACGAATGGCTCCCTGCATCAGGACAATACCAGTCTAAGCAATGAGCAGCCCTCAACACGGAAATCCTCTTAAAACAGCAGAAAAACCGGTCTCAGATCATTCAACTCTCTCAGCCAAAACAACAGTCTGTCAGTCTCTCTCGTTCACCCTCTCATAACAACAGTCTCTCTCTCACACACACGCACTGTCACAACAGTCACTCAGTATCTCTCTCTCTCTCTCTCTCTCTCTCTCTCTCTCTCTCTCTCTCTCTCTCTCTCTCTCTCTCTCTCTCTCTC
>JBBPCY010000109.1:20513468-20525449 GCA_037974405.1 Brachyalestes nurse
ACACACACACACACACACACAAACACACACACACACACACACACACACACAAACACACACACACACACACACACACAAACACACACACACAAACACACACACACACACACAAACACACACACACAAACACACACACACAAACACACACACACACACAAACACACACAAACACACACAAACACACACAAACACACACAAACACACACAAACACACACCTTACGTCCAGCAGCAGCTGTGCTCCCACTGCTGTGTGCCAGCAGAGAGAGATGTGCACTCATCCTCCCTTTTCCTCTGCGTTCCTCTCTCCCTCGCTCCCCCGTTCTTATTCTCTGGCCTTTTCAACCTCTACTCCAACAAAGACACAAAGACGGCAGCTCGGCTTTTTCTCTTATTACCCCCTGCAGAGAGGGGGCCGGGTAACACATGCACACAGCCATCCACACAGTAGAATACATGTGAGCAGTTATACACACACACACACACACAGTATATTCTTCAACAGGTCTCTAAAATCTACATAGCAGCTACTCACAATCATTAAACTGCACACAGCTCCTTCTGACCTAAAGGCACCAAGGACGAAGAGGGAGTGAAGAAAGAGGAATAGAGAACTGGAAGAGACCCCACAGAGATATCCTGTTGGCACAATCTTTCATAACAAGTCGTGAGAAGGAGGTGGCATTCTAAATCCATTAACTCTCACCTTCTCTCACACATGCACAAAAATGTGTGTGCATGTGAGAGAAATACTAGGGCTGCACAATGAATTAAAATGTTAAAAAAAAGTTCATATGTTAATTGTTATTTGCAATACTGACATCACAATAAGACTTCAAAGCAACTGGGTGCCCTAAACAATCATTACATCTTACAATTACTTTCTGTTTGTGATTGTATACATTCATTAAAATAAACAAAAAAAGTAAGTAAAACAACATGGGATAATTTTCAACCATATCACATGAAGGAGTCACTAATATATTTGAACATACAGTTAGTTAGCTAGGAATTTAGAATATATGTAGGCCATTGGCTACATATATTGGGGCATATGCTATTGTGGCTATACTGCTATAATAGGCAGCACTGACATACATACATGTTCAATATAATTTACGTATTTTCTGACACCTATTACCTATTATCTATTATCTGACAGAAACCAGATGTTTTGCTGTTGTTTTTTTCACACTCTGTGATGTACTGTGTGTAGGACCTCCTGAAAGTTCACAGAAAGTTTTTCCACCCTTTGGTCCTGTCCTTCAGCTCCTCCCATTAAAATGTGACTGGTCAATTTCAGTGGCACCACGACATTACACATCATACGATACACATCACCATATTCTGGCACCTTATGGTGTGTGTTAGGCTACCTATATATATTTATTTGTTACAAGCACATCATATTGTATTGTAATATCAGTGCATGTCCCAGTGCATCATCTCTAGCATGTACAACAGAATGGTCACTTTCACTCTCGTTAGCTTGAGGCTAAAATATTACTAACCCGTGGCATGGTCATTACATATTAGATAGGTGCAGTATGGAGCAAAAAAATATAGTCATATTGCTACTAACACATTAACATAAGGCATGTTTTTAGGAGCTCCTTATTTCTGCTAATGTATCAGAACAAGGTGCCACTGTAACATATCACACCCCTAAATACACATATACATTATGTGAATACAAGTTCAAAAATATAAACTTTTCAGAGTTATATGATGTTTCACAAAGAGACCGAGAGAGGACTGTGATGTGAGCAAGGAGCTGGTGCATTAATAGCAGCTCACACAGAACAGCATCTTTCCACAATCCCCTGAGCTGAAAAACCACATTACCTAGGAAGTGGTGTGAAGACACTTGATATGCACATTATACATATGCATGTTTTGCCATAAATGTTTCAGAACTGTGGATGCTGTATAATAATTAGAGCCTAGTTTGGAGAACACTGCAGAAATATCAAAGGAACCAGCGAGTTTGCAACGCTTGCATATCCTGCTTTTCAGTACAGCCTCATTTGCATGATCTGAATAATGAAATTCACTCCGTGCTTAATTAAAGCCCAATAGTCAAATTCTGTGTGAAGTTCTCTTAGAAATAACCGACTGGAAGCAATTCAATATGGGACGTCAAGCTCTTTAACTAATTGTAGAAAATAAAAATAAAATTGTAAAGAATAAAAATAAAAGCTCTTGAAAGCATAAAGGAGATTTCAGAACTCCTGGGACTTACTTCAGATTCAAAGACAAAGACAAAGACACACACACGCCTCACATGCCAGCCAGGAGCAGAACCTTTGGGTTGCCAGGATAAAGACTCTGAAAATGTCACTTAAATGCACTTGTCTTTTTTCCCCCCACCTGACTCTCATCTCTCTCTCCCTCCCTCTCTCTAAAGATCACATCACTGCAGTGGGCTCTGAAATAGGCTTTTTACAGCTTGCCAGATTGTCCTGGTAACCATTCCTGAATGGTAGACCTTTCTTTCCATCCCAAAACATGGCAACAAAACCCCATGGGTTTATGAGATATTTCAACCACTGCTGAAATTAGTTTGGGTTCAAAACTTGGGGCTAGATATTAGTGAAAAGTCCCACCATTCTGCAGTGTAGTAGAATGCCGTCATCATTCCACATTCTTCTTTCGACATCTAAAATTTGGTAACATGTCAAGACTGGCAGGTTTAAGACAGGAGAACTGCACATGTATGTGCATTGCTGCATTCCTACAGTTAATATCCATTCTCCTTTTTAAGCAATAGTCAATAAACGATCATGTTCTGACACACCCACTTCAGGAAGGCCTTGTTAATAAGGTGATTGGTGAAATTGAGGTGTGTCAGATCGAAGGAAAACCCAAAAATATACCAACCAAAGATACTTTAGAAGTTGGGAACCACTGCTCTAAACGACAGTAGGTACTAACATTGTACGCTACATGGAAATTAGTTATTGAAGCATAATCTAAACAACCAACATCAAATAAACTCAAGTTTGCATACTTTTTGTGATTCAGTGTTTCTTCTACACATATTGCTACTATCCTAGCTCACCAGAGACATACATGCATGGTAACCTTCAGCCACTTCACATTTCACACTCTGTAGTTCAAGTATATCATGCAGTAAGTAACAGCTCACCACCACTGCTCTGTGTTCAGTGACAGAGCATGCAGACTACAAAGGAGCAAAGCTGAGCTTCTTCAAAGTGTAAATTCTGTTTAAATGTGTTCGAGTCACAGCATGCACTTCCAAGCAAGCCACATTTCAGTACATGTGAGTAAGAGATGAACAAGGAAGCCAAGGCTAAACTTCGGAAAGAGCTGGTAAGGCACACATCATTGCACTTATGACAAAGACCGTTTATTCTCGAGTAATAGAGTGTCTGATACTGCATACTGTCTGAATAACTCTCCGCACACAACTAGTTTATCAAACACACGTGAGCAAATGCATGATGTGCTAAAAGAGGCTGTTGCTGAACGAAGCTGATAAGGCAGGTGCAAACACAGAGCATATGTCCGGATTTTCATCTCCCAGTGTTCCTTTGCCAAAGTCTGAAGTTTAAAGTTTAAAGAAGCATGACTCAAACCGAAGTGTGGCTCAGGAACGGAGGACTGAACAAAAGAGTATACACACCGAAAACATATCTGTTCATGCTGATGCCGATATATACACACTTAGAACTCCTTCTATGCAAAACTGTCTAAACGTTTTGTGGTTCCTGACTACAATAATAAATTCATAATCAAACATTGGTTGGGATTGGTTTTTTTTTAAACAATGATTTGGCAATACTGACATGTATAGGTGGGCAACACTAAAATATTTGATTATTTTGGTGCTAAATGTTAGCGCGATAAAGTGCAGCTTTCTGTAGAACACTGTCCAAAAATTTTATTACGAAGAAAGCATAATTTGTGCATGTAAAGTACACTAGTTCCTGAATGTGGAGCTTCTCGCGGCAGTTTTCAAGCTAGTACATTTTATACTGATCTGACACACAGGGAGTCTGTTACAAAGCAGCAAAAGGAGCAAGAACTAAGCTGAACAGATTGCCACTAACTAATAACAGCCCCAGGATCAGTTGCTCAGTCGCAAGATTACTACCGATTTCATTAGTGGGAGCTGATCTCGGCTCTGGGTTCCATCTGAAGAGAACAGCTAAATAATCCCTAGTGCTGCTGCAGGTTAAAACCAAGGAGCTGAGGAGCTCCAGCATTTAGAGATGAGTAGAACCTTCACTGGATGTGTTTGGGAGCTTGTTTTCAAGGCCCTTGCCCTAAGCATATAGTGAGCTCTAAAACAGGCCGTAACAATTGACCTCTCTGCCTCTGTCTCCTTTGAGGTTCATTACTTTCCCTCTGTGCATCTTACAGCCTGCTACACTTTGTACCCCTGTGGTTCTCAGGCTCTTTTAAAGAGAGCGGGCACTGTGATAAGATTACACTGCCAAAACCAGAGTAGTGTAATTAAATAGAGTAGTTAATCTAGATTTTAATCTGAGGACCACACAGAGAGGCCAGAACTCATTATGTCTATGCTACATCACGGGTTATCTGCATCACTCCAAATGGAACTCAAAGTCTGATAACAGGTTGACACTAAACTGGACAAGTGACAGAACAAACTGAAAAAGAACAGAACAGAAAAGATCACAGGAAACGAACAAAAAGGGAATTACACAACAACATTCATTCTGTGATTCATTCCGTGTTAGATATATGCCTTAACGATGTGTTTTCAGGCTGAAATCTTTCATAAAATTTCCACAGACACCAACAATTTAGGTGTGGTCAAAATTAATTTTGGTTAAATGTGCGAGACTAAAATATTGCTTCACTGGTGGAAAACCCCCATTACCCCTTATTACAAATGTTGATGTGGAATGTAATGCTCTAGAAAAACCAAGTCAGAACCATCCACAGTAGTGGAGAGTTTAATGCCTCTGAAATCTCCTTCACAGAAAGTTCTTTCATAAAAAGATTAAGAATACGCTGCCTGATGTCCGTATTATTCAATTCCATTCATGACGGAGGGGTTTGCGAAGGACACAGTAAGAGAATACAACATTCAAAGAAAACTTATTTTGTGTTTCCTCTGCTTTACCATTAGCGATGTTACATATAAAGACAATAGCAGGTTAATCGATCATTTTCATTTTCATATAGTTACACTGTACCATCTTACAACATCCCTCTGGAAATTTCAGCGACAATTGCAGATGTTTGTAGAATTTATAAATATATAAATTAAAACTTGCAGTGAACTGTTCTGTTAGCACTTCTGCAGACCACGCTAAGTGATCCATCATTGTGTTATTTTGTAAGTTTCATGCTCAAGATTGCACAGCCAGACATTTGAATTTCCTCAACCACTTAAAAATGTGCAAGGAGGGCTAACTGTTAAGTGTCCTCCCACTCCCTGGACAAGGTGAATCCAGGACACAAACTTATAGTTTGGACACGCTTATAGTTTGAAAGCAGTGGAACACAGCTGACTAGTTTAGCCAACTTCACCCTCAATTGTTGTTGGATTGTTTATGTGAGTGGTGATCATTGATGCAGGTTCTTGATAAGAATGGGTCAGAACTAATTCATTGATTTATGGGTTCTCTCACAAATAGTTCAGCCGTACAGTATATTACACAACGCTAGTAAGAGTCACAGCCAGCGTACCATAATGTAATTCTGAGAACAGTCTGGGACCATGCGATTTTTGCTCTTTTCCTAGGCCTTTCCTAAAGCAAAAAACTGGAATGTCTGGAGTCCCTAAAAACCTGTTTAAGAACCACTAATCTAGTTGACACACAACACCCAAAACACATTGTGCCCACTGCACTTGAATGTGACTGTCACAGAGTCATCTACAAAAACGTTTCTATGAATCAGATTCTGAACTACAAGAATGTTCATATCAGAATCAGAAACTTTATTTATCCCAAGAGGAAACTGCTTATGCAACGACTGCACAGACACACAGAGACAAAGACAAGAACAATATAAAATACAGCATAACATTTCAAGCCAAAATAAAACTTTCCTGAAATACTCTAAAATGCTTAGTACTAAGTACACTATGCTAACAACAGTTTTTGTACTCCATTCTGCTGACTACCGGTTGCTAAATAACAACAATGGTTGTTTTCGTGGAACAAAAATGTAAATACAGCTCTCCTGATTATCCAGTGTTGTGATTAGGGCATTATTTCAAACACAGCACCAGTTTCATGCCATAAGGTTTACTACACAGAGTCTAGCCCACCTGCACAATGAAACTGTGTTAGAAACTGAGCTTTAACAGGAATCTTAAGCTCATGTTAAAAGAAGCCTAAGCCTAAAGCAACATCTGGTTTCCAAGAGCCCCACTGACAAACTCCAAAGCAGCCCCTCCCTCCTTAACATCCTTTCTCGTGCCATCTCCTCAAAGATAAGGTGTTTGGATTCACACAAAGCTTGCCTGCCCTGAGAGCAAAGAGGGCCTCGTTCCAGTTCTCAACAAATAGCCACCAGTTCATCGACACTCTGGGGGTGTTAAAAGCTGGTAGTCCATCTGATAACAGATGTTAGTAATTAGATACTTGTGCGTATTGAGAGCAACAGGTGTGAAAACAGTTTATTTCACCACAGTCAAGCCCTTATTAACTTAAAAAGGCTGACAGAAATGAATTCCTGACAAATGCAGGATTGTTTTGCTTAAATACGGTTGTGTTTCCCTGTCCTTCCATCTCCCCTGAAATCCAGCAAACTAACAGGCTTGCATTTAGTTCACAGGTCAGAACAGGTCGAGCCGTCAGAGGTCAAATGGTAAAGATATAATGGTAGCATTTATACAGGGGGTTAAAGGTCATTTAACAAGTCAAGACCACTTTCCCACCCTTAGAGTCAGACATTGGCCAGATGTCAGAGGCAAACAAACATGATGGTGAACATGAATGCAAAGCTAAGCACATACACTCATGCATGTATGCGCACATTGAGGCTGTGTGCATTATATCTTTCAGTACAACTGCTAAATGTGCTCAAAACAAAAACGGGGTTATGAATGTCACCAAGGAAAAGACCATAACGAGTTGTAGGAGGTTCAATTTTAAATGCGACGCATGCACCAATAGAGACAATTTAAGAAAATGTTCCCCTGACAAAAATAGCAATTTCTCTGTCAATAACTGAAGATACAAGGAGAACTGACGGCATCGACGAGCCTGTTAAAACAATATGCACTCTGTTATGTATGTGCAGCTTATTTTCTATCTTCTTCTGAACATTATTCTACAAGGATGTCCATACATTTTAGGTTTATTAAAATAGCAAATATAAAAAGGGTACAGTGCAGAAAAAAGTGTTACATTTACAGTTCTAACACCTACAATACACATCTGTTTAGAGAACTGTATCAGAGCACATTATCTATCCTTAATGAAATATCGTCAATTTCATTGGCACAGGTGTGTCATCTGTGGCCTTTTATATTATTGTGTGTAAGTTTGAGTTGTGTATTCAAAACCTACCATCCACAGAATCACCAAGTATGTGAGTGACACATACAAGGAATTTGATTCCAGTCAGTGGTGTCTCTCAAGCACAACAGTATAGAACAACAACAATATGTAAAGATACGTGTGTACATGTGCCTACACCACACCCATATGTCTTACAGAGCATGCATGCTGCTCCAAAAGGCCAATAGACGCGATTCTGAGCCTGATGAAAATACGTCAGTTGACGCCATCAGCCGTGTATTGCTTTTTAATTCATTCTTTTTTTTTTTTATTGTAGTTCGAAATGTGAAGATTATTGTGATCTTCTAACATTAAAATACAATGTGTTTAATTTTTGTTCCAATGTTCAAAATGTTTTCTTTGAATAAAAAAAATTTCACAAGCAACACACTAGCATATTTTTTTATACATAGCATAAAAGTAAAAAATATTATATGCAGTGTTATCTTCATTTTAGATGTCAAAACAGATTTGCGGCTCCTGGTGTTTTCTCTTTTGCGGAAACCAGGTCCAAATAGCTTTTTGAGTGTTAAAGGTTGCCGACGACTGTCCTAGAGTGTTTAACTGTAATCGCACTTCACTGTACATAATAAACTCAAGTAAAGCAGTACTATGTCAGCAAAAACAATCATATAGCAAATGTTACAGAAGCCCAGAAACAAAGCATTAAGTACTGATGTATATGCCAATGTGTACATGAACATCAATGCATACATTAATAGTTCCTTTACACACCCAGAGAATCTTCTGATAATTTAATGCATGTATCTGAATTTCACACACTCATCCGAGCATATATAACCACAAATGCCTGTTTATTCATTTGTCTTTTGGGGAAAAAAAAGTATGGAACATGCATATTTCACATTACTGGACCATTACTGAGGGAACGTATGGAAAATGATGAGGAACGATGACCCAGTTTTGCCTAGGAATGAGCAGTGATCAGACAGAAGCTTGGGATTCCCTGGCTGAAGGCTTTTGTGTGCCGTTAAGCTGTCATTTCATTTCATTCCATTTCGGCCGTGAGGATATCAGCCAAGGACCAGATGGTTATAGGTTTTGAAACGGTCTTGTATTGAAAGAAAAAAGTATTGCTGCAACACCCTGGGTAATGACTTTCAATAGAGCATGAGAATGAGCTGCATTTTCCCAGACACTATTAACTAACAGTCCTCTTGATCTAGTCTCCTCATTTGTGAATCTCCCTACAGGCTTAATTTCAACTCACAGCAAAAAAAAAAAAAAATACCCCACCCCCATATCCTACAGTACACACACACACACAACTATGCAAAGCTGGAGCTCTTGGTGATATGCTAATTCCTCTCCCTTCTCCTCCCAGTCCCTAGATAATAACTTCTCCTGCAAATGCACTCCCTCTTTCAGGAAGGGAGTCCCTGCACAGTCAAGTGCTCCAGTACTGAATATATGATCATGTTCACCTGTGTGAAAAACGGTGCATGTGACCACGGGTATGAAACACACACCCTGCTCTTTGTTGCTAAATAATGCTACAACAAACCATTTGGAGTTTTATTATTTAGGCCACGCCCACCGGACGTCAGCACACCTGGGTCATTAAAACAGAACAAGGAGTCAAAGGCTCCGCCCACAGTGGCCAGCACCAGCCTCTATAATAAAAACAGCCCAAAATCAGCATTACAGGCTTCTTTTACTGTTCAAAACAAAAAAAACACAGTAAAAACAATTCTCATCCAAATATGAACTGACACTATATAATGTTTCTGCTAGTGTCGTTCTATAAACTTCCAGAAGAAGAGTGAAAATATCCTGCAGTTAAGTGTTTACTCTCGTAAAGAAAGATACGAGGCAGGTCCTTGTAAACACAATACAATATTTGTATCATAAAAGAGGACAAAATAAAACGCCCGCGAGTCTGGCTTGTCACAGCAGATAAAAAGTTCGTTTAGTTTTGAAAGCTGAAGAGATTTGTTTAAAAACATTTAAAAAATAAACTTGTTTCTGCAGAGTCCAGATTAACTTGCCAGTAAAGTTGGAGAGAACAGACCTCTATGAGGACGAAATGCGTTTCTGTGCAGACAACCCTGCGGACAGACTCTTCCAGAGTCGACAGTGTTTATTTTTCACAAAGCTGAAGAGAATCAAATGTCAAAGTAGATTTAAATAAAAACTCGAGACTCGCCTTCAAATCTCCACCGGTGCAGTAGCTGCTGAGCTCCACGGTCTGCTGCCTGGACTGCTTCGAAACTAAATCACAGCCCTGGAGCTGGAGAGAGGAGCTGCCTGGCTGGGTGTTTGGTGGTCGCAGTGGTGTGGTGGTGAGGGTGTGGGGGTAGCCCTCTGCCGGCTTATCCAGTTCGTGAGCACTTCCAAATCCCGAGTAAAAAATCAACGAACCTTTCCCCTGGTTTAAAACCAGGACACAAATTCCAGAGTTCAGCACGCTTACCACTCTTTCCCCCTCTTACTTTTTTCCTTACGCCTGATAGGCTCTATTCCGTTGTAAAAAGAGGGAAACAAGTGTCTCAACTCTTCAGGTAAAAAACAGCGCCCTAAAAAGAAGTTAAAACACTTTGAGACGAGGGAAGAGCAGCTGTTCCAGTGCTCGGTCTTACTCACACATGAGCCGGTGAAACAGGGAGGGGGGCTGATGAGGCTCAGTGGTTCTGATTGACCTCCCAAGGGCTGCCCTCGGTGCATGGAGCTCTTAAAGGGGGTTGGTCTTCAGCAGCTTAGGCAGCCACTAGGCTGGTGGGCCCCACTCAAATGCATCACTGGAAAATGCCTCTTTTAAAGTGGGAATATATGGAAGTGAACGTTATAGCGTATATCCCAAAAAGATCCAGATACCTCTTCTAACTATTACATTTATTTTTGTCAGTACAAGGAGAAACAATGCATTAGTCTAATGTGTCTTCGTCAAATGCCAAGCACTAACATGGAAGGTATAAAGCCCCCCAGAATTGAGCTGTCTTTATCTGAGGGGGTGGAGTGCCACTCAGTAGCTTTTGAGAGGAGTTGGAGAAGTGTTTATAATTTAGAACTAATCATCACATTTTAGTACCTAAGCACACTAATGCATACTCTTAATTTCAGAGGAAATGTCACATCACATGATCAGGTGCTTATGGCCGTGTAGTGTGGAAGCAAAAATTACAGAGGAAATTTCTCTCTCTCTCTCTCTCTCTCTCTTGCCTTTAAAATATAATACAGACGATTCGGTGTGTATCGTCCCTAGCACTATAATACTCAGCCCACCCACATCTCAATTTCTCGGCTCCCACAAGTGATTGAAAGCAACCCCCCTAAAACACACAAACACACATTCATGAGAGGGGGGTACTTAAAAGGAAAGGAAGAAGCGAGCACAGAGATTGGCTCTCATATAACGAGGCAGAGTGAGGTGACAGAATCAGTAGAGTACAGTCTCTCCAGCTCAGCCTCAGTGTTTATGGCTGAGTGTGTTTGGGGTTGGGTTTACTAATTCCTTGTATAAAGGGGGTTGGGGTGGCTAAAGTTGTGTGAATAAAGTGGCCTGTCTGTCCAGACTGCAAGACAGCATTCATGAGGCAGCAAACACTACTCCATTCACATAGCCAGGGCGGCAACACACACATACACCTTTTTTACACTGGCTTTACCAGCACTGAGAAATACGGTATGAGAACATACTATAATCTGAAAAAGAGATTATATTAAATGAAGGAAATGTATTGAGACACACAACACTCTGCACAGTGTAACTAATCAGAAGGGGAAAGCGTGTGTGCTGGGGGAGGGGCGACACTAGTTTAAATAATGCGAAGATACAGTAAAAAGACTCCTTTGTCCTGCTTTTGTTTGGGATTAACTCCAGCGATCACAACTGGCATACACAGTCATCATGAGGTTACACAGGATGCAGAAAGAAATCAGGATTACACCACAAATCAGATTAGAATCCAGGTGTCCAGAAACAAAGATTTAGGACAAACAAATGAACCACAGCCATTCATATGAAATCATTCCTAACCAAGTAGTGACTGGAAACATGCAAATATCGCCAAGTCCTGCAGCATAAATGAGAAAAGGTGCACAGAGGATTAGTGTCCTGTAACACCCATAGACACTACTTCTCAGTTCTGGTGCTTGCGTTCTACTCCACTACAGCTTTCTTCCACTCCCAAGAGTCACTTCATCAGGTAATTATCAATCTCTCCATGACCTCATGACTTTAAGGGTGTGTCAGAGGAGGGAAAGTAATAAAACTTGCACTTGAGTGGCACTCAAGGATCAGGATTGGGAAACCCTGTTCCACGAATGACTCATGCGCCCCCTTGTGGCCAGTAAATAAAATACACGTTGCAAACCTGGCAGAATCCGGCAGGCTGTGACTGACACATTTAGATCTATTTCAGACTGATCTGTCATTCTTTGCTCCCATATCTACAGGGAGTATAAATGCATGTACATTTATAGTATTAAAGTACTATATATACAGTACAATATAC
>JBBPCY010000109.1:20531473-20578973 GCA_037974405.1 Brachyalestes nurse
TCTCTCTCTCTCTCTCTCTCTCTCTCTCTCTCTCTCTCTCTCTCTCTCTCTCTCTCTCTCTCACACACACACACACAATCTAAGTTTGACTATGCATGTACTTTGTAGAACAGAATATATGAAAATGATGTTACACATAAAAAGGCTTTTTCCTTATTGGAATGACTCTTGCAGAATATAAATATATTATCAACAGAGATGAGCACATTATCCTAAACCCATCCACAAGCAAATGTATTGTTACTTCTGTAAAATTATGAGTCAATAATGAGTTTCCAAAAAACAAGTGTCTGTGTCACAAAAACTGAGCACTGAGTAAGTACTGAGTAATTTAGAGAACTACAGTGGAACTTCTTAAGACACCCGGTTTCATCTCTCTGTTCAGTAGAATTACAGAAAAATTTTAACTGGGATTTATTGAAACTATATATATATATATACATCTACAGTTTAAAGGAAAATGGAAAATGCGTGTATATAAAATGTATATTAAAATTGGTTTTTATTTTTGCCCTAGTCAAAATAAAGCCCTCCCCTTTAAATCGTGACCAACCCTTTAAGTCTGGCTGTGTCTGCTGGAGGAGGGAGTGTGTGTCTGTTGAATGTGTGTCTGTTATATGAGTGTGTATGTGTGTTTGATGGTTTGAGGACTGGCTCCCTTGTCAATATCACACTTAAATGTTTAAATGCGCTGCGATGGGATTCTTGTGATTATGGATAAAGGAAGAATCCTGATTCTGTGTTTGGTGGCGCTGGGGTTTGGAGGAGAGTGCGATGGTGAGTGGAAGATTGTTTACTTCTGTGATCTTTGGCTCCGTATTTATTTATTTCATCGCCTGAATCTGGCATTCCCTACAACAACATCATCATGGCGCTGGGGCTGGCTAGCGCGCTTGCTAAAATGCTAGCGAACCATGCCTTACGCTCTCTTTTTGTGGCTTTGTCTTGTTTATTCTGTCTTAATTTTCACTCGTATGTTTTTATTACCTTTAAAAGCTGGCTTCGGCTTATATCTAAAATCTCCAGAGTCTCAGAAGACGAGACTAGCTCTTTAGCTGGGTAGCTAAGCTACAGATCCCAGCTCTGTCTAAGCCTTTAGCTCACTTAAGAATAACTCATGTTTTGCTTAACTACATCTATATCAATTTAACTGCAGCTTATTGTGCTATATTACTGTTTATAATCAGCTTTTGTTGGTTATTTGAGTGACTTTCAGCTAGCATCGAAGCTGAAGTTAGCTTAAGTCAAACGTTCTGTTCCACCTTAAATCTTCAGCACTCTCAGTCCCGAGCCTCGGGGTTCCTGAATGGAACTAGTGCCCTATTTAAGGTGGAACGGACAATTACAATAAGAAATCAGTTTCAGAGTCGTTGGCTAGTAAATGGTGTGTATAAAACGAACGGCAGATAAACCACAAAACAGAACATTTATCAGGTTAAAAATTCTCATTGGAAAATTTGAATATATATATATATATATATATGTGTGTATATATGTATGTCATTTTACACGGGTCATGTTATTTTCCTTATCTTGCAGACCGGAGCTGTCATTTGTAAATATTTTTCATAATTAGTCCTCTACAATTGTGCATTAGTCTCAGTGATCAGTTCAGCTGCTGTCCCTTCTCACAAATACAAGCTGCCTCACTCATCTGTTATCTTCTGCGTGTAAAAAACTAAATTAAAACAGTGAAGACCAGGCCATCAAACGAAATTAGAGGCCACTGTCTTGGCAGAATGGGGTTGAGAAAAGCAGGGCAGTTCTGCATGTTCACTATGCGTTTGCCTGTGAAAGACGATACGGTTTGGGATGCTAATAACATCAGAGCTGGGCCATGGAACAGCCTGTGTCACTGAGTGCGTCCTGTCAACCCAGAGCCTGTGGTGGAGCCTGTACTGTGAAGGAAGGAGAGATGTAAGAGAAAGGACAGTGGCCTGAGGAGGACATGCGGTTGGACAGTAACCCCAACACATCAAAACTACAACCTTATGTATTCTCCTTTCTCTCTCTGCTCTACCTCCTATCTTTAATTCCTCATCCATACTGGCCAAGCAAATGTGAGCATCTGATACATCCGGTCAGTAATTGTTGTTTGGTCTGACTGGGTCATGCTCTTCCCCACTACACCTCCTCCCTTCTCTCTCTGTCATAGCATGTTGGTCAAATGCACTGAAAGCAATACTGCCATTATAGATTCTCTCCTCCACCCACTTTTTTTGTAAGAGAAAAAAAGCCCTGTACACAAATCATTTTAACATAGCATATTGCAATGCTAATATGCACTCCCAGCGCTCCATGCTTCATGTGCTGCCTTACTTTAGTTTGGCAGTAGTGCCTCATATTGCCAAGCAACCTCTGCCTAACACGGCTAGCAAAGCTGGGGTTTGGCTAGTGGTGAGTGCAGTATTAAAGTAAAGTGAAGTAAGGTGGCCCCTTGTAGTCATGTGTGACTACAGCACACAATGTGAACAGTCGGAAATTCTTTCGCTGCAATTAACCCATTGGACAGCAGTGGACAGCCAACGGTGGACGTACCTTCCTCAAGGGCACCTCAGTGGTGCCATTGTCAGTCCTAGGATTCGAACCCAATAACTTTCAATCGCAGGGGCAACTCCCTAACCACTAGGCCACCAGCTGCCCCAGTATCTTATCATACCAGTGTAAACACAGATTGTGTATTATGGGTTCATCTGTGTAATGGAGCACAAAGCTGAACACACAGCTTTTATACACCTCATTTTTTGCATTTTGGTTTAGTGTGAAAATTTTAAAATTGTGATTTACTTAGTAAGCTGGTTCTTATTGCAGTGTGCCTTTTACTTTAGTGTTTTCTTAATTGCGTCTGTATTTGTCTGCGTGTTGGCTAATGTGTGCATTGATGGATATCGATACCAGGCTGATACAAGCAAAAGACACTTGATTTGCAGGAATAAAAGAAGCTTGTTTTAACAGATAGCACACAGTGTAGTGCCATGTTAGTATTGCTTACTGTAGGGTCATATTGTGTTTGTGTATTTTGAGCATGAAGGCCTACTTTCAACCCCTGTTCACACTATTGATCTGATTGTAAGTGGACAGCAAGACATGTCCATATGTTTTTAAATGCATCTCTAGTGACCACCTGTGATGGAATTTTGTGACTGGATGAAGGGTTTTGTGTACATGTAATTTGGTTTTGCAATGCGTTCAATATAGAAATGTAACTTTTTTTGGATTACGTGAACTCCTTGATGTTTTAGAACACCCAATGAAGTTCACCCGGAGCTGTGATTGGGGATCGGCTCGTTTGCAAATTGCAGCCTTCTGCGATATCCGTGTTGAAGGGATGGATGATTACACATGCAAATACAGGCTGTTATAGCAGCTTAGATCACATGGATCACTAAATCAACTTGTAAGGGTTTGAAACGAACAAGTGATGGTTTGAACTATGCAGCTGCTTTCGTCTTTGCTGTCATAATGCAGCTGATAAAGTGGTTCATCGATGCTGTATAGGACACACCAAGTCACTTTAGTGTTCACAATGTTACATGGTTATATGCATCTGAAAGTGGATTCAAGTATTGAATCATAATGTGTCTCTGAGACACATCGGATGCTGTTTATGCTTGTGCTTATCACTGTTTACTTATAGTTGGATGCAACCTAGTGCTAGGTTTTTAGATGCTCATCTTAAAACTTCTAAAAAGAAAATAGTGGATATGTATCCGTATTTGGAAAAAAAAATGTGCACATCACAAAACATTCTACCTCTTATTTCATCGATTAAAATGTTGTCATTGCTTGTCTCAAGGTCACATGACAGGTTGAGTGATGTGGTGCAGTTTTAATGTGTTACATGTCCCTGAAACTCTAACGGAGTTTCATGTTGCCACCGTCGTAAATACAGAGTCTGTCATAGTTTGTGACGTCACAGTGAAGTGTAGACAGTGTTGGTAAGACAGGGCTGCATTCCGCCTCTTTGTAAATGACATTGTGTAATGGCTGCATGAGTGAGAGAGAGGCGTGTACGCAAGAGCGACTGAGAAACACACCTGTACACTTCCTGTGAAAGACATGTTTGGCTTGGGGAACTGTCACATTGTCCCACTTCCTGTAGTGAGGAAGCGGATATACGTGATGATGCCTGAAATATATGAAATTGTGAAAATGAATAGTGCAAGCTGAATGGCATGAGGCTCTGAGAGAGTGGGAGAAACCGAGGGACGAAGGCATGCCTGTACATATGAAAACATTCCCTCCCACACAACTGAACAAGTCTACTTCAGATGTGCGCACACACACACGTTCTCACACAATGCCATACCTGTTGCGTCTTTCTTTATTGTTTCAGAAAGACTCATTTTCAGGCCATTACACTATGAGAGTGTATACAGAAATTATCAGACTGAATGTGTGTGCGTGTTGGTGAATATAGCTTTGTAGACTGTGGCAGGTAATTCATCAGCTCCTCCCTCTCTCTCCCTGTGAACTTTAAACAGTGCTGACAGGGCAGAGGAGGGAATAATGTTGGTGACGGGGTGTGTGAGAGTGAGAGAGAGAAGTGTAGACACAGGTTTGAAGGCTTATTTAAAGATTCATCCAGGTGGCCCATTTTAGAGTTAACTGTTTTAAAACCAGTCTACCTTCTAAAAAGTATTAAGCTGTAGTAGCACGAGCTGAGCTATAGGCCTTGTGATTGTTGCCATTTGCCTAGATAACTGAACTAGCCACATTCCATCTGCAAATAATAACTTGACTGCGCTGAAAATCTACTGGCTGACACTGACGTTGTCCGACAGCTAGTTTTTCGGCTGTTCCTTATTCTAATTTTCTTTTGCATCTTAAATGGTGCAGCAGTTACATTATGGCCGGCGTAAGTAATGTAACATTCACACACTACTGTGTACTTCATCCAATTTAAGAGGACTAATTATGTTCTGTCTGTAATGAAGCATGCAGTTGATCAGTGCTGATGTCACAGTATGATCAGAAGAGCACTTATTGAGATATATTGTGACATAATTTATCACAATGACAACAAATATTGTCATATTGCTCAGCTTTCACTTTCAGCCATAGAAGTTTATTTTGCTTGCACCACCTGCTTACACAGACACCAGTCTTTAGGTGGATATGCTCTCTTCAGGTTAAGTCATGAACTCACTTAACCTCATTGAATGGGAATAAAGAATCAAGCATTTCGATGCATTTTCGATGTTGCCTGTGTTTTACCACTTCCGTTTTAGGTGGAACGGAATAAGTACTTCTTTCTTAGCTATAATAATAAATAGATAGCAAAGCTAACTTTGTCTATTGGTGTGTTGCGTAAAGGTCATTGGGGTCCTTTCAGTTTTTTTTTTTTCTTCAGTGGGTCCTGTGTGTTTCCATTTGCCCTTCCCAGTGTATAAACTGTTTGTGTGTATGTGAGAACACTAACTGTGATTAATGTGGTTTGCCCAAACAACCCCTTCTCCCATTCTCTTTCTACACACCAGTCGTTACAGTGTTTGGTATACCAGACAGGCCTGAGGGCCATACTGACAGGTGTGTGTGTGTGCACGCTGGGTTGGTGGGGGGGTGTGTGTATGAGCATGGTTGTGCGTGTAGGGAAATGCCAAAGTCTCTCCATGTCCTTTGAATATGAAAATGAAAAGCTGCAGTTATTAAACACTGAGTGCAAGTGCCTGCTTGCCTCAAACCGACAGCGGCAGGAAGCCATCAGGGCCATAGGGAGTGGAGTATGTAAGAGAGCATAAATGTGGCCACTCAGGTGAGGCACAGCTTAGTTAATACATTCCAATAGTCTTAAAGAAACCTGAATACATCTTAAAAAAAAAAAAAAAAACCTGCTGTACAGGCACACCGAAAAGGTTCTGAGCTCTAAAATGTGATGCCTGAAATCTATACATTTTCGATACTGTCCAAAAGCATATTCCCCCTGGGTGACTGTGATTGGACTGTAGTCACCAGTTTAGCAATACACAGCCTCCTTTTTGAGTGGCTGATATTGAGGAAATGTAATGTCATGACATGTCATTTTGTCAAGGCATGTGTGTTTGACGATTTCTGAGGTACGCGAATTTGCAGGGTTAAAGTTTACCTAGATGGGCTTGGCACAAAGCAGTATAAACCACTACCTTTGTTGCATTTAGTCCCATAAAACTGCACAAATGTATTTGATTGAACACAAAACTGAGGTCTGAGATCATGTGATAGCAGTTTGAGACGCAGATTACGGTAATGTTTAGGTTGAGTGTCCTCCAAGAATACACTCTGACCCCTACGTCCTGAACCTTTAGATGTGAAGTTAACAGTGAAATACAACATTTCCAACATGCTTCAGAGAAATAGTTCAGCGCCCCACTTTGAAACACACACAGAAACTGTGGAAAGTGTGAATATACACCTGTGACGACAGTGCCCTTTCAGAGTGGGTTTTTTTTTTTTGCTTCTTCCTTTCACCACAAGTTTCATGCTATCTCCATAATTTAACCAAACTGGAAACACCTAAAATGCAGTCTTACTCAAAATCTCTGGTTCCTAAATCATAATGTAAGTTCTAATGGCGCCTCACTTGTGAAGACTAGGTGTTGAAAATGACGTCTACCTGTAATGGAACTTCCAGGCGATTATTATCAGTTCTCTTTTTAAATGACGCACTCGGTTCTTGTCTCTCTCTCAGTGTAATTTTGTAGACATCTGCAGTTAATATCTGTTAATCAAATTTATTACATTACTTTGGACCTCCTGTCCAAAGTCTGGAGAAACAGTGTTGTGTTTTTGTTTTGGTTTTTTTGTGTCCTGTCCTTCTAGACAGAGAGATCAAATGGTCCAGAGTGCAACTTTCTCTCACAGGCGTGGTCTTGAGCTGTAACACCTAGACTCCAGATTTGACTCTAGATGACACCAGCATGGTCAGGAAGCTCGACAGTACTGTCTGGACTAGTTTTTTAAAAGTGGTCTGGCTCAGCCATTATTAAATTATGTGCCTACTTACCAGGTTACTGTGTCTGCAAGCCCCCATCTTCCTGTTCCATATGCATCTATACTGCTCTTTGTCTAAAATCCCATATCTATAAGCATTCTTTGTTTTACAGAACCAGATTTCAGACATAGTTATTTTGCACAGGACAGACATGTTCATGTAATGAATAAATAACCTCACCTCTATTAACATTTTAATGCTGAGGCAAGAAAGCATCTTCGTTTAACCTACTCTTGTCCTTTAATAATGCGGCTTCTCATGCTGTCTCAGGCTTCTTTTTTTTGGTTTGTGACACAAACTGCAGTTCAGAGCATGCAAATGTCTATAGGAATAGATTCTTTAATTTTATTTGCACAGCATACAAATTGAATTTTACTTAGAAAATAATAAAATATAACATTTAAAACGTGTCATAACTGATTAATTTAATGTTGAATTTGTTTCCCAATATGTTAAAATCTGCAAATAAACAGTAATTCTACATTGAAATGTGCAGCACTGGCTTCTCTGTGCAGGTTGTACTTGTTTTCACATACACAGACACCTAGACTTTATACAGTACACATTAGTGCCCTTTAATACTTTAATAAATCTTTGCTGAGTGATCAGAATTTTGGAATGTGTGTACATGGCTCAAAAAAGATTTACAGTGCTTCGTTGGCATGGAGCTTCTTTTATAGTGTAGTAGAGAAAGAAAACATCACACAGAAAGCTCCACTTCTGTTCCACATGAGACAAATCTCAGTGTATCTCTGCTAAGACATCAGTTAGACATTCATAGAGGAGCTACGGGAATGGCATTACACTTAAAAACGTGATTTGGCAGTATGCTGTGTTCTCTGTTTCATGTAGAGAATTCAAGCCACACTGCACATTATAAAAACATTTTTACAAATCTTCCTCTCTGAGTCTGAATTGCTCTTTCTCTCTTTTTCTTGATCTGTCTAGCTCTGTTGTGTAACTGCACCACGGCTCAATGTGAGAAGGACGGCTACCGCTGTGAGACAACGGGCGCCTGCATGGCCTCCACGTCCCTCATTGAAGGCGTGGAGCAGCATGTGCGAATCTGCATCGATAAAGAGAAGCTGGTCCCTCCCGGCCAGCCCTTCTTCTGTCTGAGTGCTGAGGGCCTGCTCAACATCCACTGCTGCTACACAGACTACTGTAACAGCCTGGATCTTAAAATATCCTCTGGTGAGTGACCTATACACAGTGTACGGCTCAATCTGTAGCCGTATGTGTTTTTAGCACTGAAACGTCACCGAGATGAAAAACAATAAAAACAATCAATTTATGTGTAATATTAACTTACTCTCTAGTCTATATATGGGAACTAAGCTGCAAAAACAACCCAATTTGAATTCACTGTTCTGGTGATGTATATATCCGCCTATTCAGGTTACAGCAGTGTAACACCACACTTCCACACTGAAGTTATCAGCAGTGTTTTGTCCATATTGCTTTTGGAATGAAGCACAATACAGAATTGCCAATAAGGATGGAGGTTTGAACGCAACAGTTTTAAAGGCATATAAACCAAAGTGGTTTTCCCTTTAAATTCTAAAGAAAACAATTTGGTAAATGTTCATTAGAGACTGTTTTGAGAGATTAAGGGGAAAACATATCAGATAAGTATCTAGATCAATTTAATGATGTCTTTTAGGTGTATATTGTTTAAAATTCTACAAACTGTCTAACAAAATATTGCACAACTTGCACTGAACACATTTGTCATTTTGTGACTGTTTCACTAAACAAGAAGAGATGCAGTGTTATGCATTATTATCTGTCCCAGCATTCTCTGTGGTTCTGCATCACACACTCCATCAATTTATTTGAATATGAAATGTTTTTGCATCATTCCAAACTGGGAAAAAAACATTGAACAAAAAAGTGGAAGAAAATAAAAGAACCGATAGTGTGCCTAATGATTATGTTCACTGGGCACATTGTTTCAAAGAAGTCATTTCCTTAATATTAACAAAGGAATCCACACACCACGCAAATAGGCAAAACAAAAACTTACCCAAAGATAGAGCACACAAAAAGGACAAAAATAGTGAGGCAGTGGTGTTTCTAGACTCTAAATTACAGCCCAGTGTCATTGCCTCTCAGTTGTAGGCACAGAACAATGAATTAAAACAAAAAGCTGAATTCTCTGACCAGCAAATGTTGCCTAAACACATTGTGGCACATTGCTGACACAAAGATAATCTTTTTGTTTTGGACACATTTGCTTTGTTTTTCCAAGTCTTCTTTACTGTTATTTATATGCTTTACACATCCGGATGTGAGAATTAATTTGAGGCAAAAAGATCATGCCAGCTGAGTGATCATCAGTTAATGCGATTAAGATAATATATGTTCATGAGGCATTTTTAACTGCAAAATGTACCCTTTTAAGTTAACTACTGCTTATTATATGACTAAAAAAAAGAAATGGTTTAGCATGAGCATTAATCTGGCTGCTCTGTGGCTCATGCTTTTACATGCAAATATATATACACGGGGTCCTCGAGTTACAACATTCTCAACATACGATGTTTCGAGTTTGCACTCACTAGTTTGGTTGCACACAGTGGAAGAATACGCAGTAACGCGGCTTCTGAGTGAGGGAGTTTTCTTTTTCCTTTTTCTGTGGCTTAATCGTGAGTTCACAACTGGGTTAGGGAAGGTAAGTGACTAAGACTAGGGTGTGTTTCTACGAACACCAAAATTCGGGGTACATCAATGTCAAAGGAACGGATCTGTGTCGTAACTCGTGGACCCCCTGTATGTAAATATAAACTGTTTGTATATCTCTGCTGTCAAGTACTTGAGTATTTCCACCTACTGCTAGCTACATATTGAGACCAACTCTGTACAGCATGACTGTTGAAGCTGAAAGTGTTCACAAAAATTCACTTTAGACACCACAGTACCCCAGCATCTTTCATGTGGTTACTATGTTTGTGTCATAGTTATTCCTAGCAATAATGGTAAAAATGAGAAACTTTAGCACAACATTTTACAGGAGCACATAATGTTTTGGGCTCTTTAGACTGTGCTGATACTTATGAGACTGGATATCTGTGTATTGACTTCACTCATTCCCATCCCTATCCATGTTTTAGTATTTTCCATACTCTATTACACCCACTTAAACTCAAAAAGGGCTTGGAACTGAGCTGATTAGTTGGATCAGGTATGTTAGAGTGAGTAAGACACAAACATACTGGATCAGGAACACCAGGATTGTGTTTTTGGGGGTTAAATGTTAAAGTATATACAGAAGACTTTAGAATCACTTTATTGAATGTACACCCCTCACCCTATACATCAGTATAATTTATTGGCTGTTTCATGTAAAACTCAGTAGCTTGACTTATGCCACTGGAACTAATGGCTTAGGCTTTCTTTTCCCTGATCTATCTGTGTCTCTCTCGTTCTCAGTGACTGTGCGTCCAGACCCCACAAGTCCGATGGGGGGCTGGGGCCCGATGGAGCTGGCTGCGGTGGTGGCGGGACCTGTGTTTGTGTTGTGTGTGCTGGTGTTGCTGGGACTTTTCCTTTTCCAGCACCACCAGAGGGCCTATGGGCACAGGCAGAGGTTGGAGGTGGAGGACCCCAGCACAGAGCACCTGTACCTGGCCAAGGACAAAACGCTGCAGGACCTCATCTACGACCTGTCCACGTCAGGCTCCGGATCAGGTCAGTATTACAGTGAAGAAAAGCCTAACAGGAGCGAACTAATTATAGCATGTTGGCACAGAGGTTTTTGTTCAGCTGAGCACAAAGAAATCTGTCTGTGATGTAATCTTTTTGGCTATATTAGACATGCTTTCTGAAGTCCTGTCTCACTGGACCTGTACTTCGGGCTGTTTTGAATCTGAGTAGTTGCAGTATTATAGTTTACCATTTTAAACTAGGAGCGTGAGGTGGCAGTTCAGCTTTGTTGACTTAAGATTTTTTTGTAATTGCGTTTAATAATGTATGCATTCATTCTTTGTGACCTGAATTAAATTCTTGATCTATTGAAAAGGGTTGTTTTTATTAAGTGTATATACTAGTATATACTATGATATTTCCTCTTTTTACTTTTGCAAGTCAGTTTATTTACTCTTGTATTGTAGTCTTTATGAATCATAGTACATTTTGATTTCAGGATCATTTCAGATTCATTCTAGAGTAATATGAACTAAACAAAATATTGAGTTACAGTTGTTTGAGACTGAATGAAAAATCTGTGTAAAGTAGAACATTAAAGTAAACCTGAAATCTTATTTTTTGCTATGTCACCTGCATTAGTAGGCAGGGAAAATATGTTTTTACCTTGTTCTCCACCACCCCCGCCTATTACTAAGAGAAAACACTCAGCTAGTGTAGAAAAATTATTTGATACTGTATTTCATTTGGGAATACATGATACTTTGGAAGGAAAATGTGTTGATCCACATTGACTTTAATTTGTTTTTCTGAACTCTCTCTTGGCAGGTCTGCCTCTGTTTGTGCAGAGGACGGTTGCGCGGACCATTGTGTTGCAGGAGATTATTGGTAAGGGCCGTTTTGGGGAGGTTTGGAGAGGAAAGTGGAGAGGCGGAGATGTTGCTGTGAAGATTTTCTCCTCAAGGGAGGAGCGCTCCTGGTTCCGTGAGGCTGAGATCTACCAAACCATCATGCTTCGACATGAGAACATTCTGGGCTTCATTGCTGCCGACAACAAAGGTAGATATAAAATAAACAAAAGGACTGTGTCCTGCTGAAGTGCCCTAAACAACTTACTGATTTCTATATGGCCGACATGCTGGTTGATTTAATGTTCTTGCTGTGTGTCCCAGATAATGGTACATGGACACAGTTATGGCTGGTGTCTGATTATCATGAGCATGGCTCTCTGTTTGACTATCTGAACCGATACTCCGTCACCATTGAGGGCATGATCAAACTGGCACTGTCTGCAGCTAGTGGCCTGGCACACCTGCACATGGAGATATTGGGCACTCAGGGTAAGTGTGTGTGTGTGTGAGAGTGAGAGTGAGAGAGGGACGGAGGAGTCTAGCGTTGCTGTCGTTTAGCTATGTTATGTATTTAATTACACTGTGAATGACAAATACATTGTTAATTACATAGACATTGAACTGCATTCAAATTGGAGTCATAATGAAATGTTGCCTTTTCTAGTTAGAAACACATGGTGATGATTAAAAGTTTAGAATTAACACTTACAGAATCTTCCTTGTTTTGTTTATCTATCTGAAGGAGAAATGATTCATCAGTGTTAAACATGATTTTGTGGTGCAAGTGCCATGAGAAGCTTAGGACGGTTAAAGATTATGAATGAGTCAAAGAGTATTTTTTTAGTGTCTGAAATGGTCAGTTAGGCTTTAGTTTCTCGTGTGTGTGTGTGTGTGTGTGTGTGTGTGTGTGTGTGAGATTTAATGGGTTTTATCGCTCTTACCAATCAGGTAAGCCTGGTATTGCACATCGTGATCTGAAATCTAAGAACATTTTGGTGAAGAAGAACCTCACATGTGCCATCGCTGATCTTGGTCTAGCAGTGCGGCACGAGTCTGTCACAGACACCATTGACATCGCCCCCAACCAGCGCGTTGGCACCAAGAGGTAGATTCGCGCACACACTCACACGAGTGCGCCTACACGTTTAAACAGTCTGTCACAATTGCTTGAAGCCAAATATTACCAGTGTTCTGTGCAGCAGAACCCCTTTCTTGTCTTCCATGAGAACAGGCAGCTTGTATTTGTGTCTGAAGAGCTGTGTATGTCTTTGTGTGTGTGTTTCAGGTACATGGCGCCAGAAGTTTTGGATGAGAGTATTAACATGCGTCACTTTGACTCTTTTAAATGTGCTGACATCTATGCGTTGGGACTGGTGTACTGGGAGATTGCACGTCGCTGCAATGCTGGAGGTATAAACAAATATGAAAGAACAAATATTACTTTATCTAATAGGACACAGCCTCAAGCAAATGAGCTGTATGATTAAAATAGAAATCAAAACATATTAATTCCAAATAAGCAACAAAGATTGAAATATGGTGGTTTATTTCATATGTTTGAATAATGTGAGACATTACTAGTCTAACACTTTATTGATTGTTCCTTTTGACCGATCAGATAGTAACATTTCAATTCTCAGCAAAACGATTCTCTTATTTGCATGTGCACTGTAGACTAAACAAAGATGATGTATGTGTTTTAGTAGCAAAGTGTAATATTCAGGTATGTAGAACGTGATTCCACTATTGCTGATTATGTGGAGCATAGATGAGTCAAATATCAAGACTATATTCTTCATGTCTGTGTGTTCAGGTATCCATGAGGAGTATCAGCTCCCATATTATGACCTGGTGCCCTCAGACCCATCTATAGAAGAGATGAGAAAGGTGGTGTGTGACCAGAGGTTACGACCTAATGTACCCAACTGGTGGCAGAGCTATGAGGTACCATTCTTATTGTGTCAGTGGTAGAAAATGTCTCTCTCTCTCATCCTGTAAAGTTAAATTTCTATTTTATTTGCACTTCTATAAAATCATATCTCTTAACCATTTTTAGTTTCTCTTTGTCAGTGTTTGTTCAATTCATAACTTCTTTCAATTTGTACTTGATATTGTTGTAGCTCTTTTTTTCCACTGAGAAGCATCCATTTATATTCAAAGGTTCCATTGCTTTCCACTAGCGTATGCAAAAACAAAGATTATTCTACTACCATATTAATGCCATTACAAAACTGATTTGAGTGCAGTCCAGTTGAACTGATTACACTATTAATGTTGGACTTGGGACTCTAAAGACCACTTTCCTATTAAAATTCCTCAAGTCCTAAATAGTGTATACAGTCAGTACTCTCTGATGGCACCTTTACCTTTCCCCCTCCCCCCACGATTTGAGGTCACATATTCATGTCTCATTTGACATTTATATCTAACTGTTCCTCCTCTCTCTGTGTCTCAGGCATTGCGTGTGATGGGGAAGATCATGAGGGAGTGTTGGTACGCGAACGGCGCTGCTCGGTTAACCGCTCTGCGTATCAAGAAGACCCTATCTCAGCTCAGTGTGGAGGAGGATGTCAAAATCTGAGATGCAAGCAGTTATGAACGCTTGTAACAAAAGTGTACAAAAAAATACTACTACTCCATACTATCCTGCCAGTTTGAAAAATGTCATGCCGTCCACAGAGTTGTGACACGGCCTACCTCACCCTCACGGCCAAAACTACTGAAAGAGATCATACTTGCCGCCTCCCCTCTAATGCCCCCTTACTGAACTGAACTCCAGTCTTTCCCACAATCTTATTTTCATGTACGGCCACAGACTGCAAGTTCTGATACTACTGATCCACTGGAAACGTCGCTCCCCCTATTAATATCCCTAGACCGTTCCATGGCTAAAGTGGATTACTGTGTTTATTAATGGGATTATTTACTTTACCTAACAATTAAAAAAAAACAAAACACCCCCAATATCAGCAACGCACTCCACAGGTCACCTTTTAAATCAAGTTTGTTCATAGACTCACTAGGGGCTTTGTGTGTACACTCCAGTTATGTCTCTGAAGCCATTTGTGGGTTGCTAGTGAGGAAAAGAGAAGTGAATTTCGAATGTGGGTTTGTACAGAGCTTATTGCACTCCCCCTCTCTCTCTTTCCATCTCTCTTTCTGCAAGATGTGGCTGTGTTAAAGGTTAGAAGGCTCTCGCTGGAATGCAGGTGCTAGCCAAGAGCTTTAGCTCCAGGTGTAATATTAGATTACACAAACCTCAGATTTCAGGAGGAGATTAAAGAGGAGACAGGTTACGTAGGTAACTCAAGAACGTCAGTTCAGGAAGAACTGATAACAATCTGAAACGTAAAACTTGATATGATGTTAAGGCACTACTGATATGTCTACATTAGGGCTTGAATAATGGCAGAACTTTGTGAGCACTGGATAGTGGCTAAATCTATATATATATATATTTTTTTGTTTTTTTTCTGATTAATGTGAGACATTTGTCTGTTTCAGACTTCGGTTTTTCTTTCGATCAATCACTGTCAGGACAGCTCCATTCAAATTGTCAACAAAGCAATCTTATTTGCATGTATGACTTTGTATGATGTTTTGTGAGCATGAACCTAGGTAATCACCACCTCCTTCTACAAAACACACACTACACACACTCTACTGAATGGTACATTGTTTTTATTTTAGGGTTCAGACTCCATTTGTCCTTTCTAGTCATTAGGGCTCTCTTGTACTCCATAAACAAAGCTAATGTACATAGAATTTATTTTTGGAAAGGTACACTAATGTGTATATATCTTTAGGCTTTTAGAGTTTCGCTTTGATACTAAGCTAAGTTAAAGTGTTGGGGAGGATTTTGTGTGTGTTTTGGGCTTGAGCTGTTATGGGATTTCCTGATGAACATGGCAGTATTAACTGTCGGAGTGGTGGTTTTCAGAGGCAAAAAAGGCACATTTTCTTTTCTTTTTTTTCTTGAGCCTCTTAATTTCAGGGGCTCCACATTGTGTGTAGCTTTTCATCAAACAATGTGGCTAATTTACTGATGCACATTTACAGTCGCATGCTAAAGTTTTGGTGACCCGGTCAAATGTGTTTTTTTTTTTTTTTTGATAAGTACACATACTCTACAGTAAAGATCTACATTACCTGGTTTATCTGCTTAATTTAAAATATTGGGGGGGGGGGGGAGTAGTGTGTGTCCTGTGTACAGTTTATATTGGTTTATTTTTCCTGTATGTACATAGGAATGTCTGAATTCACTAGAATTCGCAAGAAATGCCATATTTAGATTGATTCTTTTGGTGATTTCCCTGCTCTCACACAGATGGTTCATCTTGCCTGTTTCTCACCAGGTTTATTGGGTGTGTTTGAGGAGGGGAACTACTAAACTTTGCTGGACACCAGCCTTCCAGGACTGGAGTGGGGGATCCTTGCTGTAGAGAATGTGCTCATTTATTTGACCGGGGTTGTTCAAACATTTGCATTTATATGCCTGTACACTGACCAGTCAACCATGAACACACTGGAAACACAGAACTGAGTGAACCTTTAACGTTGTAACTCCTCACAGGGAGGCCGTCGGTTAGTGAGGGCTGATCACCTGTTGCTAAACTGAGACTTGATAAGCTGTTAGTCTGTTGAAACACTGGTGCACAGTGTGCATGTAGACATAGCAATGACTCCTGTCAAACTGAAGTTAGAGGAGCGGCCTCTGCTATTTTACACTGTATCTTTGACTACTGTACCGTAGACAACCTGGATTACTTTTCTATAATTGCTCAGTACTACTGCCCTGTTCTTGCTCACTCTCCCTTACTCTTCTTGATATGCAAGTTGTAAATAGTTTGTATAATGTATGATTTTTTTTAATGTCAGTTTTCTGATCCTATAGATGAATTTTGTTCTTGTAGCTTGATGGGGTTTTTTTATTTTATTTTTGAGTGTATACTCAGAGGTACTACTGATCTTTCTCTCTTTCTCTCTCTCTCTCTCTCTCTCTCTCTCTCTCTCTCTAGAATAGTAGAGGACAGAATTCTAGGGCTCTGTGTTCCAGAATTGTAATGTTTGCAGTGTAGTTACTCGGTCTTAATGATAGGTGCACAGATACTCGCAAAACAAATAGGATACCTAGTAATGTTGAGAAACAGTATAATTTCATGTTCAGTAAACCATTGTTTTGTTCCTTCAAATTTAAAGCTAACTTGGCATGGAATTATTCTTCAAAACCTCACTGTCATGTATGTGAAAGCCAAAAATTAGATTTGTGGAGAGTAGGGTGTTTTGTTTTTTGGTTGTTTAGTGTTTATTAGGATTTATTTGTTTTTGGGAAAAGCAAAAAAAAAAAAAAAACTCAGACGTGTTTATACTGGATCATATACTACTGAGGAACGCACTACTGTAGAAACAAATTTGCTATGAAAGTCCACACTACCATCAGTGCTCTGCTGAGCCTGAAACTGAGCAATGTCAATAAATGATGAAAATTTTGGGGTTTTTAGGTACAAATGAGACAATTCTCATGTTTTACCTCTATTTGATTTCTGTACTGTTAAGCCGTGGTATTTGTTTTCTATTCTGTCTTTGGTTTCAGCTCTCTAGCTGAAAGTGTATGTACATATATTTATAGCTTCCTGACAAAGTTTCTGCTGCTGGTGGGTTTTGGAGGAGTGAGCACAGTCAGGGTTGTAATAATATCTATGAATTTAGGTCTGCTCCAGTTAGGAATCTAATTCAGGAGACCTGTGTAGCTACCATACCTGAAATGCCACATAGTTATTAAAGTGCACAGGCCAGATATGAGCTCATGTTCATATGTATTGTAATGAGGAAAGGTGTGCTGAAACCTATCAGCTGCGTATAATCTCAGTGAGCTCCTAAACCCAAACGAGAGTCTTTTCAGGAATAGTTTCCAATCATGTACATAGGTAATATTATACAGTAATAAAGACAGATTTTCTTACATGTGTCTTTTTGTTCTCATTCGATGGCTTAGATGTAAACTAAGCTTAAAGGGAGATGCTCCATTCTAGGAAAATGTACTGAGACAGCATTGTTCACAGCGGTGGGGATGGGAACTAGATGTTTACAGTGTTTCTTGCTTCTAAAATCTCTAACAGGGATAAATATGAATATACTGACTAACATCTGAGTTTTAAGGTAGTTTTGTTTTTTTTTGTCATGCAAAGCAAAATGGTCCTCAAACTTTTTTTCCCCCTACATTGATTTATCAACATGACGACATGAGCACTCAGAAGCTGCTTCGCTTGTTTAAAATGGTAAATGGCCATTTTAGTCTTGTAGACATTCCCACACCTGTTTTTTGTAATCAAACTTATTTGCCACATTTCTCTACAATGAACCATTTTACAGAACCACCCTAATTTTCTTTTTAAACATCACAACCAGTTTGTAAAACGTTCGGAAATTTGGTGAAATTCCCCTTTAAATATTATTGGCAAATCAGTGATAAATAGCTAAATATGGACTGTACACTGATCTTTGACATGCTGGAACCTAGTTTCCTGTTTTTATTGTTATAGTTTGCTTGCACGTTTTGTCAACTCAGCAGACACGTATCATTTACCCCGTCCTAAGTCTAAACACAAACCAGACTGCTCACTTACAAATAGTCCTGCCTGGATTCAGACTTTGCTTCTTCTAACATCTTTCTAATGTGCTAAACAATTTTCAGGTACTGCAGTATTTGTAACTCAACAAGAACACAAACTGCTTTGAAGATAAACATTTATTTTGCTCGTGCATTAAATTATAAATTGACATAAGGAATATAAAACACTTTGGAAGTATTTACATATTTGTGTACATACTTGATTAAAGAATAAAATGAAATGGAAGAAAAAGATAAAGTGGAGGAATGGAAGGGCTCCCTTACCTCTGGATACTGAAGGAAAACTAGACGAAATTCTTTTTGTTTTGAGGGTCTTGAAAATTGTTTTTGAATATACCAAAAGAAAAAAAACTGCAGCTGTGTTAAAGCACTTCCTATATATGTATGGAGTTGGTCCTTAGTGTAATGGATGGAAAAATATGTTAAACCTCCAGCTGTCTGATGGATTTAGACATGCAGGGTTGGAAAGAGTACAGCAAAACTGTACATAGGTAAAAGTGTCAAAATCGCACTTAAGTACTGAGCTAAAATAAAATGTCAAAAGGTGATATTTCAAAATATATTTGGAGGTAAAAAAATTATTTAATTTTTTCCAGGATTTCAGTCAGGATATCCACTCAAGTAACTTTAACGCTGGACATCAAATCAATATACTCTACATAACTCAAACCAGAAATACTAGCTACAAAGTAGACACATTCGCGTAATTTTGGGCCATTTCAGTTAAACTGATATGAATTTGTATTTTTTTTAAAGAATTCCACAATAAATGAAAATGGGACTTCAGTGACTGCTTGGAGATTTGTCATGAATACTAAGAATCTCTCAATGAAAATGTAATGGCTCAAAAATGTTTTTTCCTCTTGGAAATAAAATTGAGTAAAAGTTCAATTATTCTATTCAATAATACTCAAATACAGGCCTTGCAAAATAATACTGGGGTATAGTAACAACGTACAAATACTTACAGTACCATGCAATAGTCTTATAAGCCATTTATATCAGAAGTAATTGTCTTTCTGCCAGCAAAAACACAGGATAACATTAGAATAAACAAGAAAACAGTAAAAAAGTATTAAAAATGGTTTTGTTTGTTAAAAAAAAGTCGTTGATATTTTATGAGCTGGTAAAGAAACCACAGATTTGTTTCCAGATTTCTCTTCGATGCCTCCAGTCTTTGCTTAGGTTTTTAAAAGTTCATCAGCAGTTCCTGACTCAATTTAATGAAAGACTGATTGAGTCAAACCAGTAATTTAATGGTAACGATGTAAAACTGGCCTGGAGGGCAGGAAATACTTAAGCAAACACATTGACATACATAAAATCACTATTTACTGTGTTAATGTTATTTGCATTTAATCTTATATTAGTGTTTTTGAGGAAAACACTGCCCAGTTAAACAACTTTAAAATGTACTTTTCTCAGGTATATCAGACTTTTGCACAGTACTATATGTATTTTCCACCCCTGCTCAACAAAGACAATCATATTACATTGGGTACAAAAATACTAATCAGTAACCCATACACTTGTTCCTTAAGAAATCATTTTCAAATAATATACACTGACAATCGCCCATACAGTCCAAGCCCTTACACCAGGGTCAAAAAACATTAAAGAAAACTAATGAGAAATGATATGTGTTGCTAATAAAATAATCAGAACCAATAACTCACAATTATGTGTATGTTCTATTGAACATAATGTTAAAATATACTAAAAGAACAAAATATGTATATTAACTTCACATTGTGAGGGCACAAAGTAGTTTTTAAATCCAACAGACCACAATTGAGTGCAGTATTGTGTTCAGAGCAAACAAATCTTGTGTAATGATTGTTTTATGCATTACCCATCCCAGCAGAAAAGAGTGTCTGATTTTAAAATGCAGGAGAACTACAGGTGTAACTTCCAGGGCCCACATGATTCAAACATCTGAGCAAAGAGTGTGAATATAATGCACATAATCAGGTTAGGGAACTGATCCTAGCTCAGTTCTCTAGATATAATTGTCAAATTAAAGCCGCATAACTCCATTTCTTTCATATAATTTGAAGACACTATTGCACATTATTAGCTGCCATTTACATTGAGTGACAAATGGTCCAAAATGAACTGGATTAAAATCTTTCTACATTTATGCACATTAACATAAAAGGGCACATATCCAATTAGTCTTAGATTTTAGAGGTCCAATTAAAACAGCCACAGTTCATTTTTACATCACCATTTTCTAGCCTTTCTTTATCCCTTAAAAGTAAAGTGTTTTTCCTCACTGCCTTTGTTCCAATTGGTTGTCGTGTACTTAAAAATTTCTGGACTCCTTATATACTCAGTGTAAGTGCATGACTGACTAGTCAGATGGATGTAACTGCACTGGTTTCTGAGACATCACAAAAACATTACATTAAAAAAAAGGCTGTTTTTGCTAAAAGTTTCTATATGGACAGAGAAGTGACTGGCATCTTTTGAGACTTAAAGTGTTTACAAATGCTAGGACAATCTGGTTTTCCATGGTATGGGCCCTTTCTGTTCCCTATTCTTGTACGTTTCCATTTCAGAGGTATAAGGTACTGTTACAACATTGACATACTTTAGACATTTCCCAGCTAGTTCAACTTCACTGCAACTCACTTGAAGCACAACCTGCAATTCACTCATTCCTTGTGGTCCTTTATATACTATTACACCTTTCCACATCCTGAGTACATCTGAGGAGTGGCGTAAATAGTCTTCGCAGGATTTATTACACTAAATGCCCATTTACATACTGACAGCTTTGTGTCGTAACATATTCTGAAATGCCTGGGGGAGGAAGGGACATGGATTGTCTAAGGACGGAACTAATATACTGGTATCCCTTTCATCGCTTTCTCATTCGCGTTTGATAACACATGAAATAAAACATGAAGATAAATACTTCAGTTTACTCTTAAGAACTTGCAGCACCTGCAGGGTGGGGCTTGTAGCTGCTTCAGTTTTGTGGGTTTAGGATTTTGGTGTGCGCTTAGCGTGGCTAAAGTTGTGCCTTATTCTTTCCTTATTGCCTGTGTTTGTATTGCTGAATTCTTCTTCACATTTGTTTCCTCACAGTGCAAGAGGAAGAGGGAGAGGAGAGAGGATGAGCTCACCCTTTCCCACAGCTCTGCTAATGTTACAATCTCAAATGTGTAAGGACAGATCAAATCTAAAATGGTCTGTATTTCACCTTTTCTTTAAAAGAACAGGCTTACTGAGAATACAAATCTACAGATCAGATTTGATGCTTCCTTGCTGATCCTTTTTTTTTACCTTTAAAACCAGAAAATGTACTTCCTTGTTGCTTTGCTTTGATAACTCATGCTAAGTTGCTGATTTTTCAGCAGCCACAGTTTATCTCTTGCTCCTCTCTCTTCTTCCTCTCATCTCGAGTCCCATCTGAAGAAATGATGTGCTTTATCAAGCAGTCCCTGGATTAAAAGAGGAGGGCTTATGAAGCAAAATGTTTAAGAGTATTGGTATGTAACCATTTTGTAAATACCCCTTGAATGTGACAGAAAACTAACATTGTATAAAAAATATGGTACAACTGTATAAAAATGTCTGTTCTCATGCCAAACATGAGAGTGAGATTTAAGAGACTCCTGCAATATTAAGTAAACTAAATGTATCCTACGCTAAGTTTAGCAACATTATACTACAGAACAAATTATTTAACAGTGATACTGGAAAGTTTGTAAACCCGTTTTTTCTACATTTCTGCATAAATACTATCTAAAACATCATCAGATTTTCAGACTGTTCTAACTGTAGACAAGGAGAACCCAGTTGAACAAATGAGACAAAAATATGAAGGTGAAATTGGAGTCAGATGTTTTCAGTCAGTGTGATGACAATTAGGTGGGAGTGGTCTGATCTTGTTTTATTTAAAAAACAGGGATCTATTAAAGTCTGACCTTCACAATGCTTTTGTATAAGTGTCCAATGTCATGAAAGATATACTTCTAAAGACCTAAAAAAGAAAAAAAAACTGGAGTTTGGACATCTCCAATTCAGTCAGACAGATTGTGTACAAATGGTGGAAATTCAAGACCTTTGTTGCCTTCTCCAAGAGTGGTCGACCAACGAAGATCAATCCAAGAGTAAGACGTAAAAAGTCATAAATGAACCCAGGGTAATTTCTAAATAACTAAAGCTCTCTCTCACATTGGATAACGTTAACGTTCTTGAGTCCAAGAACACTGAACACTGAACGTTAATTGTGGCAGGGTTGAAGGGAGAAAGTCATTGCTCTCTAAAAAGAACATTGTTGACAGCATAGACTAGTCAGAGGTTACTGGAAAAATGTTTTGTGGGCGGATGGGCTAAAATTCCTTTATGCCGATGTGCAGAATCGATCAACAGTTACTGGAAAAGCCTTGTTCCAGTTACTGCTGCACAAGATGGTCATACCTCCAAGCAGTGATTCACACTGAATCAATCTTTTCTTTAATTGGGTTTTCTTTATGTGGAAATATAGAAATTCCTAAAATGTTCATAATTTTAATGCACTCACTTATCAAAACATCAGGCCAATGCACACATATGTAACTGTAAACCATACCATATTTTAAAGAGGTCTTACCGTTGTCTCCACTGGTTAACACTAGAGCCTGCAAGATATCCGAGAGAGAAACGATGCCCTTCACCACCTCATGGTCATCTACTACCACTAACCTATGAACCTGAGAGAGTGTAAAAGACAAACTGTTAGTCTCTCAGAAATAGTAAGTCGTGCTATGTCAAAAACCAAATCCACAAATCTGCATGACCTTCATAAAGAACTTGGTATGGTTTGAGGGGAGGTTTAGGAGTATTTACAGAAAATATTTGTGTGACTATTGATTTCTTGTATTTATCAAATTTAACCATCAGAGATTCAGCATTAAAATATAGAAGCAAAATATAGACTCCAAGAATGTCTTAGCTGATGTGCTACATCTGGGTTAAGTAGAAAATTGTGTAAACTTTTTTTTTTGCAAACTGTTCCTTTAAGCTCACACAGACGTGTGTGTCTGGGTCTCACCTCGGCCTCCACCAGTCTGTTAATGATGGTTTCCAGGGTCTCGTGTGCTTGACAGGTAAGAACTCCTTCAAAGTACTGAGAGCGATGCTGAAGGGCCTTGGTCACAGTAATGTCCAGATTGTTATAGGTCTTCTCAGCAGCAAGGTTCTATCAGTGTAACAGGGAAAAAGAGACATTGGACACACTCACTTAAAAAGTGGTTGATAATGAACTCTCCCTGACTGATCAATATTCAAGCCAGAGGCTGCAAATAGACACCAGTATCCTGAATCGACCCAGCACTGTTACCACACAAGCACACACACATACACCTCAACCAGCTCTTACTAAGATGTAGACTGCATACGCACACAGTTGAGTTGAGAAACTTACTATTACATCAAACTTGGAGTAGATGTCAACCACTCTTCCTGTGTGGTGAAGAGGGGAGGGGGAAGGGGGAGGAAATAAAACAGAAAAAATTAACCACCAGCAAAAAACATGATGTAAATGTAATCTCTCTCTGTACTGAAAATAGCTCTTTACTTTCACACAATACTCATTCTCACCTTTATCATCAAGCACAGGCAGGGCAGAGACCCTCTGGTCCACAAAGATTCCCAGTGCAGTATAGAGGGGTGTGTCAGAGTGGACCACTGCAATGTTCTGGAATGTTCCAATATTGAGCTCTTCCAGAGTCTGTGAAAGGAACACTGGTTTGGGCATCTCTGAAATCTACAAAAAAGAAAACAACGGATTAAAATAAGTTCAAAGAGTTCAAATATATCACAAACAATTTCCAACTTTATTTACTTTTATAATTCTAGAAATTTTAAAGTCCATTCATATTTGTGGCTACAATCAAAACTTTCACGGGTGTGGAATGAATAAAGTCCTCTTGATCAGTATCAGCATCTTAAATAACACTATATATAAGTAAGATAAAATATGTCACAACCTAAAAGCATAAAATACTAAATCTTGCCATGAAATTATCAGAAGGTTGACAAAATAGGTTGAACTTCTCACTTCTGCCTCCACCAGGCAGAAGTGAGAATAAACATTTGTGATGTGTTACTAACAAGAGTTATGCTCCCCTGACTCCTCTGTGTGTGTGACAATGCAGACCTAACACCCATGTGTGATGAGGGGCCACTTAGACTCACAAAGAGCTTGAGGAATTTGAGGATCCTCTTGTGAGTGAGGATGTAGAGTGTATTCCCTGTAAGAGGATCAATAACCGGCAGTCTGTGGATCTTGTTCTTAAGCAGAGAAGACACGGCATCATACAGACTGGAGGGGAGAGTGAGAGAAGTGTAATGTAATAAGCAATCTATATTCTAAACATGTCAGTCCAGTCTTATCAAATTACAATCCATAATCTGAAATAAACATAGAACATTACCTGGCATTAGGTGATATGCTAACAAGAGGTTTGAAGGAATCTTGGAGGTAGACTTCTATAAAGGAACAGATGACAAAATATAAATGGCCATTTCATACAGCATAGACTGCATTTGATATTGTTTTTCCTCTTAGATTTCTTACCTCTCCATGTCTCTATTTTGTGCTCTTCTAACTCATATATCTGGACCTAACAGAATTGACACAGTCATTTAAACATTGGCATTACTTTGCAGCTACCTTATTGAGGATGCCTGCATATGATCTTATCTGTGCAATACAATATGGAGATAAGCTTTATGCAAATTACAATGCATTCAAATGACCTTCAAAATTTGCATGTAGTATTTACTTCAAATGCATGACACAGACATGCCAAGTATCTGTCCCCGCTGTCACTACTGGAAAATGCACGGATACTTACCAGAGGTGACTTGTAGTAGCGATGAAGTATGTTGATAAAGTCTGTTATGGTTAACATACCTATAATAAATGACAGTGTTTAAAATGTGACATTACAAAGGTAGCAGGAAGGAAGAAAAAACAATGTTATAACACAAAAACCCCACTTACCCACAAAGCACTGCTTCTTGCTGTCCCAGAGGGGGGCTGCTCTCACTCCATTGGAGACGAGAGCAAAGAATGCCTTTTTCACCTAGTGAAAGAGAGGAAGCAACACATTCACAAAAGAAACACAAACCAGTCTGTGTGTCTCTCACGCAGCTTCACTGCAATAAGAAAACAGATCATCTTTACCCAACAGATAGAATTTCTACACATAACGGGCTGTATTTGTTTTTGTTTTTCCTCTTTTGTGCTCCAGCAGTCTTACCTGCAGGGACGTGTCAAACACCACGAGTTTGGAGCTGGTTGGCACCAGGTCATAGCAGCGGTGTGATTTCATAAATCGAGTGTACACATTGTGTTCAGGGTCTAGTTTGACAAAAAAGTTTTTTTTAAAAATCAAATTTTGACAAAATGTACTCATCAAAAACACAACCAGATAACAGAGGGGATAGCATTTTGTTACTCATCTTTTACTAAAACTTCTAACCAGCAACATGTAAGTAGAAGTATTTTGTATGATGTGAGGTGGGGATGGTGGTATCTTGAACTAACATGGTAAAGAAGGGTTCATTTTGATTTCAGGAAAATTTCAAATAATCTGTTGCACTCTAATTAGTGTGATCTAATGTGTGATCTAGTGTGATCTAGACTGTGATCACATCACACTATTTACTTCAGTTTCTTACCCTCTATGTGCAGCTCCTTTTTACCTTCCAACTCATCAAGAACAGCAGGAACCTGAAAAACAGAAACACAAACCTTAGATACATACAGAAGATAAGCAAACACAAATGCTTTTGTGGACACTGAACACACTTGTACTGTCTTTCTCTCTCTTCTCTCAAAAAAAAATTAAAAACCTCAGTGAACCAACCATACTGCTCGCACTGGAAATATTTTTAAAAGTTTCCAGCTTTCCTTATATTTTTGGAGAAGCACAACACTGAAGACAGAATAGCAGCAGACAAGATAACCCTTTGGCTGAAACATATTATAAACTTACCTGTGAGCAAAAACCAGTCACACTCAGAGGCAAGAACAGTAGTATTGACAAATATTTAACATGATGTATTCAATGTCAATCAAATAAATTAAATAAATCCATCAAACTTGACTTGAGTTGAGTTCATGTAACCGGGTAAATAGAGCTATATACTATTTATCTCTGGTTACACTATATCTGATCTTTTTTTTTTTTTACTTTTATCTAGATCAAATCAAACAGCAAACCAAGATAAAAGCCATTTAAACAGAAGAGCAAGAACAAGAAGAAGAATTACAAATAATGCAAATCGTTTATTACAACTTCGCATTGCAATGGTCTGTTATGCTGTAAAGATATGTAATTACTCGCACTGATCTATGTGAAGAGTTTAATTATATGAAACATGATCACAGTTAAGAGACAACCTGGACAAAACTGTGTGTATTTTTGTTACCTAGCTATGCCTTACTAATGTTCAGGAAACTCTGGTGCTGAATAGGACTGTGGTGCGAGCCAATTTAACATTAACTTACAAGCTCAAGAGTCATATCTATTTAGGTTTTAAAAAGACAATGACCACACTTAACTTTTATAATATGATACTGGGTGGTACATCATCTGTGGCGGTGTATTGTGACACTTCACTTTTAGCAAAATATTTGATAGATAATAACAATTATATTCATGATTTCATCTTCTTTTACTTTCGGCTGCTCTTAAATAGGAAGCGGATCAACAGTCTCCATTTCCCTCTATCCTCTGCATCTTCCTCTCTCACAGCAACTGCCTGCATATCCTCTCACCACTTCCATAAACCTCCTACTAGACCTTTCTCTTTTCCTCTGCAGCTCCTTCCTCAGCATCCTTCTCCCTCAGTCTCTCCTCAGCACATGTCCAAACCAATGCAATCTCGCCCCTCTGACTTTTCCTTAACATTTTTAGCTCTTTCGTCAGTGATTATATGCATGATATAGTGGTGACAAAACGGTGTCTCTTTTGCAAAGCATTTTATTTTTAAGATCTATTCTATTTTATGAACTTGATGAACTACTGACGAAATTTCCTGCAATGTTTACTGTAGAAAAGAACAGTATTAAAATGAGCTTTGGTGCAGTTTGAAGAAAACAGAACAAAACTGAAAAAACAGTCAAGTTATCAGTTCTGTAAGACTAAGATTTTAGCATAAGGTATCAGAAATCATGAAACATGGGTTTAATCACTACATTCATGGATATATGTGGAAAACACGGTCATATAGAATATTTCTGAACTTTGCTCAGCATTAACGTTACTACTCACAAATCTAGACAGGTTTATTGCTGGTTCATGCAAGCCTGCATCGTCAAGCATCAAATGTTTTTAGAAGTTAAGAAGATTGTTCACGCAAAGTGCTGGGATCCAAAAGAAGTTTTAATAAGTTATCCAGGTTCTTCAGTAACTTGGACCTCCTGATCGTCTACATGCTAGCCAACGAGCTAATATTTACCTCTGTAGAACACTGTATGCTAACGTTAGCTATCTGGCTAAAATTAGAAGTAACGTTAAATCCAAAATTTTAGTAACTTAGTTTGTCTATCGAGGCTAAAGGCAAAAAAAATCTGTGGGAGATTTAGGCGTTAAAGACACACTCACAAGGCGAGGTTAAACTTAATTATTAAGCTATGTTAAGGTAAACTAAGCTTAACTGAGCTAAAACAAGCTAAGCTAAGCCAGAGAGTAAGTTACACAGACCTGTTCTGCTCGGGTCGTTTGAAAACTGCTGCTCGGACAAGCTTTCCCACTTTTGAACTACATTTTAAAATACTCACACACTCCATGTTCCATACACACTCTTTAGAGGGTGTCCTGTTTCTGTTCCGTCGATTGCCCCTCACACACTCCGTTAAACCCTTCCCTGTCTCTGATCTTCTGTTCTGCACCAGGGAGGAAAGAGACGAGAAGGAAATGACGGCGTTCACAGTGCGGGCTGTGTCCAGATCCTCACACGGTTCACCAGCCTTTCTCAAACTTCTGTGTCTGCTTTGGAGCTCCCAAATAAAAAAAATAAAAATAACTAAATAGATAAATAGATTATTCTTATTCTTATTCTTATTCTTATTCTTATTCTTATTATTATTATTATTATTATTATGGGCCTATGCCTGTATATAGGAACCAAGAAACCTAGATTTTCTTTTCACTTTTTGTGTTTTGTGGGTTTTTAATTTTGAGTAAATGGGCGATGTTTGTTTTTGCCTCTGGCTCTTCGTGTAAGCCTGCATCGTTACATGGTCGCTTCTCAAAGAAAGAATCAAGACTTGCTTGCTTTGAACATGCCATATTTTATTGACATATTTTATTTTTATTCTTCTCATAATGCGTGTGTGTTGAATGACTGAATTTTGACTGGTGCAGAAGCTCCAAACAGGCTCTACGCTACACTAAAGAGAGCACTGCCAGTACGATTACACTATATGGACAAAAGTATTAGGACGCCTGACCATTACACCAACAGGGACTGTAATGCCACTCTATTCAAAGACAAAGACTTTAATATGGAGCCCCCCACCCCTTGCAGCTTTAATATCTTCCACTCTTCTTGGAGTTTCTATATATACACATATATTAGGAGTGTCACGCGATTAAAAAAATCTAATTAATTACAAGCTCTGTAGTTAATTAATCTAGAATAATTGCACACATTTTTGCTGTAAACTTATTCAAAATTTTAAATGAATTTGGCACGAGTGAATCGTGGCACGAGTAAATAACCTTACAGACTTTCAATGTCTTATTACATAACTGTTTCTGTACTGTTCATGTACAGTAATGATCACAGCAATCAAAAATATAACCTAAGAAAATCTATGATAGAACCAAGTCCATCTATAAGCTGCAGTTTAAGACAATGTAGTTACAAACAAGCAGTCTTTATACAGTGAACAGTTCTTACACTGGAGTGGACAGTTCTTACACTGGGAAATGCGCTACCTTGAAGCAGGACACGATACTCACTATTCGCGGGGTTTACGTTCCAAGAGTACCCGCGTAGAGAGACCAGAGAAAATGATGGCGTTCACAGTGCGGGCTGTGTCCAGATCCTCACATGGTTCCTCTACACCAGCGTTTCTTAAACTTCTGCGTTGTTGTGTTTTGGTAAAAAAAAATGCCTAAAAATGCCCAATTTTACAGTATAAACCCTAAATATCCCCCCAAATATGCTCCCAGAACACTTCGATTTCATTGTAAACTCAGTTTAATGCATTACCCTCAAAGAAAACTAAAGGTAAACTTGTATTCGCCTCTTTTCATTTAATTTACAGTAACTTAAATAAAATGCAGGGCTTTAAACAAGAGGAACACTGAGATGATCCAGGGGGAGATTCTGGTCTGGAGCCCCACAGACGCTTCAAACGGCAGCAGCAAGGAGAAATAAGTCATCAGAATCAGAAAACTTTATTGATCCAGGAGGAAAAAGCTTAAAAACCGTTAGCATTAGCATTTAGCATTAGCAGCGTGCGGCAGCCAAAACAAAGGCTGGTACACAAAATAACTCTCTCTACCCACATGTTTACATGGGGCACAGCTTACTAATACTAAATAAACTGAGATAACTATAGACAATTGGGGAACAAATGTTTAAAACCAAGACCAGACATGGAGCAGCCACACACACCCTCTCTGTGTCTCTGCTCTGTTTTAGAGAGAGAGAGAACGTGTGCCTGCCCGTGTGTAACCTCCCGCCTCCAAGTTCAGCGTATTTCACCATTTCAAGACACCCTTTTTATATTTATAGATATATTTTATATGGAAATGTAGCTGAATTTACGTTCATATTGCTTACATAATGAGTTCGGTTCTCAGAAAAAAATCCCGTGTGCCTGAATCGCGTAAAGCGAACTGCTGAAGCGCGCAAAACTGAGGGATTACTGTATGTCCACTTTGCTCCTGTAACAATGCAACTTTCCCACCTGTGGGACTAATAAGGGTTAACTTATCTCTTAGCTCTTAAAAACAGAGAAAACCCACTCCCCAACTGCCACTATAAATATATACTGTACATTTTTTCCAGTTCTGTTGCTACTACTTGGTAGTACCACTTTTTTCACTCAGTGACTCTACTGTTAGAATACAGTATGTCATAAAACTGTATTCACTCACTGTCAGCTGCACTATCTGTTGTCTTTTTTGTCATTTTCAAGTGCCAAATAACTGAGTCCCTGAGGTCAGCCTGTGTTCATTGGCCTTCTCAGAGTAGGAGTGCTGACCTTGGATCAGGTTCCTGTCTTAGTAATGATGACTTTACTTCATGAGTATAGGCCCAAATGCTCATCAGACAGGAGAAAAACTGTTCTTGCAACACCACTGTGACCTTCAAGTCACAGTAAAAGAAGAAATACTTTAACTGTTAAAACTACACAGTTGTCATCTGATCCCCCCTCATATTCACTCCAATTTGCCTAAACACCACCTATACATATGCAGGAAAAAACTGGCTTGAAAAAGGGTGTTCATTTTATCTATCCATTAATTTTTAGCACTCTCTCTCTAGTTCTGTTCTACTAGTCTTGCATTGTTTATTTTGGATGTTCCTGTACAAACTCTCTCCCTCTGGTGTCCCACTGCTTAAATTATACACCATCACTATAACATTTGTGTGGTTTTGAAGACTATACATTTTTTGCCCTCACTGATAGAATTCTAGGGGGAAAAAGTAAATTTTAAAATACAGCACTGTTTCAGATGTGCTCCTTTTTAGGTTATATTTTAATTATGCATCCCTAAGTAAGACTTGTCCGGTTTTTGAACCTTGTTTCATTTTTAACACAAAAAAAATGTGAGGGGGCTGTGTTTCAAAGCAACATGTAGTGAAGTGTGTACAGTACAGTATTCTTGTGTAATACTTTGTAATCTTCTATGTACTCCTGAAATACAAAATAAATTTTGTATGTATGAAGGGGACCTCTAGCGTATAATTCTGAAATTGTTTAGTATCAGAAAAGGAACACTTCCTGTACATTTATGCATAGTAAACATCACACCTTCAAACACAACCATTACAGGCTAAAAAACAGGACCCAAAAATTAATCAACTTTCAACATTAAGGCAAGAAATGAACATGCATGGATTATCAAGCACCTATCAACACATGTCAAATAATGACACAGAGTTAAAGAAAAAATATTCAAAGTTTCATTTTATTAGTTGTAAAATAGTCCCATATGCTGGTTTTTCCTACAAAAACAAGGTTGAGTCTGGATAAATCTCAGGCAAACCACATCACCTGTGTAGGCATTTAGGCACTGCCTGAGAAAAGGGTGTGGGAATGGAACAAGACAGGCTAAACCAGACTCCACTCACAACCACCACATCACATTCCAATCTATGTTGGCTAAATCCTGAAGTCCAGCCACTTCCCCTAAGCCCTTCTGAAACAATATCCCTGAACTAGAGTCATGTCCGAGCCTTTCTCTTCACCCGAGGAGTTTGAAGCCAAATTCTGCACTGCATGTATTTTTCAAGTGCCAAATAACTGTGAATCCATGAGGTCAGCAGGGCATGTTGTCATTGAGCTTCTCAGAGAAGGATTGCTGACCTAGGATCAGGTTCCTCTTATTTATGGTGATCTAACTTCAAAACTACCGGCCAAAAGCCCGTCAGACGGGAGAAAACTTTTCTTTTACGGGCACAGCAAAAGAAGAAAAACATACTTTTACTGTAAAAAATTGGTGTGTCATCTAAACACCCCTTATGTTTACTGCTTGTTGCCTAAACAAAACCTATACAAACAGGGAAATTAAAAAAAGGCCTAGAAAACTGTGTTAGCTGTGATTTGGACCAGGGCCTATCATGAAGTTTCTCAGGGCAGGAGTATTGTTCCAGGACCTGTTTTTGTCAGTAAAATCAGTATAAAACAAAAAAAAAAAAAAGAGAAATCCAATTCCGCATCCTACTCTGAGAAACTCTAGGTCTTTTACCATTCACAGTAATAAACTTTCCATTGGCTTCAAATGTTACTAAGAATAAGAGTACAGTTTGAAATTGGACTGGGACCATTTTCCTCCCCAATACAAGCATTCAAGCTTCCCACAAGACAAGCAAAGAATCCTTTTTTTATTGGAAAAAAAAAAATCAATGGATGAGAGGAGAAAACATGAGCTTATATTTCTCAGACAAAGCTGCCCTCTGGTTTAAAGCTCAGTCAGGCTTGGGAGAAGAAGGGGATGGCAGTTAATAAGGGAAACACAGTTCCCAGTTTTAAGTTTCCATTGTAAAAATGATCTACCCTCATCAGTATGGAGTGTGCAGAAATCCTGTGAGGAGAATTCTGAATCTAATGCCCCAGAAAAGCACTCCAATACTCCATGGAAAGGTTCCACATCCAAAAAGTAAAGATCAACTAATCCCAAACAATGGGTTTTGCACAGAAATCATAACATTCCAACCCTGTGGGATGACCATATGTTTTGGTACTTTCCCCCCAAAACTTTTCTGAACTATGAAATGAGTGCTCCCTCCAAAATCTAACAGTTTCAATTAAAACATTAGGCCAAAACATCTTTATTATTAGAGCAACAAACGATATGGTGAAAAACCGCAACTAGAAAATGACTGCTAGTTTCTTTTTTTTTAATCAATTACATTTTGAAAAGGTATGGCGTTCCAGTTTTCCATGTAAAGCGATTCAGAAAAGGTAAGAGCAAATAGATTCTTATGAAAATCAGTACAAAGTCACTGTTGTTCAATGTCAAATTCATATTGTTCCAAAGGACACTACTCAGAGGTTCTGAGAGTGACTCTGTCAGTGTTTTCAATGGGCAAGAGGTTAACAGTGGGGCAAGACAAATTAAAGTTTTCACTTTTTAAGGTGTTATGAATTCATGTACATGTCTGTATATGCGAGTGTGTTTGTGTCAGTATTGTTTTTGGGGCTTGGTTTATCTATTCTGCTGCAACTTCATTCTCTACTGGCTGCCCTGTAGCATTTTCTGCAGTCTTGGATGCCTATGGTCAGAAGACAAATACAGAAAAGAATGAGGACAACAGAAAAGAAGGACTTTAATTATTTCCAAACTACAAGACATGCAAAACACTTAACTAAATATTTTTATTTACCTTCTTTTTCTTCTTCTTCTGTGCTTTACGACTTGCCGAGCTCTGTATCAGAGACTGTAAGAGAAATGGCAGTTAAAAAGAAGCAGGAACAGATATCAGATATCCTACATGAGCAGCTCCAAGTCTGTGTGCTGTTAGGCAGCAAAAATAAATCATTTCCGTTGTCATCAATGGGACCATTATCAGAAGACACACAAATACGCTATATGCATTTCAAAACACAAACATTTCATTACCATCATGGGGTCACAATGTCTTCACCAAGCAAGCAGTGTCACAGAGCATTCCTATCACTACTTCACAAGCTTCAGTAAGTGCTGTGGATTTCCTATACCTTCAGCTCAGGATCCTGAACATCACACTCAGATTTGTAGAGTTCCGGCTCAAATGGCCCACTGGTGATTCTCAATGGCCCGTTGGCCATCAGCAGCACTGTGAACTTAAACTGAGCCACAAACTCTCCTAGAAAGAGACAAGAGGAAAGAAGGAAAAATATTGGGATCATGCTTTAATTTGTGATTTTTCAGAAAGTGAAAAAAGGAAATTTGGGACAGATGGAGAAGAAAAACTCCAAAAAAACAACACATCCGCACCCTCCTTTTCATTCAGTACGCTGAAGGGCTGCAGTAGCTCATGTTTGGCACACTCAACCACTCCTAGACGAGCCTTGCCTTCATCTTCAAACGCCCTGAAAGATAGACAGACAGATAGTTTTATCTCCCTGATCCAGTTTATTCAATATTAGGTGTGATTTGCTAACGGTCTTTCAAAGGAAAACATAAGCACTACAGAAAGGTTTTGAGCTTTTGCTACCTGAGAGTGAAAGGCATGGCGTCAAAGCGTCTTTCAACCTCACTGAAGAACATTCTGGAGGTCTTCATCTTCAGGCCATATTGTTTACTGGGGTCCCGCTTGTAGATGGTGGTCCTCTGGCCTCCATCTCTTGCCTGACACAAAGGAAAAACTGATCATTTGGCTGACAGCTTCTACTTACTACATAAAAATCTGATTTTGAAAAGTTTTAATGCAGTTGATTAGTTAGGATGACTGTTTAGAATTGTTAATCACCTTCCCTTCTCCTGTACTGATTAGTACATCCACGGCATACACCTCATGAACCTCAAACTCTGCTTTCTCATGGTCCTTCCTGTGAACAGATATACAAAAGGTTTTCAGTACAAAAAATGCATCTGAAGGTTTAATCTCACAGGTCATCGAACTGTCAGGTAATTGTATTGATGAACTGACAACACCCCTTAAATAAATGCTGTCACATTCTTAAGATTACTACAACGAAAGATTCCATTATTCTTATAAGTGTAGTGAGTAAGGAGACTATATTGTTCTTGCAAAGTCCTGATTACTACAGGATGATCTATATGATCTTTGTGACCTGTAACAATCATTATCCATTTTTGCAGAAAATGTATTGCTACATAAATAACGTTTTTAATTATTTTAAGGCAACTATTGAAATACAAGACTAACATCAATTGCCCATCTATGTGCTGCTATGGATAGTGAGAACTGAGGGGTGGTGTTTTACCTTTGCTGGTCTGTGGGGTTTTGGATGATGGTTTTCTCTCCATCAATGACATGTTGCTTTAACTGATGGGACAGCATACCTACAGAGGGACAACAGTAAGGACAAAAACAGGCAACAGAACTATCCCTCACTCACTACTAGGATTTCAGAGTCTCAAATCCTCATTAAAAATGCAAGAAAGCTTCATAGATTGAAGCTTGTGCCTCTAAAATACACAAAAGCTCCCTGTAAAATTGCATCCTAGGTCTAAATGCACTTAAGTGTCTTGTCTCACTTTTGACTTCTGTCAAAACCATGTATACTTTGACAAAGATGGTATATATATATATACACACATACATATATACATATATATATATATACACATATATACATATACATATACATATATATACACACATATATACATATATACACACATACATACATATATATATACACACATATACACATACATACATATATATACACATACATACATATATATATATATACACATACATATATATATATACACATACATATATATACACATACACATACATATATATACACATACACATACATATATATACACATACACATACATATATATACACATACATACATACATATATATATATATATATATATAGATATAGATATAGATATTCATATTTAGGGCCCACTTGTTTGCAGTATTTTATTACATGGTAGGATCCATCCTATTAAAACATTCATTTAATTGGGGAAAAATACATTTAAAAATAAAAAAAAAAAAATAATTAAAAAAAACAAAAACTCACCCTCAATTGGATTGCATTTGAATGACTGAGCAATCTTGTTCCATGCCTCTGTCACCTGTGTGTTCTGAGGGGCGAAGAGAAACAATTTTTAACCCAAATACAACTACGCCCTCTGTACACAGACATGACTCATTTCCAACCATATATTATGTTCACCCAGGCTGCCAGATACTGCTCCCTATTTAGAAATAATCACCTACGTACAGTAGTGTAAAGTTTCAAGCCTGAGTTTAAAAGTTGTCTTTGATGTCTGTTTTGCCAGGTTGGACCAAATAGCTTGCACTTACTTGGTTGCCAGGTTTAACAAGACGCAACGCTGCTTCTGCGCACAAATAGGCAGCTTTGATGACATCGGCTTTCCTGCCTGTCACAGGTGCTTCCTGAGAAAATTAAGTTGTGTGAGTAACATGTTTGTTCATAAACTGTTTATTGGAAAACAGTGTAAACATGGATGCAAAAGAGGGCATAATAATAATAATAATAATAATAAGTATTAATGATACGAATAAGCATTATTAATATACATACCTTACTAGCCCCAATAACAAAGCTATGAGCTACATTGGAGATAAAGCCATCAACATGTACTCCGAGATCACTGCACAAAGAGGTAAAAAAAGACAAGGGACAAAAGTGAGAGACGAAAGACAATATGAGTTGCCCAAATCATGTACAACTGACATTAAAAAAGCACCCACATGTCTCAATATTTTCAAATGTTCAATAGTTCATGGATGATGAGCAGACTCACACTCACTTCTCTTATCATCCAAAAGTTACAAATGTGTACCAATACATACAGAAGATGTAAAAAACTTACTAGTAGTAAAAATACACAAATAGGAAACAAGAAGGAGGACAAGACAATTAGAGGGCACATGAAAAAAATTATATTCCATTATATATGTACATACATACATACATACACACACACACACACACACACACACACACATATATATATATACATAAATAATAAAATGGAATATAATTTTTTGTATATATCGCAGAGACAGAAAGTGTGGAGGCACAACAGAGGGTGTAAGAGAGAGAACAGAGGGTGAGAGGGTAAGGAAATAAGGAGAATAAGGGTGGGAAGACAACTGGAAACAGACTGGGAACTGGACGGGGGGGGGGGGGTTGCCTACATTTTGACCAAGTCTCCATCTTTAAGTGTGTAGTCAGGGTCGCTCTTCAAGGGAGAGAAGTGGCATACACAGTTATTGACCGAGACGCAGGTGGGGAACGCAATGCCTGCAAGAAAGACAACCACCAGTCTTCAACACAAGTGCTTTTGCAAAGAGTGTGTGAGTGAATGCATGTGAGAGAGAGAGAGGGAGAGAGAGAGAGATGCAAAAAGTATTCTAGAGGAAAAAAAAAAAACATAGAAAATACATACAGTACTATGCAAAAGTCTTAAAATGCAAATTGTTTAAAAGCATGTTTAAATAAACAGTGTGTTTCTGATTGTAAAACCACCATATAGCTTAACTGTTAATGCAAACAAATTAGAAAAAAGGAGTTTTAAGGTAACCAGACTGGCTTTTTAGCTATTTTGAACAACAGAGACAATATATGCGTTGTGAATATACTACTGCATATTGCGATCGAGACGTTCAATATATTAGAGGGCCTATTTCACTTTTCTTGAAGTAAAAAGGCCTGAAGTAAGTAAATATTAAAGTTTCAAAATGTACATTTAGTACCTCATCCATACAGTCCACATATTTTCAAATCATAATTTTTCTAATGTCGCAGATCAAACATATTTACACAGGTCTCCTTATTCAGCCTACATCAATTTAGCCCCACCCATTCATGTAGAATGAATTCTGATTAATTATGAATCAAACTTTGTGGGTTTGTGGAAATATATGCCTTTAATGCACTTTGGCAATTCAGTGTCTAATTTTAAAGACTGGCTAAAATAATTTTATTTTTTTGGACATAAATACCTCAACTGAAGAAACATTTATCTGAGGCTGTGATTGATCAGCCTGTCAAAAACTGATTGAATATTGCAGAAACATATTGTGCAGCTGTAATTTCTCCCTCTAAAGTTGCTATACTGAAACATCTTTATTTTAGCTAATACATTCAATTGTTGTGTCTGCTTGCTGTGATACAAAAATATGATTATAGAAAATAACAGTTATAAGCTGAAACAGATTAAACATTACAAGATTTCACAACAGTCAAGGGCCTATTCCAAGGCATTGTATGGATTTGCTGAAAACCACCATCAGCACATCTAGTTATATTTATTAAAAGACCGATTAGCCAAGCTGATATAAATCACTATTTTGTATTTATTCCAACAGTAGTGTTTTCTAGGCAAATACATGCTTTAATTCTATATAAACTACTTTTTATTCTCTCCCACAGGCCTAAATCTTTTGCACAGTACCGCATGTGTTGGTTTTGGCATGAAATTCCTTCCCTGAAATACAGATCTGCCTGAGCAGGTGCACAAAATGCTTACTGAAAATCCTACCAAAACCTCTCAAGCCATCACTCCATCCATGCCTGTTATCACACACGAATCATTAAGATACACAGCAACAAATGTCACATGTGTATCGTATCTAAGAGAAATATGAAGTATCAAGCATTCATACTGAATCTAGAGTTTATCAAACTGTCTCTTCTTCCCTCTTACCTTTCTTCATGTCCTTCTCCTTCTTAAAGACCTTCCCAGTTTCAGTCATAATGTAAGCATCTCCTTTCTCACACAGGCTGAGGACCGACACGCCTGGCTTGGCCGCCTCGATGACCACCCTCAGTGCCTCTGGGAGAGGAGACAGGTGCAGAAGATGTCAGAGACGGAGGAGTGAAGAAAGTAGAATAAATACAAACACAAAGGAGAGGGTATCAAACCAAATGCGTTAAAAAGCTGGTGATAAAAGGAATACACCGATATAATTTTTGGGCCAGTTCTGATATAAGACATTTATGTTTCTGCAGACGCCTAAACACTAGAAACTGGGATTCAATCAAACAAAAATCTATTATGAGGGACCATTGTGACCTGCATGCTCTGCTCCTCTGGAGTTCAATACATACAACATCCATCACTGGTTTGAAATATTGGTCAAATGTAGACATAATTCAATGAAAAGTAGATAAAGTAATTATCTACCAATACCAATTTGTTTCTAGTATGACTGTGAATACAACATCCCTTACAGGCGATAAGAAAAATGTGGATGATTTGAAGGTTTTTTTCATATTTTCAACTCATACATTAATAAGGAAAACAACCACAATCACAAGCTGTCAACAGTCAGTTTCCATGTCATTTTTGCGTTTTATTTCATTTTAGATCTGTCTACAACCACGTGTACTGCATTTTGGATAGGTCACACCTTTGAGGATTTCTGAAGAGAGTGCATCATAAAGAGTAGAGGAGAGTGCATCAGACTTCAGTCTCTAGCCTGGTAGCTGCTTTAGATGTGCTATGAAGATGTACTAAAATGTACAGGGTGATACAGTAAGGTTACTCAGTACTCCAGCACTTTTTAACCTGCTACTTTTGTACTATTATTACGGTGCTTCTTGAAGTAAGGGACTTGTACTTGGGTGTTAATAACACTTTTATAGAAGTAATGACTAGTCCAGGGTCCTCTCTCTCCACCTCATGTTTTGGCTGCAGGGGGTTGGAGAGAGACACCTGTTGCAGGGTCAGTGCCAACAGGTTATTGTACTGATAAAGGACACAGTGGAGAAGCATGTCGTTGTCCCATAGGTCAGAAGAAAAGACACCAGGCAATGCAGGTAAAATGCTCTTCTGTTCTACAATCACAAAGCCTGGGGTCACAGACAAGAGAGACAGCTGCTCACCACAGATAAGGTTAACAGCTCTGTCAGCACTCTGGTACTCACAGAGAACCAACTTTAAGAGCACAGGGGGGGGCTGCTTTTTGGTCTAGAATGAAGTTATCTATTAAACTAAGTTAACCAGCTTCACTGCACCCCGTATTCCTGTATCATTTGGTGCTCCGTTATTCAGAGAAGGTAATAACGCTTTATAGCCTGTCTCCATTAGCAGGGCAGCATGTTAGCCAACCTGCCTGAGATATCTTCCATCCAGGCTTTTTAAGCCCTCTTTCGAGCTCTGTGGATAGAATATCACTTACATAAGCACGACAAAATCTTTCCAGGCAAATAACTAGCGTAATGCAACTAGAAACCCCAGTGTGCGCTCATCAGTGCAGCTAAGCTAGCGTGGGAATTACACGAGACTCGGCTAGCTTTAGCCACTTTAGCTTGTTTAGCGGGACAGGGGATTAAATGTGCATCCTGCAGACTCGCTCTATGCACTGAAAGAATCAGAACACACGCAGAATCACTGTCCACAGATCAGCATTCAGCCACGAGGACCACAGGGTCCTGTTTTGACTGTCCCATGCGGTAGAACTGTGTGTAAGTCCCAGCACATGGCGAGCCGTTAGCAGGAGCAGGGGGAGAGCAGGCCGTCAGAGCAGAGCCAGAGCTGTCCACCAGGTCACCCTACAAACTCCCCCACTTACGGTTCGCGATGTCACCGCCCATCTTGTACTTGGTCACCACCAAGTCCTCCGCGATGGTCTGCTCTTGCTGTTCGTCGTCGGACATGTTTGCAGAGGCGGTGGTAGCGAGTCCCGACCCAAAGATCCGAGGATCCGATCCGACCAGATCACACAGACCAGATCAGACAGATCACACACACCAGCCCCGCGCCAAGCAGCCCGCCCAGCGCGCATGCGCAGCCCAGCCTACAGCCCACCCCTCCAAAATACAGGCCCAGGCAGGAGGTCAGCTTCAAACTCCTCACCCATAACTGTTTTAATATCTCATTGCAGAAATACATGCCCAGTCAGAGGATCAACTTTAAACTCTTCATACAACACTGTTTTACTATCTCAATCCGGAAATTCAGCTTCAACAAGCCAAAATATACTAGTGCAGCAAACTACCTAATACCAGAAAAAATGATTGCATCCATTTGTAGTATTTAGTACCACTAAACTAGTTAAAATGGTTTAATTAATTTTATATAAAATTCTCTTTCTAAACTAGCATGGGAGATTTCAGAACCACCTTTTAAGAATTCACACTGTTCATTTTAATTAACAACACTATTTTTACTGCTAAAAAGTTGAACAGTTGGCAAATAAAATTTTATTACTAATAAATTTAGACATGTAATAAATGTGTCTATAATGTCAATTCAGTCTTACAACCTACCTGTTATGATTCCTTGTGTTTATAATTAATCGAAAAAGGCAACAAACTCAACTCCCTCAATGTCAGTTTAAAAACTGGGGTTTAAAAACAAAAAGACAGTTATTGTGTTATTGTATTAGCTTGTATAAGACATCATTTTTAACATATTCTACAGTGACCTCGACATCTTAGGTCCAACAAACCTGAAACAACTTACAACTCTCATTACAAAATGTTTATTTCATGTTTGAGATAGATTTCATATTTTTGTATAAAAATACATCACCAAAAGAACATACAGGTAATGAAAGGTACAAATACAGAAACGAGGAAATAAACAACTTGTTCTGACAATCTGAACAAAAGCATAAAGCTTGTTAACTGGCCATTTTACTTGAAATCTGATCAAGAAATTAAAAATAAATTCCTTCCATACTGGACACTGTCACACAGACACACATGAAACACACCCCCCCAAATGAAGAAACCCATTTGTATTCAGTTCAGGTTATCAAAACTGCTTGGGACATTGCTATTGCTACTGTAAGTCACATGACTTAACATTTGTTCGACATGAATAACATTTGTAAAAAAATAAAAATATCCCTGTTTTGATTCGAATGGATGAATAGTAAGCTGCCATGCTGTGATGCGCAAAGTTGAATAAACATCTGTAACAGATAAAGAGATTAAAAAACACACGTACATTAAAAAAAACTCCTCTTCATATGTTTCACACTAATGGAAAGTGATTTGGGTCCTGAGGATGTGAAATATTGACTGACATTTCAACAGATTTGCACATAATTATCAGTATATTATTTATAATAGCTCATCATCTGGTACTGCTTCTCCTTCACTATGTTTAATAAAGAATAAATTCAAAAAAATGCAAAATGTGTGTATGTGTGTGTTGAAAGAGATTCAGGAATCATGCATTTGCATGAATTACTTTGTCTGTGTTGTCTAGACTGATTTAGTCAAGGTCAAGTGCAGTGCTTCATTGATTGCTACTTCTGCTTAGTCAATGTTGACTGTTTTCTTTTTTTTTGTTTTTGTTCTGCATTTTGTCACATAATTTCATCCAGTGCTCATTCATTTACACCATGTCCCTCCCCCACACCCCCTCCATCCCTCCCTCACTTCTGTCCTATGTGCTCACTGTATTTGCTTTAGAATACATTCGGCTGTGCCAGTAGTCAGGATTGTCAAAACATCTGTCTCCGCCCTCCTTGGCCACATGTACCCCTGCATGCACTTTAGCATATGGTGCAATTCTGGAGCTGGGCTGCCCCCCAGTCTCTCTTTCTCCATTCTTCTTGAGGTTCTGATATTCAGCCCCTGAACCACTCCCTACTGCCAGCGAGTCCATCTCCTCATATTCATACAGGTCGCCCTCCCCATTAATCAAGCCCTGTAGCATCAGCGAGTGCCTCAGCCTGGGCTGGTGGTTTGTGTACTGATACTCTTCCTCTCCGTTCTCAGCTTCCCCCAGGGATTTCCTGGCAGAAAGGTGAGTATCTGATTTAAGATGGTCACCTTTTTGTAGAAGACTGGATGCTGCTGTTCCTGGACCACTGCAAATGTCCATAAACTCATACTGTAGCTCCTGGTCCAGGTCAGCCTCTGCATACTCTGCTTCGCTGGACAGCAGCTCTGCATCACTGCGACTTCTTTCATCTAGTGAAGATTGAGACACCCCTCCACTGCTTTCTGAGTCCTCCATAGATGATCTTTTATTTGGCTGATTGGCTCCCAGTGACTTGCGTGTGCCATCTCCCCATGAAGGATTGGAACTGCATTTTGACGTTGTTCGCTGACAGCGGTTTCGGTTCTTCCCTGAAATGTGTCTGAGGGGGAGGCTCTGATTGTTCATGTACTCATACTCTTCCTCAGCACTGTCATGCTCCTCTAACACTTCACGCGAATGGCCCTTCGACAACCTCCCATGGGACAGCGACACACGGGGAGCCATGTAAAGCATTGTTTCTGAAGGTAGAAAAGAAGAATGTTGATCAGTTTATCTAAGAGTACCAACAGACCCCAGTTCAAGGAATGTTTTGGCAAATAAAATCGGTCAAATTAACCCCACCCTTAACCCCAAATGTAGCCAACGCTGGTTTGGTGTGTGAAACGTTCTTGTTTAGTTTTGTGATTAAGATAAGAAGTAACTGAATAATCACCTGTTAACATTATGCAAATAGAATACCTATATTATTATTAAACACCATACTGAGTTATTCAGCAGTATCAGAAAATTTGCTTATGTGGTTTCTGAACTCTATGACATACTGTTATCTAAACACTTGAGAAGAAAAACATTGCCTCACAAAAAATGTTAGCAGCTGTCTTAAAGCTTCCTATTTGCATGAACTTTTGAACAAAATAAAAATCAAACTTTGGACACCAAATTTTTGGCTGATTGACCACATTTAGGGTCGGTCTTTAAATGGGACTGAAGTTTAACACAAACGTGATAAAAGTAGTGAGGAAAAATAAAGACGAAGGGCAAAAGGTGGTGTGCAGAGTACAATTCCTTGAAAGTGGGAGGTGGATTATGTTAAATTTGTTCCTAACACGAGTGTAACATATATCTGATCAATAAGTTCTGAACTTGATGTTGGGTCCCACAGTGACCCATTGGGTTTAGATTCATATTTAGATTCATAGCTCTAATTAACTCTTTTCCTCCCACAACATAACACCTTACCTCTCTCTGGACTTTCGCAAAGTCCTGGCAACACATATCCATTTTGGTCTTCCTCACCCTCTGTACATGGAGAGGGGGTATCAGGGATAGGTGTGTCTGGAGGACCTGATAGACTGTCTCTCTGAGACATGTAGGCACTGTCCTCCCGATGCCGCGTCCTCCTCAAGCTGCCAACTGATACAAAGTCTTCACTCATCTCTATTTCCACCACAGTGCCACGTCCCTCTGAGCTCTCTGAGACGGTGCGAGCAGAGTTGAGACGTGAGCGTGGTGGCCACACCATCTACACCAACAAAGAAAGATCATAATATTGAGCGAAAGGAGCACATATTAATTTCATTAGTGTGTAAAAAGTACAGTTCAGAGTGGCCAAGCCAAAACATACTTGCATAGAGCCCTCCACACTTGGGGTCATTGGCAAGTAACCTGCAGGACACGATGGGGTGAGAGTTGCCTGTGAAAAAAAAACAAGGAGAAGGAGAGAGGGATTCATTCTGATGATTCCACCAGTGGCTCACACATAAATATATTTACAGCTCCTCGCAAAAATGATGCAATCACTTCACTTAGAGGATGAAAAAACTATTTCATCATCATCAAACCTATTTTCTGTCAAATGAGAAAAGTGTCCAAAATGTCAGTGTGCACCTGAGCACTCCTGAGGTAATGATTATCATATCCGTGCTCCTTTACTTGACATGAAATCCAAGACCATAAATGAAATTTGATTGTTTTTTTCATGCACTCATTGTTATAGTTTTAATTAAAATGGCACCAGGCAAGACTGCACGCTAATTAGTATTTTTAGATTTGTGCTGGTTTTAGTTTAGGAAATGCAAATGACAAAGTGCAGTTTTTTCCTCCACACTGCATCATTCATTATTTTTTTCCTTTACTTGATCTGGAAAAAAATATGCCATTAATATGCCATTTGAGGTGTGTAACATCCTCTGAATGGCGATTACATAACTTTTGCAGGAGTAAATACTGCTCTTGACCTGTATCTGCTCCCCCATCCAATTTGCAGGCCATTTGCCTAAGGTTTTCCCTATTTAGCATATGGGCTCTTACTCTGTGGGAATCCACACGCAATCTGGAGAGACTTCTTGATGGAGTAAGGTACACAGGAGGCGTCACCATGCCATCTTCCAGTACCTCATCTTCTTGATCTTCTAGCCCCACACCCAGAACATCTATCTCAGTCCCCCGCTGGTGTGACTCATCAGTGGGAGGATCAGGAGCAGCGCACTCCCCCTGCTGACAATAAATGTAACAATTAAATAAGACTTTCAGACTCATAATTCACTGGGAGTGTTGCACAACATTCATCTTTTTGGATAAGATGCAAGACACAAATCTAATACAGATAGATTTTGTGTAATAAAAATATTATTGATATCAAACATACTGACTAATTGTTTTGCAATGTTATACTACTTGTGAGTTCTGTTTTGGCTGTTGGACTACTTTTGTGTCAAAATTGCATTGTACAGTAGTGTAAATATCACAATGCATAGATGATACAGTTTGTGTATTGTCACACCCATGTTGTACACAAACAAGCTTCATTAATGTAAAAATTATTCACTTGGCCTTACTTTAATGACAAGGTAGCGGAGTGGGTCTCTAGCCATACGGGTGAATTCATTAGCGAGCTCTTTGAAGGTTGGTCGAACGTTCTCATCAATCATCCAGCCTGCCAGGAGACAGTAATGTGTTAGGTTTTCAGCACTCAGGTGGTTTAATAAAAGCAACATGAAGAGACTGAGCAGACTCACATTTGACCATGACCATGTAAACGTCTATTGTGCATATTTGAGGCTGCGAGAGACGTTCGCCCTTTTCAAGCAGGTCTGGAACTTCATGAGGTCGCATCGTAGCGTAAGGCTCTGCTCCGTATGACATCATCTCCCAGACAGTCACACCTACACAAAGGAGGTGTCAGTAGGAAGTTTTAGCCATTATATATTTTTACTTTCCAATTGTCTCCCATATTGTCACTGTCAAAAGAGAACCTCACCATTACATTATATGTTCTTACACCTTGTGTAAATCTTAAATAAATGTTGTAATTCACTTAAAACATTTCATTCATATGGATGGACCAACAGAAATGGGCCAGAAAAATGGCTAGGACAAACCTCTATCAGACACTTCTATAAGAATAATTCATACTGTTTGTTTTGGTTCCTGAGTTACATTTACAGCTCTTATGTTAGGAATGCTTTTTTCTTGCTCCTGTGAAGTTACTGTTTCACAGATATAAAGTTTCTTACAACAGTGACAATATCCTGCCCTACATACTAGATATGTATCCTCACCATAGCTCCACACGTCACTCTGATGTGTATATCTGCGGAATAGTATACTCTCAAGGGCCATCCACTTGATTGGTGTCTGAAAAGATACATAAAACAATAGAATGAATACAAGCAGTCATCAGTGACTCTTACATCTCATTCAGGAGTATCTGGTTGTTAGAGGTCTGTTGTGAAGGTGCTGCACCTTGACTTCATTGTAGAAATATTTCTTGTCATCTGGGTAGACCAAGTCAGCAATGCCATAGTCAGCAATCTGGACTATGAAGTCACTCTTCAGTAAGATATTCCGAGCAGCTAAGTTCCTATGGACTATCCTCTGTTCCTCAAGGTAATACATACCCTGAGACAGACGGACAGGAAAGGATGAAAAACACAGGAAAATGTGTCGAAAGAAAGAGAAAGCCAAGGAGAGGCAGAAGAGATCAGTCGTTTTAATGACCAACAAAATGATTCACAGAAAATTACACAGATCCTACAAAGACACTTAATTATGGCCCTGTATTATGTCATTTTTCATGTTATTCTCTCAGTTACATTTTGGATATACAGTATTACTGTTATCTCAAGGACTGTTTAATTTGAGCACTGATTTTTGCCCCAAACAAAAAGTTAATTTTCTGCAATATTTATAAAACCACAGAATGCCCATAATAGCCAACTCATATATGTCTGGCTGCTTTCACCACTTAAAACACCCATCAGAAAAATATGCTTGTAAAAATGCATACACACAACTTACCTTGGCGATCTGCACACACCAGTTGAGCAGCCTCTGTGGGTTGAGGCTGTTCCTGCGCTGCCTGATATGTTCCAGTAAGGACCTCTGAGGGCTGAGCTGGGTCACTAGCTGTAAAGAGGCGCCTGGACAGATACCTAAGAGCCGAACTATGTAAGGATGGTCCAAACTCCCCATCGCCAACATGTGCTACAAAACACAGAACATGACTGATTAACTGACTGATCCTCAGTTAAACAGGTGTGTACCATACACATATTACAGGACTATGATCTTTTTTTTTATTTGTGTGTCTCACATCAGTAACTTCATGAAACGTCTGTCGCCCTGTCCGGTCCTGAATAGTTTTTATGGCCACTGGAATCTTTACTGTGTCTCCTTCAGGGATCCACAGACCCTGGGAGAGAGAGAGAGAGAAATCGACACAGACAGAGAAAACGGAAAGATGAGAAAGAGAACATGTCAAATGGACAGAAATTGTGCATTATACTGTTAATGACTGCTCTGATCACAGATTCATTTGTTTGTTTTGTGACAAAAGTACCTTGTGTACAATCCCGAAAACTCCAGAGCCCAGAAGTTTGATCTTCCGTAGTTCAGATGCTCTGAGGATGCGCGCATGAACTTTTGTCCCTTTTTCTCCAGGATCCAGTGGCTCAAAACTCTAAAGATATTTACAAGCAACACACATGCAAAAGCATATAAACCCATGAAGGTTCATTTATTTAATTGTTTATTCATTTATTTAGATTTAATTTATTTAATTTATTTATTAATTTATTTATTCACACACCGATATAGGCCATTTCATTGAGCAGCGATTTCTATATAAATGTTCTCTTTTTTATGTTGCACACAATACACATTGCTTCCTTAACTTTATTGGTTTAGTTTAAAAATGCAAACACACCTCTTCGCTCTCGAGGTACCTCCTCATGGCACGTTTGCGTTGGATGGCGAGACTCCGACGATACAGAACAATCATAAAAAACAGAAAGAATCCAATCAACATTGCAGCTATAACA
>JBBPCY010000109.1:20580608-20593942 GCA_037974405.1 Brachyalestes nurse
CAGCCTGTAACATTGTTCAGCATAACTATTTTGGCGGTGGGTCAGTGATGCTCTGGTCCAGATTTGGGAGGAGATCTCCCAGGACACCATCCGTCATCTCATTAGGAGCGTGCATAATAGCATGTGGGGGCCATACAAACTACCATTTTAAGTTGCTGCAATGAAATTTTGGCAAAATGGACTAGCCTGCCGCGTCAGTTTTCACTTAGATTTGTGGGGTGACTTTGAATTCAGCCCTCTGTAAGTTGATCGTTCTCATCGAACAATGAGGCATCTTTTTGTTCCTAACTCATTACCTAGTCCATATCTGTATAGATATTCAGCATGATTTTTCCCCATTGAGACCTGATGCGTTTTTAAAGTGTTCCTTTATTTTTTTTTAGTTGTATATATGCATACACACTAAACAGTGGTGGACGATATTGACTGGCCCGGACAAAGCCGTGGAAAATCCTCTTTTATTGTGGACACAACTGAATGGTAATTCTCATGGTTTTATTTGAGAGCCATGTTACAGTCAAAGGGTCAGAGAGAGAGAGATTCTGGTGACTACAATACATCATAATAACCAGCAGTTATGTTAAACTAGGAGCATCATTACAGATACAGCAGATTTCCCCCCATGATTCTTACACTTGTTTTTTTTCTTACTGTGAGAAGTTCCCAATGCCTTTCCCCTCTACTTTCATTTCCACAGACAACGTAAAAGCCATCAAAATGACTGACCTATTACACCATAAGAAGAATAAAGAAGAATCAATCCTCCACAATGGTAAAGTAAGCAAAAGCACACTGTAAGTAAAACACAAAACAAAACCAAAAAAGCAGCAAAGACACAGAAAAACTAAAACCCTCGAAAATGTATCCCCGGCAAAGCAATAAGCACACAAACTTTTTAACGCTAAGAATTAATGCTTTTGCAACATTACTGAAACTCAAGACCCAATTAGCCCCTCCCACCACAAATCAATTCATAACTCATGAAATCGATAACTTAGATGAGTATTTATTTTGTTTTTTTCTAATACAGAATATAAGGCCACAAAACTTAACTGACTGGACACGTAGGTTGTGAATCACACTGTATAGTATGTGTGGACAGCACAGACACATGATCTAATATAGTTAAACTTAGATGCTTTGTGTAAATGGTACTGTAAAATCAAAGACACCGAGGGTCTCTGTCGATGAGCTGCTGTGCTTTGGGTGCTGTTGTTTGCACTGTGTGACGTATTACACACACAGAAAAAAAAAGAAACACGACAAGACTGTTAAACCGAACTCATCTGGAATACGTTCAGCTCAAGCTCTTTAAATCAAGCATGGGCTTAGAGCAGCTTAGTACACTGAGTAGGTAGTGTGTGTTAGTAGTAAGAAAGTAGTACAGTGCACTGCTGGTGAAGTGCACCATTTATTTAGTATTTCAGTAGAGTGATACAATGTTAGTCCTACGGTGTGAATGGTTCATACTACATTACATTAGTACTGGACATTACTTCAGAAGTCCTCAGTAACAGCTCACCATCAGTGGGTTTCTTTTTGTCTGACATTCATTGAGAATTCATGACTTATGATTTGGTCTGAATGGTCTGAAAAAGGACGGAGTCACTCACAGTGGTGTATGCAGTATAAGTAAATATTATGTGAACCGAAAATTTTAGAAATGTAGAACGACTTTGTGTTAAAGCACAGAACTAGAGATGGCACTGAACAAATGCCAGTTATCGTTATCAGGTCGATATCAGCAGAAAATGCTTTATCAGAAGGGAGGAAAATGAACAAACCCTACAACACATGTATCCTGAAACAACATTGCATTGTTATGTTGTTAGCTGTGTGTTTCTTTCTGTGGGCTAGTAGAGTGTTTGGCTAGTTTGAGGCTGATAGTTTGTTTTTAAGCGTTCAGCTTAAGTGAAGCGTAGTGGTTTGTAAAGGAAAAAAAAGAGTATTGCCCGATACTCAGGAATCTGTATCAGTATCGAAAACAAAAAGTGTTATCATGCCATCTCTACAAACAACACATAATCCCAGCACAAGTCTCCTATCAAATCTGCTAACAAAGCAGCGTGCACAACTAATGAGTCAGGGCTCTGAGATACCTCTGCCTACTGTTTGAACAGGATCTCTTTAATTTACGCAGAGTGTCAGTGCTGTGTGTGAAATTGGATTATCCAACATTGAAGCAAAAACGGGCCCAACTTGCATAAATATTCATCATTCTCTCATCACTTGAACACAACATTCAAATAAATAAAATAAATATATAAATAAACACAATATGATACATTAAGAGAAAATAAATAATAAAACAGTTCACATTCATTGGGGGATGATATGTTAGTCCAAACCCTCACACTGCGTAGTAGAACACAACACTTGACGGGAAACACAGGAAGATACAGAGAAACACAACGTAATGCAGTTTGTCTCAGAACACTAATGCTCTGTGTATGTGTGTGTTTGAGCATGTGTGTGTGTGTGTGTGTGCATTTGTACGCAAAAGTCTCAGGCACCCCCAGTAAGATTAAGCCTTTTTTGTAAAAATATGTGAAGATAGGTTAACGCTACACAGGACAACCTAAATATGGCATATGTTTTGCAAATGTATAACAGATTTTACATACTGCAAACAATTCAATAAAGTATAAAATAAAGCATGCTATAACTCATACACTGACCACAATTTATCTTTAACTTTCCTTAATGCATTATATTCAGCAAATAAGCACTGTATTAACACACAGTGTGTTAAAATAATCAGAAGTGTGTTATTTGTAGAATATGTGTTCTTATCTTCATTTAGAAACCAACTAAACATGTCACATCACCAAGGGTGCCCAAACTTTTGCATATGATTCCATGTAAGTGTCCTTCGCTTACATTATACAACCCCTCACAGCATAAAAGCAAGAGATAGATGCAATTTTTAGTTCATCCATAACTAGAAACACATGTTAGTGACTATAATAATACACAATATAGTGACCAATTACAAATTAATAACCTAATTAACAACAGCAGGGACCACAAAAGGCATTCCGCATCTATCTACTTATCTGTCTATCTATCTATTTAACTACCTAACCACCTATCTATAAAGCTATCTACCTATTTATCTATCTATCCATCTATCTATCTATTCATCTATCTGTCTAACTATCTACCTACCTACCTACCTACCTACCTACCTACCTACCTATCTATCCAACTATTTGTCTACCTACCTAAGAGTCTATCTAGCTATCTTACGGGCCAAAAGCACAGCATGCAAGCCATACCACAAAAAAGCATGATTTTAACAAATAACGCAATTTTACATTATGTTAATTTTTTATTCAGTTATTTTCTCCACCAACCAGCACCGCATAAGAGTACACAGAACTATCATGTGTCTGAAAAATGTGACTGAATTGTGTAACGGAACTGTGATGTGTTGCAGAATGACCAGCCAACACTGTTAATGCTGCACGATGTGAGGGTTGTGTGCTGACACCCATTTTCCATAACCTTCCATATTTTTTTCACAATCTATAAATTCACTTCATTTATAACTAACCTAATTGATCCAGCCAGCCATTGATGACACCACCTTTCTAACACCACACAGCCACGAAGCAGCATGCAACACCAACTAGCTCTACAGTCCTAGAACACATGCATGCAGTCTACTGTCTACTGAGCCACAACACCAAAATTGCAACAGTGAAGGAGCAAAGCCATGCAAAAGAGCACAGCAGGGCACACATTCATGGTGCAAACTCAGCTCTAACTAACACAGTTACTGACAGGAAAAGGAGAGGGCTGTGTAATGTGTGTCACTGTGTAATGAGACAAACTGCAAAATACAGACTCTTGATAAAAACACTCCCTACAAAAAATTAAAACTGAAAATACAGGTCTGACTGCCGTGTCCATCAGGTGATACTGCTTTAGCTCATTCTGTATTAGTCAAAAATGTTTTCTACCACAGGAGCATGGAAACATGTTGAGTACTTAAGAACAATGAAAGACAGACAGATACAAAGGAGGGGACAATTAGCGCATGTTTGAAAACACTGAGGGAGAGCTCTACTGATACTGTGTTGAAAAGTGGCATGTGTGTGCGTGTGTATGTGTCCATATGGTATGTCTAGATGTGTGAACATGTGTGATAAGTCCATTTACACAGACCATCTGAAGGGTCTAGTAACCACACATTTGCAAAACAAAAAGAAACAAACAAAACCAAACCAAATAATACCGTAACCCCAACTGACCCCACCCCTTTCCCTAAATAAGCCCTCACACCCAACTGAGACCCCTCACTTCTTATTCTTCAGCTGATTGGCCAACCAGTCAAGGCCCTCGTACAGGCCATCCCCGCTGGTTGCGCAGGTGGCCTGGATATACCAGTTACGGTGACGCAGTGAGTGGAGGCCCAGCTTATCTGTGATCTCAGCTGCATTCATTGCGTTCGGCAGGTCCTGAGGTCACAGGATTGAGAGAACAGAAGGTTACATTAGGAGCGAATGTCGGTGTCATTAAACAATTAATCTATTAATTACCAGGGGAAATGTTGCATGAGCTATACTTAAGTTTAAACAGGTTAGTATTTACTAAGTTAAATCTCTTTTATCTAGGTTGTAAAAAAACATGCTTATATGTAGGAGGAAATATTTGGTAACTGCTTAGTTCAACATTGTTTGACACACCATATCGTACTTGCAATGTAGCCAACTGCAGTTCATCGTATTTTATATATATATTATATATATATGTATATATATAACTGTCTTTATCTGTTTATGTATGTTTTAACCAATTTGACCATTTGTTTTGTTGAGCCTTTGAAAAACATGGCTCTTTAATTACACCATACTTGTTGTTCGGCTCAACCTGTCCAAGCAGCTCATCAAGAAATGCAGTTGTCATGTAGGTTTTAAGCAACTAAAGTTACATGAAGGTTCAGCGTGTCAAGCCACCCTAGACAGGGCTGGCGCTACCAGTCGGTGACCTGTTTTCATTATTGCTTATTAGTAAGGCCCATTACTCTAACATATACGGTATGTAGTTACAACAGCAAGAACTAAATACACCTTTAGTTTGTTGGTGTTTGATGAGTTAAACATTGTCTACGACTTTAACACTCTAGAATGCCGAATTGTTAGTAGATTTGATGCATTATGCTTTTGCCTTTGAAATAAAACAGATGGGAGGTAGGATTATGGATAAAAAAGGAAAGAAACATGTGGCTCACCTGTTTGTTGGCAAAAACAAGGAGAACAGCATCACGCAACTCATCCTCCGCAAGCATCCTCATCAGCTCCTCCCTGGCTTCATTCACTCGCTCTCGATCGTTACTGTCCACCACAAAGATCAAACCTGCCACCAGACACAAGACAGAATGAAAGGACAGAAAGAACCAGACCACAAGGATGTACATGTGTGTGTGTGGGTGGGTGTGAATGTGTGTTTGGAGGGGTTGGTTCAGGATGCTTACCCTGTGTGTTCTGAAAGTAGTGTCTCCAGAGGGGTCGGATCTTGTCTTGGCCACCCACGTCCCACACAGTGAAACTGATGTTCTTATACTCCACTGTCTCCACATTAAAGCCTGGAGGAAAACACACACAGAGGAAACTTTACATTTTGTGTCCTACAAACATGCTCTGATTTTTTAAAGACTGCGGCTGTGAAAATTATCAGGTAATTACATTCAGTTGTTAAACTAAAACAACCTCAGCATCACAATCAATGAAAGACTGATTTGTGAGCATTCACAGTTTTTGTTTTGGGTAAGTGCACTAAATATTCTAGAGACTTTATGAACAGCAGTAATTATCTAATGGGGCATCACAGAATTTGGAAATTTGTATTACACAAAACCATCTGGGTTGATGACTTTAGTGTAGTGTCATACTGATGTTCTGCCTGTGTTTGCTGGCAGGTGGCCATTTTGCAGGTAATGCATGATAATTTGGTTAAACTTCATGTGAGCTTCAAGAGGCTGGATGTTGAGATGCCTTTAAAGAGGCAAATGGGATGCCTGTGTGACATGGCTTCCCAGCACTGAACTATAAAACACTAACAAACTATTTAGAGTGATGATGATTTAGAGCAATTTATCTTCCTTTTCAACAAGGAACTGAAATAATATTTTTTCCATTATGTATATATTCTTGAGTGAAATGAGGCATCAGAAAGAGTCTCTGAACCAGCTCCCCTCACAGGTGCACGGTGATGTGATGGAAGCTTAGAAGATATTTTAGAGAAGAGCAAAAGTTATTACATGTCAATGGACTACAGGAGAACAAGAATTGTGTCTCTTTTAAATATGATAAACTGTATTTACTAAACCTGAGTGAAATTAACTAACAAAGTAAGAAAAGTCAGTTTTCATTTCAGACTGACTTTGAAGCTGTTGTTGAGTTTAATGAACCTCTAATTGCAATAGTAAAGTGAATGACTTGCTTTTAGTTAAAAAAATGTTTAGATGAATCAAAAAAGGTTGTCCTTACCAATTGTTGGGATGGTGGTAACAATCTCCCCCAGCTTGAGTTTGTACAGGATAGTTGTTTTACCAGCGGCATCCAATCCAACCATCAAGATCCTCATCTCCTTCTTTCCTATCAGACTTTTCAGCAGATTACCAAAAATATTCCCCATGATTCAATGCCGAGCTTCTTGAGACCAGCAATCTGAAATGTGTGGGTGTTCTTTGAAGCTCTGTGTTGGCCAATCCACACAAGTAAAACGATGATGGGCTGAAGGGTGGGTCCAATTAGTTTTAATGGATGAAAGAGTCTAAAATGTCTGGAGAGAAAAAACCAACAAACACCCTAACTTGAATATTTACATTAAAGCAACATATACAAACATGTAGACATTAATCCACACATGGATACACACAAATATTTAATGAGCAACCCCCAACACACACACACACACACACACACACACACACACACTGAGCTGTGATTCTGCCATTCCTTCAGGCTGTACTCCAATCTGTTCCTCCCTCTCTTCTTCACGTCTGTTCACACAAATGCGTCTACAGAAACAAAATCCCTACCAGTGCTCCCATACAGTTTTCCAAGACCTTGACACATCACACCACCCTATCAGCTGACCCAATTTATGAAAAACCAACTATAAAACATTTCAAACTCATGCTATATCAAAGTCAGACTTTTCACTTCAACTGTGCCATCTACAGTGATGCTTAAAGTTTGGGAACCCTTTCGTATTTTCTGTATTTGAGCATAAATAAGACCTAAAACAGAAAAGGAGAGCCCACTTAAACAAACGAGACAAAAATATATTACTTGGTCACTTACATATTGAGGAAAGACTGCATTACAGAATAAGATCTTTCACCTCTGTGGAACATGGTTTTTGCTGCATCTTGGTCATGACGGCTTGCCATCATTGACAGTACATTGAATTCTGAATGACCAAAGAATTCTAATGGAAAATGTCACGATATCTGTCTTAGGACTGAATCTCAAGTGAAGGTTCATCATGCAGCAAGAGAATAACCCTAAGATCAAAGGCCATTCTATGAAATAGTGATTAATGAACAATAAAGTTAATATTTTTTAACAAAGCCAAAATCCTGATCTTAGCCCATTGAAACTGTTGTGGAAGACCTGAAGTGAGCAGTTAATGTGAGGGAATCCACCAACATGCCACTGAAGTTGTTCTGAATGGAGGAATGGACTAAAATGGGTCAAACTAATTACTGAAAGCAAAAATTCGCAAACTTTTGCCATTCACAGATATAGAATCTTGGATCATTTTCAATAAATAATAAATAAATAACCAAGCATAATATTTTTGTCTTGTTTGTTAAATTAGGTTCTTTTATATCTTATTTTAAACCATGAAAATGTAATTGTTTTATGCAGATCTATTTATGCAGAAAATGTTAACATTCCAAAGGGATCACAACATTTTGAGCACCAACATGATGTCATGATGAGTAATTTGTGCTATGATTCATTATTTTTATGTTATTAATACGCCTATTACTAGAAACTTACTATACAAACAAATGTACTGACTTCATCAATATACAAATATCACAGTCTAAAACATTCACTTAAATGTTGGAGCATGTGTACAGTCTGTAGTGCAATAGAATATTCAGTCTTTAGACTTTAAGACTTTGCTGCATTGAAAGGAATATTCAACCGTTTTAAAAATTTTGCATATTTCAATTGTTGAGATGTAAGCAAAGTCATTCATAGAGGTTTTGATGGCTCACTGTAGAGAATCTTTACCCCGCTGACTTTTTTATAGTGGTGGTGATCGGAATCAGAGGTGTCATGAGGTCTATAACGTTCCTATTTTTAAAAAAATGTTAAGTGCCTTTAAAGCCTCGATATGTAATGTTAATAATGATAAAACTGTGATAAGTCGAAAAATGGTATCTTAGGGCGTTATTTTTTCATTGCAATAACTACACTATATGGTCAAAAGTATTGGGACTTTAGTGAGATTGCATTCAAATACACAGATTAATATGGAGTCAGTCCAGCTTTTGCAGCTATAACAGCTTCCACTCTTCTTTCCACAAGATTTTGGAGAGTTTCCGTGGGAATTTGGTCCCGCAGAACATTGATGATGGACGAGAAGGCCTGGCTCATAATCTCTGTTCCAGTTCATCACAAAGGTGTTGGATGGGGCTGAGGTCAGGGCTCTGAGCGGGCCACACCGAACTCATCCAACCATCTGACCATGTCGGACCTTCCCCAAAACAAGTTGGAAGCATGGCGTTGACCAAAATCTCTTGGTATGCTACGGCATTAGGATTAAGCCCTAAGTAAGGGGCCACCCAAATTCAATAATTCAAGGTGTCCCAATACTTTTGTCCATATAGTGCATTTAATAGCTTATTTATTTCGCATATAAAAACAACATTAGCATGTGGGTTATCTAACGTTTTTGGTAAACAAAATAGCACTATTATCTATTTATTTTTTGTGTGTTACTACCCTTTACTCCATGTGATGCTGCTGCCTGGTGGTTAACATGGCAGAGCTGTTGTTGTTGCTGCTGCTGCTGCCCTGTCCGAGGTGCTGACAGCGCACAGACACTGCACCCACAGTCTCCTCCGGTTTTACATGGTCTATATAGTCTAAATACCACAACCTGGCCCTTAAAACAGTACATTTCTTTTCTAAAAAGCCTGTATTTGGCTGTACACTGCCTCGATGCCCAGCTGAACCGGTCCCTTTAGCCTGTACGTGCTTCGAACACGAAGGCCGTTACTCGCCTCGCATTCAGCAACACGACAAATAAAAAAACGACTTAAAACGACTTAAAACCAGCATTAATTGACGCATATGGTGCCTTTGTTGTCTTTACAGGGCTAACACGACCGATGGTGATATTAAAAATCCAGTGGTTGGCCTTGTTTTGTGTGCTTTTTGCGGAGAAAAGCCGTGCTGTTCTGCTACGATGCAGTGCATCCAGAGTCCAGGACGGTTTCACGTCTCACCTGACAACACAACATCTTGCACACGAGAAACACACGCATAAACAATCTAAAACGACATAAAGAATGCATTTTAAGAGTGAAACGGTAGGAATGCGCAGTGGAGGAGAGCAGGTGAGGCAGTGTGTGGAGATGACAGGCATTTCTCAGCCTCCATTCATTCATTCAGCGACATTGAGGAGCTAGCAGGCTGAAACGCCCCACAAACACAGCGTTCATCATCAAATATTGGCGGTTTTCAAGAGTACTGTGCATACTATCGACATGCAAGCCGATTCTGAGTTTTTTATTCTCGTAAAAATCCAAAAATCTCTACATCAGTCTTACCTCTGAGGATGACACCAGTCGTTTTTGCCGTTCGGTGAGGTAGGAGGAAATCTCGCCACAGGCCTGGTAAGAATCCGGGCTTTCTCGCGAGAATCTTGCCCAGTCCACCAACGCCACCTCACCACTCTCCATTCAGCCTTCACTCCACAGGTCAGATCAGGGACTAGCACTGCATTCAGCTTTAAAGAAGCTTCTCTTAGGTATATTTGTTTAAGAATACAGATTAGGGGGTTCTCAGCTTTAAGACAATAAAATTCAGTCCATGAAAATGATGGCCATTAGCTGATGATTCATGATTAAAGGTGTCTGATACACAGTTATAAACATACAACGTACAGTGAAATGTGATCCTAAATCTCTCCTGAGACAGTACATATATGCTTTTGTTGAGTAACATCAAGAAGCAACAAATGATTAACACCAACAGTAAAGACTGGAGTGTGACACACCTGGAACCACTGACTTTTGCTGCATTCTCACCTTTTCCAGTCCAGCTACAGCAAATCAAGTCTGTGTAACCAGTAACACTTACATTACTAAGCTTTTTCATTTTGTCCCTACACTATCGGCCAGTTTCTTAAATAAATCTTAAGCCTGCACTAAAAAGAACACCACAACATGAACGGCCCTAAATACCAAGTGAAGCAATGGTACCTTACTCAAGGGTACCTCACAGGTGCTTAGCAGTCTTGGGATTCAAACCCACGACTTTCTCATCACAGGGTGAACGCTTTAACCACTAGGCCACCAGCTCCCCGCATGCTGTGTTCTTTATTATATACTACAGATTTTCTGTCCTTGTGATACTATTGTTTGCACAATTATTATTTATAGCTGTCTACTCTGCATACCTAATATTAGAATGCTAGAACACAGTATCTGGGACATTGTTTTGTTTCACTGTGTACTGTGTCGAAATGACCATAAACCTACCTGACTTGAAAAATGTTGTGCTTTGACAGAGGGCGTGTCTGAAGTGGTGCTGTCTGCTGAGTCAGTGTCTCAGTTGACAGCAGGGTGTTTTATGAAGGTACAGTAATTGTAAAAGAATCTTGTTTGAGACAGACTTCTGTGACAGAACGTTGTCAACATGTCCCCGTTGTTAGCCGTTGTTGTCACATAGTTATGCTAACTATGGTAGTATTAGCATTGTGCATTCAAGGAAAACAAAAAACACATGACATTTCAATGTCATCGAGCATGTACTTTATGTAATATTACACATTTCAACATCTGTTGTCAGGTTTTATTGTTCGTTTAATCTGCAGCACAGTGTAGGACACATTATAACAGCTTTTGTTACTTATAGTGGTTTTCCACTGGAACAAGGAACCCTGCCATACCACAAACAAATCTTTGTACAAATAAAGCAACCCATACCTGAGTTGTCAGGCAATGGCAGGGCCAAAAGCAGGCCGCAGCTGAGCTGACTGCATCACTGTTTTTTGATTGGTCGAAATGTTATCAGGACAACAGACAGACTTGGAAAGAGACCTTTTTTTTTCACTGTCCGTGCAAAAAAAGGGAATTTAACAAAGTAGAAGAGTTATGATCTGTTGAGGCTGAAGCTAAATTTGAGTGGGATTTTTCTAACGCTGTGAGAAAAGCAAAGTCATACCAGGAGTTATGTAATTAGCGCTTGGCTAAGCAATGTTGAGGAGAAATTTAAAAACTGAAACTAGACTGTCAAACATAAAAGACATCTCTGAAAGACATACTTTCACCTGGTATGACACCATAGATGCAGTTTTAGGACGACAGCCGGCCATAAACTGTAAAAGTGCCTTTACATTTAAAGGGGCTTACACTAGGGTCCAGCAGTGGATAACATTGCTGCCTTCCAAGCAGAAGAGTGGGGTTTAATGTTTACCCAGGGTGACACACACTACACCAATAACAGTACTTGGACAAGACTCCTAACACTACAATCACCTACAGCTGTGACACACAAGAAAAGTTAATTTGGATAAAAGTGAGTGATGTAAGTGTCATTCCTGTCTCCTGAATCTAACTAGTGGCCAAACATTCCATGTCTTCTAAGGTAATTTCTACACTGTGAAATCCTAAATGGTTTAAGCCCCAGTTTTTTCTTTTCTCTATGCTGCATATTGCTTTGATAACATTGCACCAGGACATAACTTAATGTCATATCCTGTATACCTATTTTAATTTATTTTTGTGATTAAAGTAATTTACACATATATCTGCATATTCATTCTAAAGCAATTTCGCTCTGTTAAAGTTATGAAAAGTGCATCAGTCTGCTTTTTGAATGAGGCACAATACAGAACAGCCAAACAGAACATAAATAATTTACATACAGTTCTTAATGGCACAGAAACAAAAGCAGTTTAAGGAAGAGGAATCTAAACATATTTGGCAGGAGCTGGTGCGTCTGCAGGTTTCTAGTAGAGCTCAGGGTGAAAAAGGTAAAACAGAAGGAAAAAAGTAGCATATGACCAATAATAGAAGATAATAATAATAATAATAATAATAATAATAATAATAATAATAATAATAATAATAGTTTACGTTGATTAAGTGAAATGAGAAGAAAAAAGAAATAGTGAAATGAAGTCCATCTGTGTGCAATCTAAGTGTCACATGACCTGTCAGTATAAACACACCTTTTCTGAAAGGCCCCAGAGGCTGCAACACCACTAAGCAAGAGGAATCACACCATGAACAGCAAGAATATTTCCAAACAAGTCAGGGTCAAAGTTGTTGAGAAGTACAAGTCAGGGTTGGGTTATAAAAAAAACATCCAAATCTTCGGTGATCCCCGGAGCATCAAATACATCATCTTCAAATGGAAAGAACTTGGTACTACAACAAACCTGCCAAGAGAGGGCCACCCACCAAAACTCACAGACCGGGCAAGGAGGGCATTAATCAGAGAGGCATCACAGAGACCAAAAGTAACCATGAAGGAGTTGCAGAGTTCCACAGCAGAGACTGGAGTATCTGTCCATATGACCACAATAAGCCATACACTCCGTAGAGCTGGCCTTTATGGAAGAGTGGCCAGAAAAAAGTTATTACTTAGTGTTAAAAATAAGAACTAAATGAGACTCAAATTTAACTTTTCGGCCACCAAGGAAACTCAACACATCCCATCACCCCAAGAACACCATCGCCACAGTAAAACATGGTGGTGGCAGCATCATGCTGTGTTTTTCAGCAGCAGGGACTGGGAAATTGGTTTGAGCTGAGGGAAAGATGGATGGTGAAAACCTGTGTTAGTCTGCCTGCGATTTGAGACTGGGATGGAGGTTCACCTTCCAGCAGGACAATGACCCTAAGCATACTGCTAAAGCAACACTTAATACTGCTGTTATTTTGTCCTATTTGTTGTTTGCTTCACAATAAAAGAAAAAAAAATATTCAAAGGCATGGTCTGTAAATGAAATGGTGTAAACTCTCAAAGAATTCAAATCCATTTTACCATTTTAATTCCAGATTGCAACAAAACATTAATACTTTTGCAAAGCACTGTATACATATGTGTATATAGTGTGTGTGTATATATATA
>JBBPCY010000109.1:20594281-20619070 GCA_037974405.1 Brachyalestes nurse
ACGCCTCATTAAGCTGCTTAAATACTGCTTCTCCAGCGCCACCTAGTGTCAGATGCTGGAGGTGCGCTGGTGGTCTCTGGGCGGCCTGCGGACTTGTGGGATGCTGGCGGAGTATGTGAGGCGGGGACTCCGGTGTTCCAGGTGTTGGGACAGAAATCTCAGCTCGACTGGCCCGTTATCGCTCTGCTGCAGGAACACATCAGCCTTACTGGACCCGACCGTATTTAAGAGGAACGAGCAGTCCAGCCGCGTCAGTCCTACACAGCGAGAGGCGGCGTCACGAAGTTCACCCGCTCCAGGAGTTTCTGTCTGGTGCTTTTCAATAATTATCGAGGCAAAATGAAGTTTTGGAGTGGGCTTCTACTTCTGGTCCTGCTGGCTGCGGGTGGTTTCGTCGCAGCTGAGGACGGAGAAACGGAGAAAAACGTGGAGGAGCTGGAGGTGGAAACGCTGGTGAGTTCTGACAAGTTTTTTTCGTCTGTGGACAGTTTCTCCCTGAGAGAGAGGACACGTAGCTCCTTCTTGTTCTCCCCCACCTCCTGCTCTCTCGGTCTCCTAACAGAATCCCATCTGCACTGATTATTATAGTTTGCATTTTAAAAATAATAACACACATACATGCACGTAAACACATCACATCTATTCTCCTTTCTGCAGCTAAAGCCAGAAACCTGCACGGTAACGTCCGTGATGGGAGACACGCTGCAGATCCATTACACAGTAAGAGCATGTTTTTTATTTATTTTTTTTCCATAAACCTTTATTATCTTTTAAAACCCAGGCACCGCCCAGTCGTGTTTTTATCAGACTGTCCGCAGTCACGACCGTGTAACGTGTGGCTTTAACCTCGTGAAGTCCAGATGTTGTAGATGTTTCCACTGCAGGCTGTTTGAGTGTGGCTGTGGGAGCAGAGGGAGGGATCAGCTCTGAAGGGTGACGTGTGATCTACAGGCAAACAGCAGAGAACAGCAGGAGAAAAAAATGGTGATGTGTCAGCAGCACGACAACGTGATCTGGCATACAGGACGGGTTTTTAATAGAAAGAAAGAAAGAAAAAATAAGGACAGAGACCAACTGACATGCTTTCTACTACACCACGCTGGAAGAGGAGGAGCTACACGTCAGCACTCCAGTCCAGATGGGCCACAGTCCAAGCATGGCTGCAGACCATTGTTACATATTATTTAACTTAATCCTGCCTTTTAAATGGCTCTTCAAGTTTTATAGGACATGGTTATATATTATACATAGAACCATGACAACACTTTAGTGCATAGAGGGTTCTTTATGTGGGCAGTGGTTCTTCTCTATGGTGAGAAACCTATTGTAACCCATCCAATAGCAATGCCATGGGAAACGATAAGATTTCTATGGTGCTATATAATAAGTATAACTCTCTGGATTTATGACTCTGGACTAATTCTGCCTTTAAAATGGTTCTTTTTTAATATTAAGGGACATGGTTACATATTATATACAGAACCATGACAACATTTCAGTGCATAGATGGTTAATTATGTGGTCAGTGGTTCTTCTCTAATTTGGGAAACCTGTTGTACCTTGTTAAAACAAACCCAAGAACACCTCAGTTGTTAGAGGTCATGGAATGTTTTTTTGGCTAATGTAGCAATGCTATGGGAAACTATTAGATTACATGGTAATTATTTATGACTCCTAGGATATTATTATTGTATACACTTAAAACTTGGATGTGGAATAATGATTATGATTGCTTGGCAACGGCAACATTTTTAATCTTGATTAATCACATGATTTTCTGCGATTAATCGCATTGTTATAGGCAAAATTCGACAATTAATTCAAAAGTAGTGTATTACACAGTTTGATTTTTAAAGCACTGCTATATGAACAAAAATACAATATGATTTGGTTTACAAATAAGGTGCTTAATAACAGCAGTGTTATACAAAAACAAGTTACCCTCCGAGTCCAGAGCATTATAGCAGCTGCAGAGGGGGACCAACACCATATGAAAGTCTATGTATCTGAATGCAGTGTCAAAGTCTCTGTTGGTGTAATGGTCAGGCGTCCCATTAAGTAATGGCCCCCGCGAAAACCACATGTAGAGCGCTGCGTGCTGCGTGCACCCATGAGCCCAAAAAAGCAACAAACTTTCAAAATAAAAGGATTTTTTTTAAAAACCTGCGTTAACATGCAATAAAATAATTGATGGTGTTAAGTAAATAATGCGTTAACGTGCCCAGCCCTAATAGTTATCTATGGTGCTTGTATAGTAATAGCAGCCTGTATTAAACCATAGTGATTAAATTCAAAGAAATCATTAGAAACAATTATTAGTATTGTTAGTATTGTTATAGATATCATAAGAAACAGCTTTGTCTTAGGACAGTCTTGTTCACTAAGATCAACCCTGTGCTGTGTAGGGGCGGCTGCTTGATGGGAAGGTGATAGACTCGTCTCTGTCCCGTGAGCCTCTGGTAGTAGAGCTTGGGAAGAGGACCGTCATCTCAGGTATGTTTGTGTCCATTGTGGTAAAGGAAAGATGAGGGAAGCTTCACCAAAATTCTCATGTTTAGTCCTACCTCATGTTTAGTCCTACCTCTCAAGCCGCATTAACATGTCTTGTTTATCTGACAGGCCTAGAGCAAGCCCTTGTTGATGTCTGTGAAGGGTAAGTGTCAGACCATCTGCTTTTAATAATCCTACTCCTGGAAGAATAAGTAATTGCATGTGGCCACAAGGCCATCCAGTTGCTCTGAAAGACTTACATATGCATTTTGTGCAAAAACCCCTGTTTCTGGAGCAAGTGATTTATATGTTGACTAAAAAACTTCAAAAACTCAGATCACTGATAATCACATTTAAATTCCATAGTGTTTCTTTTCTAAGGAAATCTCAGAAATGGTTATTCTAAAGTTTGAAACTTCTGCTATTATAGCTTAAACTTAACAGATGTGGTCTGTTTGTAATTACATGTTGACACAGTGTTGAAGGCAGCTGACAGAAAAGGGAGAAATTGAGTTACAAGGTTTGCTTATAAAAGCTTTAGTGAATGTGTCAAAATATGATTTAGTGGTACCTGGTGCCTCTGAATCATTATTACATTTGTCATTTCTTTCATCTTCCTTTCTCCTCAGACAAAAAATCAAGGCCACTATTCCAGCACATCTAGCATACGGAAAAAGAGGATACCCTCCAACTATCCCAGGTACCATACAGACACTCATACCCTACCACTGGGACCATTCAAAAACAGTGCAAGATCACAGAGGACAAAATTGTCCGCTTTGTAAAAATGCATTACTACTAAATAGGGCAGTTTTTTGCAGCTGGAATTGTTACAGGTTTCTGTGAGCAGGGGTGGGCACTCCTGCCCCACAGTTCATCAACAGTCTACACAAACTGTACCAAAAATGCCTGCATAATAAATGGTCACTATGTGAATAAAGTCAGTCAGAGTGGTTTGATATGAAATGTTCTAGAGAAACTTACCAGAATTGTTCACAGCAGTGGTGATGGGAACCAGATGTCTGAAGAGTTTACTGCTTCTAAAAGCTACCACGCAAAGTTATGAATGTGCTGTCTGATGTTTGTTTAACAATAGTTTTGAGAAGGTTCTGGTTTAAAACTTATTTTTGGTGATAAAAACTCTTATTAATATTTATTACTGTTTTACCATTTGCAGCACATAAAATCTCAAAAGACTTATGTAGGTTCATTGGTCATTTAGGGTAATAAATAAAACTGACGTATCTGTGCAGACAACATGATTTATGGTCCCTATCTCCACCACTGTTAAGAATTCTCTGCAAACAAGCCTTTTACAATGAACTCAGAATGACTTTATATATATCTTAAAGATTGAATTATGCAGAAAATTAGAAAAATCAGAATTCTGTTAAAGCAGGCATATTGTTAAACCCCAGTACTGTAACTCTCTGGGATGTCAGTAGAATGTCTATTAGAATATTTATAATACAGGAGACACTTGTCAACTGAATATTTAAATGTTCAAATAAAATCACAACTTCAATTTCACATTGTTATGAATGGATGTTTGTGTGTCAGTGTGTATGAACCAAAGAAATCAGGAATGGAAATCTATGTTGCTGCCCAAGTGAGATCCTATGTCTGAGCAAATGTGTAACCTTACATATATTGCTTGCGTATAGCACAAACCTGGCCGAAAGTGCTTTTGATTCTTACCTTACCTTACCTCACCTGCATTAGTGTGATAAATCCTTCATCTTTCCGTCTAGGTGACTCTGCTCTGGAGTTTGAAGTCGAGGTGATCTCTCTCATGCAGCAGACTCCCTGGCAGAAGCTGGTGAATGATGTCTTTCCCCTTGTGTGCCTGGCACTAGTGCCCACTTTACTGGGACTAGTGGGTCTCTACCTCTACAACAAGGCCAATACACAATCCCATGGCAGGAAGAAGAACAAGGACAAGAAGAGCAAGAAGAAATGAGGACATGAAAGGAAAAATAAACTATTTAAATAAAAAAAATAGAAAATGTAAAAGAAAAACTGTCTGGAAGTCTTTGTAAAAGGATTGCCTTTGTGTTTATTTGTTGTTTACTTGTTTATCACAGAGTGAGGTAACAGAAAAATAAGGGCAGATAAAATGTTTACATCTTATATCTAGATAAGTATTTTTATAAAACTGAGCATGGAAAATAACACTGATTCAATTAGTGTTTGGGATGAGAGGGATAATGAGTATAGAGAGTGTATATGCTAGAGGTACAATATCTAAACACTCTTTAAGCATGTATGGCGCTATTACTTGTACGTGTGTGTTTTTGTTTGTAATGTGACTGTTTCACCGACTCATCGGTCTGTTAAAAACTCTGTTTAGTTATTTTGTATTTGTATGATACACACCAACCACCATTGTCTTTGGAACAGTGTATGTTCTGTGTATGTTCTCTACAGGGTGTGTTGCACCACATGAGCTGCCTCTATGACTGTGTGGCGCTTTTGTGTTTGTGCCTCTGAAGTGGGAGTGGCTTGCAGCAATGGGCGGGACACCAAGAGCAGTGGGTTCTGCTGCCGTAGGATCTCATCACTGACAGAGATTCCGTCCAAGTACTGCTTGAGAAGAACCTTTAATTGCTGGTTCTCCCGGCCTAGAACTGTCTTCTCCCGCTCCAGGCACAAACGTTCCAGGAGAACCTTGTTGTAACGCTGCCAGAACTTCTCCAAAACAGTGTAGTCCAGCATTGCCTAACAGCAAAGATGTGAAAGATGTCAAAAATGAATATTAGAGAGGAAATGGGGCAATCAGTCCACTTTAACAGTCTCAGGTAATTACTTTTGTTATAAATATCAGTCTGCAAAATGAAACAGGTTTGGGAATTAAAGGGATAGTAGTGGTGCTATATGGGTTTGTGGGCTATTATAAAACAGTTTGTTCCAATAGTACAGTCTGACTGGTTGAATAGCATTATTTTCACTGTAACTATGTTGCTTGTAAGCAAGCATTTGGGCCAACAGCTGTGACTGGAACAACTGAATGCTTTTTATACTGCCAGGAACAAAACCTTATTCAGGTAAATCTGGCAAATATTGAAAAAAGCTGAGTTTAACTTGATATTGCATTGGTTTTACAGTTCCATCCACAACACACATTTCCAATATTAAAGCACATTTGACGCAATATATGGGGCTTCATTGTTCTCATTTTTTCTTTACTTTGCAGAACTGTTAAAAAAACAATTAAAAAAGAACACTTGATTATAATCACAAATAACATCTTGACTGTGATTTGCTTTTATACAACAGAAGCTTTAATACTGTATCAAATGAGCTTAATACTGGCAATTCCCTTTGGCAAAAAAGCAGAAGTCTTTTGCACTATGGACAGAAGCATGAAGCACAATTTCTGGTTCAGCTCAGCTATTTTAAATATTTGCTAGCAATTTCGTTTGTTAAATATAATTGTTTCTAGTTTATTCAGTCATTCCAAGGTCATAGCTGCCAAGCTAAAAATTTGTTCAGGGGGCAAGCACAAATTCAGATTTTGATATCGTTGGGCTGTTACAATTTACTTGAGTACATTAGATAACTACAAGATCATATATGATCTGCAGCCCATTTGGTCAGGTTCAGAAAAAGAATGTAACAGCAGGCATACATCAAAAACGATCTTGTGTACACATTTTTTGTTTTGTATGTGTTAAATATAGGTCGTCAAACATAGTCCTAGAGCCTCACTTCCCAGCACATATTAATGTTTTCTTACCCTAGCACATCCACTTCAACCCAAGAAAGGCTTATTAAATGGCTGATTAGTTGGATCAGGAGTGTTTGGAGCAGGGACTATACGAAAATGTGAAGAGCAGGAGGCCCCAGGACCAGGGCTGGGCGCACTACGTTCTAAAATAGTAAATTAGTAATAGTTAAACTATAAAGCAAGGACTTACTAAGCAACTGGCTCTCAGTGGAATTAAACCGTTTTAGTGAAAAAAATGTGCTGCAACCAGATTGTGTTGTTATACCCATTTAATGATGCTAGAAAAAGTGGAAGAGTACTGTGGGAACACATATTGTACCTGTGCTAGTTCTTCAGTCGGTGGCTCCATAGCATCTGCTCTCTCTAGACTCAGCTCCTCAGCACTTAATGATGATGTGTAGAAGGGAAGAACTTTCTCCTGCTCCGTTTCAAGCTTGCGGCACATTTCAGCTAGACGTAACAGCCTTTGACCCTGAAAAACAGAAACATAAGGGGGATGAAATTGAATAAAGTGAAAGAGCCACCTTGGCAGGGCATTTTAATTTTTTTTTGTTTTCGCTTTCTGTGGAACTTTTTCTGTCTTTTTGTGATTGTGCTTAGTGACGTTGGCCAGCTGTGTCAGTGAGTGTGAGTGTGTAATAAATGGGTGTACCTTTCCTATAACGTCCTGTAGTTTCTTAGTGGCATTATTGCTGTGCATTGTGAGATTAGCCAGCTGTGTTCTCTCAGCTGACCGGGCCAGACTAAGCTTAGCTTTGAGCTGTCGGACCTTCTGGGCAACCTCCTCACGAGCTGCACGAAGATCACGAGCAGACACCTCGCCCTCCCTTTGACTGAAGCTCATCTGAGAACGCAGAGCGTTGATGGAGTCCTGCACACACCCATCGCAAACATACACGTGGAAGACAGCCATACAAAACAGCTCTGTAAAGACCTGTTGTTGAATTCTGACTTCCATAGCTCTTGTGAGTAGATATTACATATTAGTTTAATAATAGTTACTAAATAATGTATAGTTGTTACGTTATATTAAAACAATTACGTGCCAACTTAAAAAAAATGCATAATTCAGTTTACAACAAAGTTTAATGTGAAACATGCCATTCTAAGTAAACTGCAAAGTCAAAATTCTTCACAGTGTTGTAGACAGAAAAACAACATCTTTTAAGTATTTAATGCCTCTAAAATTGTCCTCACATTAAAAATATTATAGAAATCATTACAATTATGCTGCATGATGCCTGAGAGATTGTTTTGAGAAGGTTGTGGTAGAGAGGTATCCTACTCTACAATAATCCTTATCAAACAATCTGAATATGTTTACATTTTAACAATTGGATTGTACATTATACTTGGAAAAAACAGTGGAACTCCCCTCCATTACTACAGGCCTGCAGTTTAAGAGGTTGAGGTATTAAATGACATAGGCACAGTAATAGTGAGATCATGGAACACTAAAGAAACATAAATCTTGCAGAACTGATCTTTTCTTTGACCTGAATTTTCTGTAAGTGTCTCATCTGCAGTTCTATCTCCTGAGTGCTGCGCTGGTTTTTGGCATGAAGCGAATCAAAAGCAATGTGTCGGTCCTCTGTGGCTTCATTGTAACTGCGCATCACTTGCTGGAACTGCCGCCACAGCTCCTCCACTGTGCCTTCCAGCTGGATTCGTAGTGCATGCTTGTCCTCAATGTTCTATACAAATAAGAAAATGAAACCTTAAAGCTTTTTAACTAAGTTTTGATGACACACAGGTTTTGCCCCTTAGTTTAGCTGTAACTGAAAACATGAAAAATGTGGTACCCGGTTTTTGATTTCGTCATGGGTGCTCTGATATTCCTGTCTGGCCTCATTGTCTATTTCAGCATAGCGCTGCTCCATGGCGAAGCTGACATCCTCCAGATAGGCCTTCTCCTGTTGGTGCTTGGTCAGGATCTTTTCCCTGAAAATGTAACACATTCAGTGCACTAGAGTTGTGTTGTCTTTATAATACAGAACTGTCTAGCAAACGGAAGAAGCTATTTAAACACAATGTAAGACAAGAAGCTGCAAAATAGTTTGTGAGTGTATGTGTACCTCTCAGTATTGTACTCAGAGCTAAGTTCCTCAAGGCTGTTGTGCCACTGTAACTCCAGGGCAGCCAGTCGAGCCTTCTGGAGCTCCAACAAGCGATCCAGACTCTGAAGTTGGGCCCTCAGAGCCAATGCTGACTGCTGCTCTGCTTCACTCAGATCAGACACCAATGACTACAACAAATACACTGTGAATCAGAGCAGCTAAGACTTAACAGCACTTGCACACACATGCCAGTCATGTGAATGAGCCCAAATGTAGTTTCATTCTTTAGTTTTGCATTGGTGCTATGAGGCTAATGTAGTACTAGAACACCAATTAGCACTGTGCAAATTGCATGCCTAGCTTGCACACTTATCTCAAACTTAGTAATCTTAAATAGATGCATTTGTGTTGTAGGCACTGATCAAACTTTTTTGTGGTAAGCGACAAGTAGTGTCAGCTACTGTCAATTTTCCACCAAACAATTGCTTTGACCTTTCATTCAAACATGCTCATATTTATATTTATTTCTCAAAAAAATGCAAAGAAAAGTAAATTTTTATTTTGACCTTCACAATAGCCTGTTCTTTTGACATCACTTGCCAGACACCCCATGTTGTTTGCCACTGTTAGGTAATGCCAGCTGATGTGCAACTAATATTTTTCCACATGTTGAAACAGTTTCACTACTGCACGCTTGGTATTACGAAAGAAGCTTAAAGTGCCATAGGAGTATCTGCACTCCTGTAATTTTCAGATTACTTAGAGCTTAAAGATTGCTTATAGCACTTCACCATACACCACATACTCCAGTACTAATGAAATCTTTGGGCTTGACAAAAAAAACCTTTTTTAACAATAAAGATATCCTCTCAGTGAGAAATGTATTTAAAAACTTCTAATTGACATGAACCTGTCCATGGTCTGTAGGTGGAGCCATTTAGCAGTGTGTACAAAGACTGATCAAAATGTATTGCCAGTGTTGGACCACGACTCTTGCTGCAACCCACGGGACAACTGGGCCACCTGGTTAAGAACCCATGTCCTAGAGTACTTAGGTGTCAAAGTGTTTTTAAGCCTGTTGAACAGACCAGTGGGTGGCTAACATACACTGAAGCAGGCCTTCCTACCTTAATAACGCTGTCTTTGCGGTCAAGCACTCTCTCAAAGGTTTGGCTGAGGATTGCAATATCATTGCGCAGCTCTGCTGCTCGTGTCTGGCGCAGGACAGCCCGCCACTGCTGTGTCAGCTTGTGCTGATTTATTACGCTGTTTCGTTCTTCTTTTTGCAGCTTATCCTGCCAAAACACAAAAAATCAGAACTGGGCCTGAATGACATCAAAGTAACAAGTTAAGAAAGGGGACACATGTTTAAGTACACATATTTTATACATATCTAAGTCTTCTTTGTTTTTCCTTGGAGTGTGAGGTATGTCAGTGGGTCAGACAAACTGATTTGGCAAATTTTCTGCATGATTCTATCAGTATAAACCAGATTATGCAATCTTATCCACACTAGGCCGGCATGGCAGCAAGCTGGTGCATACCTAATTCTACTTGTTTAGTCTTCAGATGGATCAGATATCTGTGGATAAGATTAGACACTCCTGATGTAAGCAAAGACATTCAGTGTGGTTTGATGTGAAGTATACTATTTCAGAGAAACTGAAATAGAACAGTGGTGTTAGGAACCATTTAATGCCTGTAAGATCTACTTTACAAAATGATATTACATGAAATGAGTACAAATACATCGACTGACTAATGCCTAAGATATTGCTTTACAATAGTTTTATGAAAAGATTTTGGCCTACAACAGTTTCTATTTTATTTTACATACTTAAATATATGCATCATTTCACACTGAACCACTCTGAATGACTGCTTACATCAAACACTAAATCAGAATTTTAGGAAAATCTGTGGAATCTCACCTTGAGGAACTGAGTAAGCATGTCTTCTTTTCTTCTGGCCATTTCTTCCTCAGCCTGAGCTTTCTGCTGCATGTATACCAGCCTCTCCTCGTCTGTCAGTGCTACCATCTTCCCCCCTGTTCCCTTCTTCCCACCTTTCTTCGGCATAATTGCTTTTCCAGAACACCTAAAAACACCTGGTCACCTTACAATGGCACCTCCACTGAACGTTTAAAAAAAATAATACTAATGTGTCAAACAGACAAAAGGCTACTATAGCAACGAATGAGATTTAATCACTTTTCCCAGTAAGGCTTACCTAACATACAAACTGCACTGTAAACGTAGCTAAGAGTTTAAATATACATGCTAAAACAGAGAATACTTCTGCACTGAAATCTGATGTAATATCAATACGATTTTAGTTTGTCCAAGAGAGATAAAGTACTGTTAAGACTGTAAACTGAACATTTAACACTTACGAAGGTCCGGATGCAAATTTTCTGGCTGCCCTTGTTGACAGTTTCCAAGCAACAGGAGAGCGAGCCTGAAGAGTTCCGGCAGGTCCTGCGTCCCGACTCGTTCTGTTTCTCTTGCCTGTTTTAAGACCTACACTACGTGGACAAAAGTACTGGGACAGACCTGGTTTTTGTGGTTTGGACTATTGCCCTTAATTTCAGTGAAGGGCAATCTTAAAGCTTCAGCATACGAAGACATTTTGGACAACGCCATGCTTTGTGGACACGGTTTGGGGAAGAACCTTTTCTATTTTAGCATGACTGTAATCTCAGTGCACAAAGCAAAGTCCGTAAAGCCATGGTTGGATGAGTTCAGTGCGGAAGAACTTGACTGGCCCACACAGAGCCCTTACCCCAACCCCATCCAACACCTTTGGGACGAACTGGAACTGAGACTGTGAGCCAGGCCTTCTTGGCCAACATCAGTGTCTGACCTCATAAATGTTCTACAGAATAAATTGGCTCAAATTCCCAAAAACCTCCTTATAGCTGCAAAGGAGGGACAAACTCCGTGCTAAAGTCCATGTATTTGAATGCAATGTCATTAATGTTCCTGTTGGTGTAATGGTTAGACGTCCCAATACTTTTGTAGTGTATCTGGTGTCATGCACATTTGAATGATTTCCCTGATCTCAGTGCACCTGATTCAACAGATCAACTAATTTAACAAACCTCTCCTTAGTGGAGGCGGTGTGTTAAAACAGGTAAAAAAACTAAAATGTGCAGGAAAGGTGGCCTGCATGAGCTAATGAGCAACTTAAGCTGGGAACCACCGAGCTATTAAATCTCACAAATCAAGGATATATATGATTGTTATTAGTATTGTTGTTGTTGTTATTATTAACTTCAGTCTCGTTATTATTAACAACAACAGCAACGACAGCAATATTTATAAATGAATGAATGAATAAATAAATAAATAAATAAATAAACTAAGTAACCTGAAGTAACGTTAATGTCCACTGTGCTGTGAATTTGATTTGAAGAACGGTGTATGAACCGTGGCCTCGTTTGTGATATCCTTCCGCCATAAACTAACTCCTTTCCAGCAATTACGAGTAAAAATTATTGCTTACGTTTACAAGTTATACAAATAAACAGCACCGAAATACGATACATAAGTTATTTGTTTGTAACTTTTTTTCTGGATATAAAACGTTTGAAAGAGACTTTTTTGTGTTTGGCGGAGGGAGACGGTTATTCTAGCGGAGTCCCGCCTTTTCCGGTCCTCTTTCCTGCCTCCTGTCCAACATGGTGAGTGTGGAACGTGTTGGCTACCTACGAAAATGTGCTTTAATGTACTGTAATTCAGGTTTAAAGGGAGCAGTGTGTACATTTATAAAACGACGATGGTGTGGTGCTGTGTTGGAGAAGTCCATGTTGTGGAAAATGGCTGGATTATGCCGTTTTTGAATAATAAGTGAGCCGCTGGCTAACAACCATGCGCCTCTTACAGCAGGCCCCACTCAGACGGTCGCGTTTACTAACAGATCAGAGCTAAATAAACCTTTTGGACATTCTAGTTTGTTATATTGTCTTTATACTTTGCACATTAGTTTGCTTTTATTTGTGCTCTAGCGTTGAGTATTACGGAGGGTAAGTTAGCTGTTCGCTAATTCTTTGGTATCAGATATGATGAATCCTGTAAAACGTATGTTTAATCTTCATCTCAGTGCATTATATTCACAATATATTATTTGTATATAATTGTCACGCTATTGGCAGTGCTGATATTTCAGGAACCTGTTAGAAGCAAATGCCAGTCAGTGTTTTAGTGTAAGTATCGTGATCAATCACAGTATCAGGTTTTTTGTTTTTAATTAGTCCTGGTACTCCTGTAATCAAAACCTAATTATGTTGGTCAAAGTAATGCTGGCCATAGCACTTACTGACTGACTAATTTGCTTTTGATATGACAACAACAGTGTAATTGGAGAACTGAACCTGTTGGGGATTCATAAATTAATTCGTCCCAGTATTTAATATGATGGCATACAGTTGTTGCTTCCAGAAAATACGTTTTTGAAAAAAAAAAACATTAAAAAAATAATCTGCAAATAATCTCATAATCTAAGACATGAATGTTTAAGGGTGACAGCTCCACATAACCTGGCAATCAACAGGTGAGTTGCACCAGGAGTGTTTAAGCAGATAAATCCCAAAACTGTCCTGGACACCTTAAGGACTATAAAAGAAAATCCCAGAAATTCTCAAGTATGTTAATGAGTATCCATGGTTGTTTGTTGGCGAGTTCTATTGCAAAATAGTCATTTTAAACAAATTTAAAATCTAGATTAATTTGGATATTGCAGATGGGGAGATCTGATGTATAAACCTGAGACATACCTTTTTGTTTTAATAACCACAAAAATTTTGTTTAACTGCAGACCAAGAAGAGAAGGAACAACGGACGTGCCAAGAAGGGCCGTGGACATGTCCAGCCCATTCGCTGCACCAACTGTGCTCGGTGCGTGCCCAAAGACAAGGCTATCAAGAAGTTTGTCATTAGGAACATCGTTGAGGCTGCGGCTGTGAGGGACATCTCGGAGGCTAGTGTGTTTGACTGTAAGTTCAAGCTCTTTTAATGTATTTATCTTGGTGCAGTGAAATGATTTAAATATTGAGATGCCAGATCTAATTTATTACTTTTTTCTTTTATGTAGCCTATGTGTTGCCCAAGCTCTACGTGAAGCTGCATTATTGTGTGAGCTGTGCCATCCACAGTAAGGTGGTGAGGAACCGTTCTCGTGAGGCCCGCAAGGACCGCACACCACCTCCACGCTTTAGGCCCAGTGTAAGTGTACATCTTATGTTCACACTGAGGAGGGACACTGAGGTTTAGTTGTGCAGTGAAATGTGTTTGTTGGCCATAAGTACATTTATATACATGTTTATTACAAACTTAAATCTGACTATATACAAGCCTAGCTGTTGTTCATTGTGATTTATTTTTCCCCTCTTTTTATGTTTCCACAGGGTGCTGCTCCCAGAGCTCCCCCGAAGCCTATGTGAAGAATTGGTCAAAAACTGTACGTTTATGTACAAAAATAAAAAAATCACTTAAAACAATTCTGTTGTATGTGTTTGCCTTTGAGAAGCGTCAGGGTGAAGTTTTCTCTGCTTGTTCAGAGTCAATTTAAAATCATTTTACTGATTTTTTTTTTAACAGTCCTTTTAATACGGAACAAGGTCCATAAAGACATGGTTGGATGAGTTTGGTGAGGGAAAACTTGACTGTCCCACACAGAGCCCTTACCCCAACCCCATCCAACACCTTTGGGATAAATTGGAACAGAGATTGTGAGCCAGACCTTCTCGTTCCACATCAGTGCCTGCCCTCATGAATGCACTACAAAATGAATGGGCACCAATTCCATACAGAAACACACTTGTGGAATCAAAATCTTGTGGGAAGAGTTGAATCTGTTATAGCTGCAAAGACAGACCAGCTCCATGTCAGTCATGTATTTGAATGCAATGTCCTTGAAGTCAATGTCATTGGTTTAATGGTCCTGTGTCCCATATAGTGTATATGTTTAGCTTTACTGTGGTGTTCACCTTAAAGCATGTACCAAGTCCTATCTAGGATTAGATTCTTACATTGTTTATATGTATGGTTAGTCTAAAATAGTGGCATGAACTCTTGGGGATGCTTTGTTTGCCATGATTTCACAAGTATCTGATAATTCATTAATACTGAAGTAAACAAGAATATACTCTGAGAATTCCGCTTGTAACTTTTATTCAGAATACCATCGGATTACAGGATGCACCATTAGACCTCTGACAGCCAGTTCAAGAGCCTGTCTTTCTGTCTTTTTACAGAAAAAAATGTTTCTGTGGAAAGTTAATGATTTAATATTGAGTACATGACAATGGTACCAAAGCCCCTTGCAAGATATTACTGTGAAAGCTCCTGGAAGACTGAGCAGAAGTGGTCCTCAGTTCCTGAAGGAAAGCTGTGTTTAAGTCCTTTTAGTTAAAGAGCCTTTTGGATTGGGGATTGAGACCCTGGAACACCTCTGTGGAGTTTTCAGTGTCTTGTGCACTGATCTCAGATCTGTAAGCCATCACTGCATCTAACACGTTTTTGCCATCTGTTCCAGCCCAACAACCTACATAAATGCCTTGAAAGTGCTGAGTGTCACTAAGTCTCACTGATCCTCTTTGTGAGGTGTTGGTTCTTAATCACCAGCCTTTCAGACACACACATGCCCAGTGCACATAGCCTGATCATGAGAAGGTGATAATACAAAGAAGAAATCTTTATTTCATTTGTTGACTTTCATCACTACTAGTGGAAGGACATACTCTCTGGAGAGCAGTGGCTGAGATGGCTGATCCTGATGGAGATGGAGAGGAGAGGGTGATGGAGGAGGCTCTGGACTTCAACAGTGAGGAAGATGTTCTGCTGTACTTTGGGAAATACAGCGAGTCCCGGGCCGCCCTGCCTTGGGAGCAGCGCACCTTCAAGGAGAAAGTGATGCACCACATCGATCGGATTTTTCTGGTTTTCCTTGCCATTTTCTTAACAGTCCTGCTTTCAGAGGCGGCTTATAAGTTCTGGTACATCATCAGCTGGAGGAAGCTTATGGAGTTCGTGCTGGACTCTGTGTCCTACCTGTTCACACAGGTGGAGGAGGAGGCGTCATTTGAACTGTAATGACCATGGACGCTGTAGAAGACCACTTTAGGGATAGTGTAATTAATAGCGGGTGTTAACTTCAACATGTCTGATTCATGATGACATCGACAGGAAATAATGTGTTTTCAGTTTTTACTGTTATAACAGAATAAATCTGTTAACTATACATTTGCTTGTGCATCCTGTTGTCATATGGTGTGTTACATTATATACATCTGAATTAAGCCTTAATATTGTGGGGAGTTAATATTGTGAGGGAACCAAATCTGCTGCCATATAGATAGATAGATGGACAGAAAGACAGATAGATAGACTCTTTTTCTGCCCTTTAAATATATGTATTTTTTTATTTATCTACTAATACCTAAGTAGGAAAACAAGCCAAGTGGTGTGCCGTCCCCTAATTTACGCACAGAAACAAACTATATTACCGTCTATGACAGGTAGCTAAGGAACTGTGAGACCATTATCATTCACGAAGTTATCGTTTTCATAACACTTTACAAAAGGTAGGACAGGCACAGTGAGAAGCACTCATATTGCAATCTAGTACAGTGTTCTCCCGCATAGTCACGGTTTAGAGTTTGTGTCATCAAATTTCTGTGTCATCTGTATTCCACTTTTTAAAACATTTGCAAATAATGAAAGAGAGACAGTACAGTATTTAATATTGATTGTACAGACAAAAATTACACCAACAGGGATTTTTATGTAATTGCATTTAAATTCATAGACTGTAAAAGGGAGTTGGTCCCCCTCTTTGCAGCTGTAACAGCTTCCACTCTTCTTGGAAACCTTTCAACAAGATTTTGTAGTGTGTCCATTCATTCTGTAGAGTATTTATGAGGTCAGGCACTGATGTTGGACGAGAAGGCCTGGCTCGCAATCTCCGTTCCAGTTCATCCCCAAGGTGTTGGATGGGGTTGAGGTCAGGCTTTGTGTGGGCCGCTCAAGTTCTTCTACACCGAACATGTTTTTATGGAGCTCGCTTCGTGCACTGGGGCACAGTCACGCTGGAATAGAAAAGGTTCTTCCCCAAACTGTGTCCACATGGCGTTGTCCAAAATGTCTTGGTATGTGTCCCGATACTTTCATCCAGATAATGTACATTCGTGTTATGAAAGCTTCTCACCGCTGTCACATAAAGGCTCTAAATAGACGCCCCTTTATCGCTGTCCAATCAGAAGCAAGGATTTTCACGAGACACTTCAAGCGACCAATCAGATCGCTGGTCTCGGTTACTACCACGCCCATTTCACCTCGGCCTTTCTCTCCCGTCCGGAAATCGCAGCGTGACCGACGTTTCGTGTCTTTCGTAGACTTAAAGTAAGTTATTTTCGCAATAATACTTTAAGAATCTATAATGTTAAGACACAGAGTAACTGTTAGTACACAATAGTTGTCGTGTAGGCGAGAGTGAACTGTTAAATTGCCCCCAATAATGGTGAATAACATCATTAGCTCTGACAGCTAGCAGCGTGGTCGCCACTCCAGACAGAGCTCCATTTTGTTGAACTCCGAGCTGAGTAACTATAATTAGGCCAAACAAGAAAGCAAATACTGAACAAGTTCTGAAATAAGCGATTGCAGAAGTGTTTTTATATCCAGTTTAGATGGTGTGGCACAGAGTTGTACACCCAGATCACATAGACTTCATTTAACAACACAGGTCTGGCCTTAAAGTCTATCCAAACATAGAAACTTTAAAGATTCAAGATTCTTTATTTGTTACATGCATAGTTTAGGTTTTTCAGTACCTTGAAATGGTCAGTATGAAGTAGCAGTAATGTAACTGCCACCGCCTAGCCTACCATGTTCAGTGTTGTGTACTGTAAGGTAACTTACTTATCAGGTGCTAAAACATTATGTGCAATAGTTGTAACGTTACCATGTGAAATATCACTGTCAATATTACTTATGCTACTGAGCTCTACTACATGCAGTAACATACTCCTAGCTACCACCGTGTTGTTAGAATTCACTTAACTGTAAGTTACTTATCTGTAGTATTAATAACCAGCATTTATGTATATAGGCAGCGTATTTCATATTGTTTTTTTTTCTACAGATTTGTATGGGATTTATTTAGACTTTATATTGTGTTTTATATTTTTGTCTCTGTGTGTCTTTGCAGTCATAACATAAGAAATTTCCTCTAGGATCAATACATTTTTCCGATTTTGATTGTTAGCGTACTAATAGCATAAAGTACTACGCTCAGATTAAACCCCAGAGTAGTGTTACTAGCATACTACAAACTAAGAGTCGGTCAGTGGTCCATCTGTGTGCACAATTAATCCTACCCCAGGTTTAACAAGCTGCTGCAGATATAGTCCTTTGAAAGACAGTGGTACCTCACCGTTTGTCAGATTGGGGGAGAACTTAGCATTTTATGCATGCAAACATGAAGTGATTCATGGAAAACATAAGAAAAAAACATTAGTAGCTACCATGAACAAAGACAGATCCTTGTACAAAAACACTGAACAAAGATTTTAGTGTGCACATTGGGAAAACATGTCATTTGTTTACAACAAAGTTGATTTCCAAACTGAATCACCCAGAAGCTTGTTATGAAAGATGTGTATTCTAAAATGTAATGGTTCATACATTTTAGTGCACCTCCACTGGTTTGGGCCTTTTCATGATGAGGGAATTATTTTTAGAGAAGACAAAAATGACTTATTTTGAAAGTGACTGATGCTTGTAGCATTTGTTTGTGCTGGACTAAATGGTAATAAAGTCTTTTTTTTTTTTTTTAACCCCAGAATGCGTTACGTGGCCGCTTACCTTTTGGCTGTGCTGGGTGGAAACACCAGCCCCTCCGCCAAGGATATCAAGAACATCCTGGGAAGCGTGGGAATCGAGGCCGATGATGAACGCCTTAATAAAGTATGTATTTAAAACCCTACAGATTTAATCCAGTTATTGTTTCGTATCCAAAATATGGTATCCGTTTTTATCCAACTTGGTGAGGTTCCTTATAGATATGGTATTTACACTGTATGCATTTCTGGTGAATCAATGTAATATTTATTTTTAACTCTGTAGGTCATCAGTGAACTAAATGGCAAAGACGTCAATGAAGTCATGAATGCCGGTATGTTCATATTTAGTTTTACTCCTTTGGTTGCTTTTTCAACTTTTTTTAAATGAGTGGGTACATTTTTTTTCTATTGTCAACTTAATTGTAATTTTTTTTTCTGTAGGCCTCTCTAAGTTAGCCTCCGTGCCAGCGGGTGGTGCTGTGGCAGTCTCTGCCGCCGCTCCTGGTGGTGGTGGGGCTCCAGCCGGGGAAGCACCAGCAGGTAAGCCATTGGTCTTCTATCTGGATGAGTTTACTGCCCTTAAATCTAAACCTTAAATTCACATTATTATACAAGTGCAGATAATCTGCTGCTGAACAACTTAGTATTGCTGTCCTTATTTCTATAGAAATACCCAATTAAACGTGCAGATATTCAGTGTAAGGTACACTGCGATATTCGGTGTGCAGGGTGTTGGCATATAAGACATTTCAGAATACAGCCACTCCATTCTAGCCAGACAAGTTGCAGTTTCACCATTGTTTCACCATTATCATTGTTTAAAATGACTGTGAAATTATAACCTTTTTATTCAGTGTTGTGATTGAATTATTACTGACTAATATAAACTTTTTTTTTTATTCTAGCGGAAGAGAAAAAGGAAGAGAAGAAGGAAGAATCTGAAGAGTCAGATGAAGACATGGGCTTTGGACTCTTTGATTAATCTTTCTTTTCGAAACAATAAAAATGAAAAACATTTTGTGATGGTCTTCTGTTTGACATTTGTGCTCTAAAGGCCTGGTAGTGAACATAACCACTTACCAATTTGCAAACGTACCACACAGGCCTCTCTATACACATTTTCATTATTCTGATAAACATTTGAAGGTCTTTGAAAACTTGCCAACAGATCTGAGTAGGTGTGCTTAAAGGGAAGTTCAAGTCATGTCATCAAAATTTCATTACACACTCACTGAACTGAACAGAGTTCATATCTACAGTGCAAACAGCCATTTAATTTACTATGCAAAATGTGCAACGAACCTACATGTGTTCTGAGGTTTTATACATACTGTTTATGGTGACGTAGTGAACTATTTGATGTTCAGCCTACATGTGCCTCTACATTTGAGTATCACAAAAATATTTTTGAGGCCTACGTGTTCTAAAAACTATTGCAAAACAAGGCTACAGGCATCAGGCAGCATATACATAACACTGTAATGGCTTTCTTTGAGCCACTGCTTTGAATGTGGTTCTTATCACCACTGCTGTAAACAGTTCTGACTTTGCAAGTTCATGTAGTGTTTCATACCAAGCCACTCCAAAGGACTTCGAAAAAGCAATGGAACTCTCCATTAAGACATAGTATTGGAAACTTGCATTAGCACAACTAAACTTCACTTATTGTGTTTGAAATTGTTATACATCTTTTTTTTTTAAATCCAGACATGGAGAGGATTTTTTGATTTGACACTGTTTTACCATCAGTATCATAAAGCTTGGGTAGGCCCACTAATGGTGCGGATAGTAAACAGAATGGCTATGTTTGCATTTTCTATATAGTAACTGCTGATTCCTATTGCCACCATTACAAAGGAATCGCTACATTTCACTATTTCACAACATCTCTGAATGACTTTGTTTATGTCTGAATTAAGTAGAAATGTGCAAAAATGGGAATTCAATTTTCCACACATTTACAACACATACAGTGATGACGTGGTGACTCAGTCTGAATCAAAAGTAAAACTGAAGTTTTAAAGCTTTTTGTCACATGTAAGTAGGGGTTTACATTACCCTGAATGTTCTCATATAATGTAATTACACTTTGCTAGAACAGAGGGGCTGTTTTTGCTGCTTTTCAAAATGTTTAAGATAGTAATTACAATTTACATGTGTTTTGCGGCTGTAGAAATACCAATACACCAGTTGCATATCAAATGCTCTCAGTCTGTTCAAAAGATTAATGGTCATCTATATTATTGCAACCGATGTACAAAAATAGGTCCATTGTGCAACATTGCATTGTCATGTTATTATCACCGATGGGTCTGCCAGAGTAACCTGAAGCTTAGTGTCAGAGCTCAATATTATATGAGGAACCAGCACTTCTTTCTCTTCCTCTCTTCATCGTTGGACAATAAGCTGGAGAGCTTACAGGCAAGTAGATGTTAGCAACCATTCTTCTGGGTAACAATGAAATATGCCTTGGTCTTTATTCTAGGAGCACGTGCTGTAGCCCAACAGTGTGGAAGAACCAGCTTTTGAGAGCCTGGTCTGTTGCGTCAGCCTGTTCTATTTTCCTCAACTGATTTGTTCTTTCCATTGTGGTATTGTTGCCATGTAATAAACTGCACAATATTCAAAGATTATGTTTGCTAATTTGCTTAAGAAATTTTGATAGCAAAATACCATGAAAAGTATAGGCTGAAGAGGTCTTCCTTTGCCTTACAGGTCTGGAAGTTCACTGAAGAGACAATGAAGAACGTGGGAACCTCAGGCTCTGAGAGAAACAAGACAGCACACCAGTATGATCTACGAGAATGTTTGGGAAAAGAGCAAAGACAGGAGCATGAGAAGAAAGGGAGGGATGAAGAAGATGAGAAGTGTAGTGGGGCAGGTGAAGAAAGCTCAGAAAGGGTCTCTGAGCTACCAGAGGAGTACTATCATGGCCTAGAAGACCTTCCATGGAACCTGAACTCACTTGAGGAGTCTGTGTATCTTAGCCTGCCACAGTGGGTGCAGGCAGGTATGTGTGCTCCTCACAGCCAGGCAAAGCACTGTGTTCATGTAGGTCACACACTTAAATGTCCTCAGCATGTTCAGAGCTGCCACTGAGTGTATTTCTGTTCATTCTGGCTCTGGAGCACATGCTCTAGAATGGTGTAGGGTATCACCACTTTTGTCCTTGGTTTACTCACCTTTCCTCTATGTATCTGCTTCAACTAAATGTTGTAGATTGTAGAAAAATGAATTCATGATACACATAATGAATCCTAATGCATACTAAGGACATATTCATGTTACAAATTAATTTTTTCAAAATTTTAATTTACCCATTTCACCACTTCCCTATACTTCATTTTCATTAGTTACACATTTTCTGTTGATTATTTTGATGTTTAAACAAGTAATCTACAGATGTTTTGACAACTGAAAGTAAAAATCTTACATACTGATTTGAGCCAGTCATTTAATAAATGTGTGCTGATCAGCCACAGCATTAAAACCACTGACAGGTGAAGTGAATAACATTTATTATCTTTTTACAGCAGCACCTGCCAAGGGGTGGGATATATTAGGCAGTGTATGAAAAGTCAGTTCTTGATATTGGTATGTTAAAAGCAGAAAAAATGTCCAGTCATAAGGATCTGAGCCAAGTTATGATTTAAAAACAGCAGGCCTTGTGGGGTGTCCCCAGTGTGCGGTGGTTAGTATCAGTATGTACCAAAGGAAGTAGGAGAAGTGCCAATGCTGTCCCCTGACCACCACTGAAAGTGTTTGCAGTGGCATGTGAGCATCAGAAATGGGCCTTGGAGCAATGGAAGAAGGTGGTCTGGTTTTCTTTTAAATCTCATGGACGGCCACATGTGTGTGTGTTGGTAGGGAAGAAAGAGCAACAGGATGCACTGTGGGAAGAAGGCAACCAGGCAAAGACAGTGTGATGTTCTTGGGATGATTCTGCTGGGAACAGGGTACTGGGTCCTTTTACTCCAGATGCCAGTCCAAGCATCTTTGGCATGTCCTGGACAGCCTGATGTATGGAGACACCACCTTGCACCTTACAGACTTAAAGAATTTGGTGCTAACAACTTTGTTTCACATACCTCAACACACCTTCTAAGGTCTTGTGGAGTCCAAGGCTCAATAGGTCAGATCCGTTTGGCAGCAAGACGGGCAGATGGTTTTAATACTATGGCTGATCTGTCTATCATTACACAGTAGTGGTTAATGTTCAAAACATCTCTTTATAAGTAATCTGACTACCATCTCTACAATAATGTTAAATTACGCAAAATGTAATGTAATGTTTAAGGGACAATACGTTTTTACATTTTTCTTTTTTTCCCCTAAAGCTCAGTTGCATTGTTTGTGTACTTTTATATACTAAAACAATTATTTTAACATGATAATTTAATCCAAACTTTTTTGAGCCCATAGTCTGTATTAAACAGATTATTTTAGTTACCGTGCCTTTAAGATTGATATTTGTAAATAAATTCTGTTCTGACTGGCTGGCCTGTGTTGTACATTATTCAAAACACAGTCTGCACAAAACATAATTGTCTAACCTTTTTATTGTGAAAAGGCTGCTGTAGGCTGAAAGGGCAGCTACGTGCTAATCTGTTGGTTCACAGTAACAGTGAAATCAAAATTGGCAGTGTTTGCAGGTTAGTTCCTGTATGTGGGCAATGTGGACTAATAGTGATTTACATCTTACTTCCCACACAGGATGTAATATTTCATAGGCCTACTGTAATTGACCACAGACACTTGTCACATTTGACATTTGTAACAGACAGTGGCACATTGTTTGCTTTGCATGTATCCTTCTGTAGAGCCTAATTGAATGTTACTATTAGCTGTTTACTTATATATTTAAGCAATACTTTTGACTTGCTACTCATATATTAACCTCATATATATGTAAATTATAATATAAGTAAGATCCTGCTGGTGTGATTGGACATTTTTTCAGTGATGCACACAAAGCACAAATAGTTCCCCCATGTGGAGAATCTTCAGACTGCTGAACATGTCTTTGTAATAATGCCCTGAGGAGACCTTGTTCATTCAGATTGCAAACTTCTAACATATATAACTATATAATTTTTAAATGAGTAATAAAGGCATCCCTAGTGTCTGAAATTGTTCGTAATGTCCCCTATTGGTTTAGCAAACTTCTATGCTAGCTACATTAAAGACTTAATGTCAGAGCAAATAAAAAAATGACTTGTCAAAAATATTTGGTACTGAACTGTTGTGTTAACGACTGAGTAGTTTACAATTATTGTTATGTTTAAAAGCATTAAATACTGTTTTATTCTCCAATTCTAGCATTGCTCTGTAACCTGGCAGGCCAGTATGGCATCTGGATGTTCCATAACAACTTTCTGCCCTGTCGCCTGATGTCTTACTTATTTCTACCCTACACTTTGCCTGCCACTGTGATTGTCTCAGTCAGCTACAGGTTAGAGTTAAAAGAAAAATTGCCATTATTTGAGCCTTTCTTACTAATGTGTAAGATAATTTCTTACACATCTATTACAATACAAATGTACAAATGTAATTGCCAGAAATTAGAAAGTGCATAATGAACATATTCCTTTGTGCGTGTGTGTGGGTGTGTGTATGAACACTATATAGGTTGCTCTGCTGGACAAGACAAATTCTCCAAAAGGCTCTGAGAGTTTTGACAAATAATAGACAGACTGTGGAGCTGTTCTCTTTGCTTGACTGGAAAAGACACTTGCAGAGCAGGTAAATCCTGTAAGCATCGGTCTCCCAGGGCACAGCTGGGTAGTTAAGCAGAAAAACAACAAACACTTGCCTAGTGAGACATAGTGTCTGGCTGATTTCTCTCAAATTCAACAGCCAGATAAAACTGAAGCATGGTTCATTAAGTAAGATGGTTTTGTTGTGAAGTATATAATTTCTCTTGAGATGTTATTCTTGCATTTTTCAGATTACCACCTGTGCCTTCGCCAGTTTTGCAGTTTCCACCTACGGTTTGTTTGTCCACAATGTGTACGCCTTTTGTACCTTCTCCCTCTGCTCTGTGTTCTCCTTTTTTACCTGCATTCCCTTTAAAGCCCCTTGCTGTCCTCTGGCTTGCTTTGTGTGTTGTTCCACGGTGCCTGTTGGCCTCTGCTTTGAAGCATTTAAAGCTCGGCAAGCAGGTGCAGTTTCTCCACTCACAGAAGTGCTCTGGCTGCCTTCAGCTGTCCAGCACCAACCACACCTACATTAAGAGCCTCAAAACCACATTCTTTGCCTTCCTCTTTAACCTTGAACTAGAAGTCGGCTGCTATTGTCAAGCAAATGTGAGAGAACACCTTCCTCAAACTGAGCTAAAAGTAGGCCATGTTCTATGCCCTGTGGAGTGATAATGATGTGTTAATTATGTAGAAATCCTGCCTCACCCATGTTACCTAATACACCTAAGGACTGACATAGCACCGGTTACTTATTAGTAGCATATCAGAGCTCGTGCTGTTTGTCTTAGCACCTTTTATGTCTTCTAACGGTGAGCTATGACTAGATGCCCAGCTTCATGTGAAGGTAAAGTCTGATTCTGCAATGTAATGACATTCATTTCTACAAAATATAGTTTGAATTAAACAGATTATTTTAGTTACCGTGCCTTTAAGATTGATATTTGTAAATAAATTCTGTTCTGACTGGCTGGCCTG
>JBBPCY010000109.1:20630171-20642011 GCA_037974405.1 Brachyalestes nurse
ATATCTTAATGCCCAGCAAGTGTTTTTCAGCATCAAAGTTTAAGTAAATGCTAAAAAAGTGTAAAATTAAAGTAAAATTAAATTAAAGTAAAGGTGTTTCTTTGCCATAAAAGAAAGAAAGACAATAATTTAACAATAATTTGTTAAATGTATGTTATTCTAGAGTTTTACTGTCTTCACTATTAAATGTTGAAACCCTGTTGGATGATTTCTTTTATTGACCGATCACCTCAAATATCACCAAGTTAACACACTGAAGTTGCCTTATAAATCAGGATTGTGTGAAAGAACAAATTGCCCCATGTTAGGGTTATACAGGTTAGTATCTGTCACTTTCTGCCTCTTGTAGATGTAATCAGTCTTTCTCCAGCCTTAATGGGAGAGTAAAGTGTTCCAGCCACAGAACTAGACAGACCAGGCCACCCTAAACACTGCAAGACTAGAACAAAATGGCTGGTCATTAATTGTTGATAGCAACGTCTCTCCGTCCCTAGGCTGACCTCGTGGTGCACCTGGCCAGTTAAGTATATGAGAAGGAGTGTGTTGGTAGCTTATTAAAGTGATTACCTGCGCTTGTGTGTTTTTTTTTTTCTTTTCTCCACTTTCCTAATTGGTCCTAACAGGGGCTATCAGCTCAGTGTCGGGTTCTAGAGATAAAGCTCAATGTGCCTAGACAAGGTTAAGGGGTCACCTCAGCGCCTTTTCATCTAACCCCATTCACAGATATACCTTTCTGAACCATTTATTTCCTCTTGGAGATCATAATTAATTATCTTCTTTTTTCCATAGCGAAAAATAATGTGAGAACATTGTTTTTGATTTGTGACACAAAATCAAAATATGAGCCAATTGTTAAAACCTTGTAACTCCATTTTTGTAGGTTTTTAAAAAGAAAACCCAAAATCTTTTTAACGTAATCTGAAAATACCAGCTTTCATATACAGTGTGGTAAAGTTCTTAAGTGAGTAGACCAACAGAAAGAGCCCAAAAGTTCTATTTTAAAAACATTTTTGCCTTTATCTGTAAAGCTACCACACTGAAAATACAATGTTTTGTTTTGACAGTGACAATTTATGTGAAACATTAAATGGCATTAAATGACTTCTACAGCTTTTTTCAGCCCAATGCCTACCTGCTGTATCTGTAGCCTACAGTCGATTACCACAAACAATTGTTTAGACACGTTTTCCTGTGTTTAGAAAAAGGACAGAATCTCAAGCGCACAAAACACACTCTTGAAAAAAGTCAATGGGCAGACGCTGAAGATGTCCGCTCAAATGTCGGCCTCCCCACCATCCATCTTACATAACCGATGTATTCCAACAGCTTTCTCTTACATATCATATAAATACTATGGGATAGCATTGCTGTCTCAGTGGTCAATATTTCATTACCTGTGCTGCACTTTCACCTCCAGACAGGGCCGGTCCTCATGAGTGAATGTCAACCTGGCTCAACCCGTATGTTAATGGTCACCTCTGAAAACAACCTTAGGAACCTGCTGAGACACAATTCTCCCATGCAACATGGCTAAATTTGGTGCATGGAAAAAATAATCATGTGCAATCCATGTGAACACTTCAAAACTCTACTTTTTTCAGTGTGGAACAATGGATGATTCTTTTATACCATCATCATAGTAGCTTCACACAGTAAGCATGTTCTCACTGTCTGATCAAAACCATATAATTCTGTGTTTTATTCATTATTTATTTATTGATAGCCTAAATGGTCACTGTCACATTTGTAATTTGAATTGTTTTCCAGCATTTATGTATATTAATCATTATTTGTGTATTTATTGATTGTCACTGTGCCATCACTCTCAGGCTAAAACCAAGCTAAAAACGCTAGTTATTTATAGTTTGTTTGTATGTTTATGACATCAGTTTCAAAATGCCAGCTGTGCGTTATATTGCATGAACTTGTCATGATGAATGGCCCAATGGGAATGAACTTTATTAGGAATTAACATTAATAGCTAATAATATCTTTTCCTTTTCCGAAAGGATTTTCTTGGAGACAGGAGGATTTGTTCTGACAGTATGTCCACTCAAAGAGAACATGCTACCTGTACCTATGAGATCATTTTGTTGAACTGCGGGTCAGCTGGACTACTGGACAGTCATATATGTAATGCAAAACCCAGATCGAAATGTTCTGTCTCAGCAAAGTCACACAGTCTCAGTCAATGGCTGGAGGCTAAACATGCGGTAAAGGCAAGAGCTGCACCCCAATCAAAACAGGGTTCAGGAAGAAAAAAGCTGCAGTGTCAGCTGCTGGGTGAGTTCGGATGTGGGTTTTCTATTTCACCCGCACCAGGAAAATTCAAGACTGGCAGAGAAACGGCCGTCGAGAGCATTTCGCTGAACAGGAATAGGAATGCCACTCAAAAATGAGGCAGCTGTGAGGATTGTTCAGGGGTCCGGCATGTGGACTTTTACATTCATATTGATTCAGGTGCTTTGTTCCCAATAACATTCAAAACCTGCTGACCTTTACCAGCAAGGCTCCTCTCTGATAATGAGCGCTCTGAGATTCATTCACACACACACAGCCATACAGGGGTGCACAATGTGTAATAAAAGATTAATGCTCGCTCATTGTGCAGCAAAGCTGTGTTTTGTCTCTGTCACTGATAAAATCCACACACTGTGCCAAACAATCTTAGACACTGGCTCACCAGTCCATCTCCAGGCAAGCAGCAGTGACTGGAAACCATGTGCATTTATGATAACATTATGTTAGATCTATATTTCTCCCAGTATTTTTATACTCTTTTTGGTCAAGTATTTTTATACTCTTCAGAAGGTGCAAGAAAAACATTTTCTTTTTTAGTTTCTTGTTGAACCCTTTTAATGCATGGTTCTTCAAAGCACCTCTCCTGTAAAAAGATGCGCCCTTTAAAGTTTAAAGAACCTCTCTATAATGTAAACATTCGATATGAATTTAAACTTTTTCCTGGAACTGTACATCCAGGCGAAGACGCATGCAAAAACCTTTATTTTTAACACTGTAGCTCCATTTTGTTCTTTTCTGATGAATGTTTATAGGTTAAGTTTCATTCTGATGTGTTTGCTCAGCACCTAGACTCCCAAAGGATCTCAAAAAGAGAAGCATAGCACTTATCAAACCTCAATTCCTGTGTTAAAAGGTACTGTTTGAGCTGCAGTTCTGCAGGGCATTCAATATTTGAGTAACATTTTTGACAAACTCTTTAAGTTGTGTTTTAGTAGCTACATTCAGTTTTTCTACACTTTTAGAGGAGGTTGGGTTAATCCTACTCTTCCTACAGTACCACTACCAGCAATACCAGCCTCATAAAGCCTGCACCAAACAAACCAAACAAGGAGGCTTCTATATAGGATAAATGTTTAATAAAAGGCACTCAGGATATCATGAATAAAATATAGTGCTTATATGATCAACTTTATACAGCCATCGCATACATTCATGAGTTGCCAAATGCAATCTTGACTTCAAAGCCCTAAACTATTACAACATTGTCATATCGGTCATTGGACTCAATCTAGAAATTCAAAGAGATCTTCTTAAGACTTGCAATTGTAAATCCATTCTGACATGGAATGCATGCATGAGTGTTTTGTCCTTTAAAATTGTCATTGACAATGAAGGATATATTGTTGAGACACTCTTTCTCTAATCAGAGCAATTTTTTTCTGAGATAAAGTTGAATAAACCCATGTTTAACATGCATTTTTTCACATCTTCTCAATGATCTGCATTATATACACATACTGTAATTTGCTGGTATAAGTTATTAAATTAATTGTGAAAATGTGTAGTTTCTTTTGAAACAGCTGCGCTGTATTGCTTTAATCAACATTTATGCATATAAACGTCTGCATATCATTCAAAATATACTATTTACAAAAATGTGCATATAATTCAAATTAAAAAGGACAGACATCACAAAAAAGGAATTCCAGTCAATTGTAGCTGCATAGTCAGAAAGTTATTTAAAGGGTATTTTATACATAATTAGAGCTATTTCACTAAAGAATGAGCAAAGCCCGACAATAAACAATAATAAATGATGTCTGTCATCTCAGGAAAACGAAAGAGCCAAACTGCCACCATGCATGGGAAGTTGGACATACTGTGAATGTCATTGTGTCTACTGCCTATACTGTATAATTCAGGACCAGTGTGCCATTGAAAATACCTTAATATGTCACATTTTAGAGCAATTGTTTCAGAGAAATAGAATAATTTTGTCTGTTTAATATTTACATTTTGGAGACTGCCTTGGTTGTTTTTGTTACAGTGTGTCACATCATGCACAGTGCCACAATGCTGTGTCATTAGAATGGCTACTCAGTTCAGCTAAACTACAATGATGCAAGGCAGTTAATAGATGCTACCTCTTTCTTCCATGTGCAAGCTGCCTAAATGAGCATTTCTCCAATACAGTATATACATATCGGAACTAAGAGGTAATTCTGTAATCTTATCACTAAGAGAGATCACCTTACGCAAGCTGTGCACTGTTCAGGCATAACTATCTTCAGTGTGCATATTAGGAGACCAGTGAACTATCGACTAATATCTGTTTACTCTATTGCTAGCAATCTATCATAATGTTTAAACCCTACATTCTTTAGTGCTTATTTGTACAGCATATACCAAAGCTTCAACTGGATGACTCAAACCAGCATATGGTGCATGGTCCAGCTCTAGAAGTAGCTGAAATGTCAATTACTTGAAATAAGTGCTTAATCAACACTAGGTGCTGGCAATTATGTGGGCATTTCACTGCAAAGTAAATTTAGGGGCATTCCAGGCTACAGATGAATTCTCCACATTTAAAGTAAATGATATTATACCAACACCTGTGTAAAAGTGGGGCAACCAGCAGATGCTGTTGTGACTTAGTGGGTTGTGTAAAAATAGCACAATAGCATGCATTGGATACAGTTTTTGAATAACAGGTCTGATTGGCTATGACTACCAGGGCAGACGTTTCAGTGACATTAAAAGATGGGCAACAGCTTGATGTCAGCTTTGTCTTCTCACAAGCAGCAATGTCAAAGGTGATGTCAGCATGGAACTCTAAAGGAACGACAAGTTCAGCAAAGTGCAGTGGTGGGAGGAGGCTCAGAGTGCAGAATCATGATTCCTTAAAGTTCATTTGAGGGGCTCTGCAAAACAAGCACCTAATTTCTGATCAATTAAATGCTTCACTCAGTCGCTGACTGGTTCCTCACAAAATGCTGTATAAGTAACTATATTTCTGACTGTTTTTGGTTCCATACTTATTAGCCACATTTGCTGATAAGCTGCATAGAAAGCATTAAAGGGGAATCAACTTTAAAAGTCTCTAACAGTATCCCACAAACCTTTTAGGTGGGCATTTTTCACCCAAGGAGTTTTGAGATGCAGCATATTTATATTTCTGAGGTGTTTTTCAGCAGCCTTTGGCCAGATCTCCGAGGTCTTTCTGAGGTTTCCAAATATGACAGCACTTACCACAAAGGTGCTGCCATTGTATGCATAGCATTTAATACATAAATGAAAATCTAAATTATTCATTTGTCAATCCAAAAGGTTTCTAAGTGCATTGTTGCTTAGTCTTATTATTGCTAGTCATGCTAATTTAGCAGCACTATTCTCAAGGAATACCATTTTTCTCAGTCTGCCAATTCCCATTGCTCTTGTCCAATGAATAGTTGCTCTCGTATTTCTCATCAGAATTTTTTTGGTTTGCAGCAGCCTCTGCAGCTGCATCCACGACAGACTTCTCTGCCTGCTCTGTTTCACGATGGTAGAAATAGTTGAAGTTGGAAACAATAACAGGAACAGGAAGAGCAATGGTCAGTACACCAGCAATGGCACAGAGGATTCCCACCATCTTACCCCCCAAGGTGACTGGGCACATGTCGCCATAGCCAACGGTTGTCATGGTAACCACAGCCCACCAGAAACCCTCTGGGATGCTCACGAATTGTGTTTCGGGTTCATCAACCTCAGCAAAGTAAATGGCACTGGAGAAGAGGATGACGCCTATGAAAAGGAAAAAGATGAGCAAGCCAAGCTCTCTCATGCTGGCTTTCAGGGTCTGGCCCAGAATCTGGAGTCCCTTGGAGTGACGTGAGAGCTTGAAGATTCTGAAGACCCTCACCAATCTGATGACACGTAGAGTGGCAAATGACATGTTCTGGTTAGCAGCTGCGTCATCTCCATGGGTGGCCATTAACTCAGTAATCACAGTGATGAAGTAGGGCATGATGGAAACAATGTCAATCATGTTCATGATGTTGCTGAAAAACTCACTTTTGCTGGGACACACAATGAAGCGTACTCCTACTTCAAAACAGAACCAGATTATACAGACAGTTTCTACTACAAAGAATGGATCTGTGAAGACAGATTCTTTGGTTTTGGGCAGAGGGCTTGGAGACAAGAGTGTGCCATTAGCATGACGGGTCAAGTTAACAATTTGATTGGGGAATTCGTGATCATCGCGAAACTCTGGGAGTGTCTCTAAGCAGAAGATACAGATGGAAATAGTGATGACAAGGACAGACACTAATGCCACGGATCTGGCAGCACTAGAGCTCTCTGGGTACTCAAACAGAAGCCAGAACTGACGATGAAGTTCACTTGTCGGTAGCTGAGGCTCAGGTTCTTTGATGAAACCTTCGTCCTCCCTGAACTGTTCCAACACCTCGTGGCCCAACCGGTAGAACACCATCTCATCTACAAAAACATCCAACGGCACATTTGCTGGTCTGCGGATCTTGCCCCCAGACTGATAAAAGTACAGGATTCCATCAAAACTGGGGCGGTTGCGATCGAAGAAATACTCGTTCTTCATTGGGTCAAAATAATCAATGCGCTTCTTGGGGTCTCCGAGAAGGGTGTCAGGGAACTGGTTAAGGGTTTTGAGTGTCGTCTCATACATCATTCCTGAGACATTGATGACTACCCTCTGGTCACCCTCCTCAAATTTCTGCTTTTCCCCAAACAAGTCCTCACAACAGTCTTTAGCCACCTTGCCTAAGAGAGCCTCACTGGGACTACCTTCGCTATTCATGAGTACCTTCCAGTTAGAAACAAGACTGTTGCAGCTTGATGTCCCTTTCTTTGTTAGCGTTGTGGGAGAGGTGGGTGTGTTCCCAGGCCTTCTCTGCCTCTGTGGTGAATGTGTTGGTGAGTTCATGCCCGGTGTCATCTGGTTCGCTTCCGGTGCCTCTGAAGTTGGTGAGGTGGGGTATCCTGAATCACTAGGATCTCCCAGGTTGATTCCGATGTCATCCAGGTTCTCAAAGTTGACCAGAGGAACCTCCATGACCTCCCTCCCCTCCACAGGGTACGACAGAGCTGCCTAACCCAGGATGAATGACCAAAGGGTTGCCACGAGTGGAGAGCAGCCTGTTCACTGTACAGTTCAGATTGCAGCAGGTTCAAAAAGGGATCCAGGCTTGTTCTGACTTGTTCTGCAGCAGTGAGACGAATCTCAAGACACCGTCACCTGATCTGCAGACAAAGACAAAGAGAAAAGAACAGCTGTGTCACTGCCCAGCTGGTGTAGGTGGACTTCTAAGTCAATCTACACTCCTCAGAGTAACAATGTACATTAAGGAAATATATTTCTTAGGGCCTAATGACTAATTTACATAAATAAAAATATTTTTCTTCAGCTGTTATGCCATTATTCAACGCTTGTTATCCAGATTATTCTCTTAGTCTCCTTGCAAACTCCTTGGATGTACCTCAATATTCATCAATAATGCATTAAAAATAAACAGCATATGTATCCCTTTCCTCTGTGTCCACTGACCAAGCATAATTGCAAATGAATCATCTAATAGCTTATTCCCTCATAATCTCCTGAGTAAATTCCCTATTACTGAGCCCCCAGCAGCATCTCACTACACACACCTCACAGCTCAGAACTGTACAAGAGACTAATGCAGCTGTGTCAACCCGATTTTGCACATGTGTCTAAAGGGAGTCATCACTCAACAAAAAGAGCCCCTAATAAAGCCTGAGTGAAGCATAAGCAAATAGAGGGGCAATCACCACACATTACAATTGACGTAAACACTCTCCTACAGTCACATTTAGCACTCAGTACATATATTCTCATGTTTACTATTTCAGTAGATATAAACAGCAGAACTTACATTTTGTTAGCAGTTTCTTGTAGCTTCTTCAGAAGAATAAAATAAGAAGTCACTTTTCTAATGCTGTCCCAGTTGGGGTCTGCCTCCAGCCAAAGACAAAGGTGAAAGTACAAGCCGGAGGTCCAGTTCAGGTCCTTTATCATCAGCCATCTATTTTCCAGAGTTCAGTGGAGATAGGTAACCATAGCCTAAACAGAAGATTTAAACAGCTAGCCTGCGTACCACTTGACACCGCAAAACCAGCGGCAGCTAAAGAGAAAAGCCACTGGCTCCATGACAACTTGTGCAGAGACACTGCACAGCAATGCACCTGACACCTCTCACCTTCGCTCTGTGTGATATTCCACTGCCCCTATTAGTATACAGCAAGGCCTGTCCTTTCCACTGTAGTACTCAGGTAGGTGAGTTACCCTGACGCTGTAGTTTCATGTGGCCATGTGGTTTCTTTTGTAGTGCTGGCAAAATTGATCTTACTTTATTTGTTGTTAGCAAAAAATGCACACCCATTTACAGTTGGTGTAAGATTTCACAGAATGCCCTGAATTTGCTATTTTAGGTAAAACACAACAGACTGAAAAAGTGTTTGTTACAATAGCATAAACAAATTTCACAGCTTCCCTGGCTTTAAGGACCACTTACGTTGCCATCTGTTTCAACCCATTCATTCACAGAGTGCACATAATCGTCATTAATAGGCTTACATTAGTGTAATATAGAGACATGAAATAAACTTTAGATGTGTGATCATTCTAAATAGTCTAAATAGTAACGTTCTTACTAAAGGCATTAGATTCAGTGTAAAGCGAATACATTTAGGAAGCAAACTTATTACAGAGCCTAAAAGAGCCTTTAAATGATAATTCAACAATATATCATCACTGCTTCACATTAACTTAAACTGCTTTACATTAACTTTACATTAAATTAAATTGGAAGCTTCTTTCTTCTCCTGTAAACAAAAAGATATGTTAAAAAGTGTATTTCTTGAGTGTTGCCACAGAAGAATAATTTTAGTTCCCTAAACAAATTGTTTGTAACCCGTGTGAACTGTGTAAATGTGTGAAAGACATTTTAAAGGTCTTCGCATAATGTAAAGACTGTTCACCAGTTTGACTTCTACCTAGAAACTTTACATTATGTGCAGATCTTTAAGCTTTAAAAAGGTTCCTCGCTCTCATTCATCTTATTTACAAAACGTTTTACCAAACAACTTTTCACGGAAAAGCTATTTAGGGAGCTATAATTGTTCTTCGGTGGCATCAAACAAATATCCCTTTCAGCCACTTTAGCTTGTTAAGGTTTTGTGCATATGAGAAATGAAAATTGCAGATTGTTATATCTTGTTGGCCTATTTCATTTTCCAGTCTCTATTCTTGAACGGAACTTAGAGTCTATCTAGTCAGGCGGGAAGCATAACCTAGTTGTGGAAGTTTGTGCGTAGCTTGCCTAGATATTTGCCTAGATATGCAGGATGTCACAGGATGCAAAATAATACCAAATGAGAAAATCCATATAGTAAGTCAGATTACCTAAGTGTATGTGAATATAAGAAAGCCAAGACTCATGACAGCAGACCTTATATGGCAAGTTACTGATTGTATGGAATGTAGTAAAAATAAGAAAAAGGTAGTACAGTTTCATCAAGAGCTTTCTGAAGCATCAGATGTGGAACTGCTTGGGATTCAACACTGAGGGCATTAGTCAGGAATAGAGAATTGGCAGATGTACTACTGGTTAACACAAACAAATGCTAGTTTCTCAAAATCTGTGGCTTACATGTAATATGAGTAGAACAAGAGCTCTGTGATCTGATACAGTAATAATTATGGTGATAAATATACAATGTTATGGTTCAAAGAGTCTAACTAACGTGTTTCCAGAGATGTAGTCTAGATCTCAGAGGTTGTGTTGATGGCCAATCTGAGTACATTTCTTCATTAAGTTAATTCGTTCTACATTGGTTTGATTCGCATGAGCACAGTATCTAATCCAGTAAGATGTAAAGTGTGGTTTATTCTTCTGGTCCTGCTCACATGTAGAGTTCAGCAGGTTTAACATAAAAGGGTGAGGAAGGTGACAGATGCCTCTATTCTTATGCTGCTGCGCTTTTATGGGAAAGTGCTGAAGATGTAAAAACCATATGGAGAGATGATATCTATATCCCTTTGCGGAGTGTGTGCATGCAGTTGTGTGTGTGCATACCAGGGTGCATCAATCATAAAAGAGGAGGAAAGTTTCCCCGGATACGGGACAAGGATAAAGCCATTGTTTTTAGACTGGTAACATCTGGTATTATTTGCTGACTACACACTCACTGCTGTAGCGTGGAGGACGGAGAGTACTTTGCATGATGTTAGATCATTTGTCAAAATTCCTTACCATTTCTGAAGCTTTTGCACTGATTTTTAGGTGAAACAGAAGAGACTTTTTTGTCTTATTTTCATATTTGTGTGCACTCTCATTTGCAGTTCAGGAGTTTATTGCCCAAGACTGTAACTTTGTCACAAAATACAAACTTTAAGCCCAACTGAGACCTGATATACTGACAATTAGACAGATTCTACCACATAAATACATTAAGACTTTACACTCAAATGATTTGTATTCAGAACCAGATGTTATCCATACTCTTGAAAAAGTAAACATTGAGTTTCTAAATGCTTCAGAGCTATGTAAGCTCTCATCACATGTAAAGAGAATAAGCGAATAAGTACAATAGGCAAACAAAACAAGCTCATTTACCACCTACACAAACTACTGTAACCCTTTAAACTTCATACACTTTCCCATTCTAGCGTTTATAATTCAGAAAATACATGGAAAACTGCAAAATAAATGTATTATCTAATTATATGAGAAGGGACCTTCTGTCTTTTAACTCATGACTCAACATCAACAAATAAAAAGTAGCTAATGGCATCGAGCCCTGTATGACAAGACTTTAAGCATTTTAATACCCAAAGCATCACAAACGCATTCTGCCATATGCAGGCAAGCACACTCTCTCACACGCTCACCCTCGGCCGGGGAGGAGTCTGAGGGATACTCACCGGGGCGTCCCCTAGACTGAATGCTTCTGTATGAGTGTTTTGCTCCAGGTGGCCTGGGTCTCTCTCTCTTTGTTTCTCTCTCTCTTTCTCTCTTGCTCGCTCCTTTTCTCCCACCCTGCCTGCCTTACAGTCAGATCCCAGCAGCCCTGGGATCAGTTAAAGCTCTCCCTCCGTAATGTTATGCCTCCTGAGTAACCTGAGAACCATGGCTTCCATCAGTCAGACACATAGCCATGCTCACACCCACCCACACACACACACACACACACACACACACTCACACATGCACACTTGGTCTTACCTGTCACATTCTGCTCACTTTAAAAGTTGTTGTGTGTATAGGTCACCTGGTGTCCCCCTCTGCCTCTGTATGCCCCAGGGCAGAGGGCTGTGGGGGTCTAGAGGAGAGACCCTCAGCACTGGAGCCAGTTCGCCTCTGAGGCTCCTCAGCAGGATGGAGAGGAAAGAAAGGACGGAGAGACCTGAGCTCCTGCAGAGTAAGCAAACACTGTAACATCTCCAGAGTGTGCACACACACACACACACACACACACACACACACACTTTTACACACAGACACATTCATCTAACCCACCCCACACCATACACACCTCAGCCCCCACCTTCATTCCCAACCCAG
>JBBPCY010000109.1:20657644-20671707 GCA_037974405.1 Brachyalestes nurse
TCTCTCTCTCTCCCTCTCTCTTTCTCTCTCTCTCTCTCTCTCTCTCTCTCTCTCTCTTACCCTCTCTGCCTATCTCTCTCTCTCTCTCATGCCTAGCAGGTGTGGTTATGCTCAGTACCAAGCCAACAGTGCTCTGTTTGAGCCCTCTATAGGACTACATTCACACTGCACATCATCTGACTATAAGGTGGTGAGCCGGTGATTTTTTTCTTCTCTGCAACATGTCTCCATCCCTTTCCTAGTGGCCCAATTTCTCACACTTTGTGCTAAATGCAATGGCGAAGCTGAGCTTGTGGCTAAAAATGACATTTTAATTCATTTGGAACATTTTAAGCCTCCTTGTCTCGCAGCTTGGAATGTCAATTAGTATCTCATATTTATTTGTGCGTATGAGGGATTTAACAAAGCAGAGTCAGGTGGACTAGCAAAAAGCAAACCTGATTTCTTATCATTTTTGTTTCGCTTTTTGAAGCACCTTGTTATATGAAATATCAGTAAATTATCGCTGACAGCAGCTTTACCATTGTATGTCTGTACATTTGAGGCCTGAATATTAAGGATAATTAACAGCCATTTAGATTTGTAATGTCTAGGGAGAAGCTCCTTTGAAAGGATGTACCCATCTAAAATATTCAGAACACACTGAAACAATAGCAAAACCTGCACCACAGCAGCTAACAGATAATACTAAAAGAATAACTTTTGAATGGTTGATTCTTTAAAGAATGATGTCTTTTTCTTTATAAATGTGATGTGTGAGTGTGAACCTTTTAAAAGCTAAAGGACCTCTATTTAAAGTGAACATTCAGCATCGATTAAAGGTTTGACCTAGAAACTTTTGTTCAAGCTAAGAACCCTGTAATATCATTTTTCTTACTTGTGAAAGGATGCAAAAGTGAAGCATGACCCTACTGATATTCCATGACAATAAGTACAGAGGAAATAAGCATGGAGAACACACTTCAGCGTGTTCTAGTGCACAATGACAGTTTATGAAATTAACATAATGAAAAAAATAAACATAAAATTTGGCCTATGCAAACATTATGGCATATTTTATATTGTATGTGTTCATTTTTTCTCCTGAAATGATAAGCTCAGAAAAAATAGATATTACACACTAAAATCTGGAGAAAATATGTATATTGATCTGTTTACTATAATATATTTATATGGGATGTATTTTTATGTATTTGATGTATTTTAAAAAAATATTTATAACATTCATATGTTTATATCTAAATGCGTTGCCTAAAGAGGATATGCTTCCAACAAAACATGTCATTTGACCAAGGGTGAATAGGCATAAACGCAAGCAGCTAAAACATTGCTGGCTGTGTGTGTTTGGGTGGATTTCTTCTTTAGGATCAGTGTGTGTCTGCACCAAGTGTCCCCTGGCTCACAATTTTCCACCACACCCATCAGTGAGTGAGGAAGGTGTGGTGTATGGAGTCTATGTTCTTGGACCCAAAAGAGGACCATATGGCACTTGAGGCGTCACAAGGGAGAGACGAGATCACTGCAGGCTTACAGCCTCGCAGCTCTGGTTTCACTGTACGCTATACAGAAAAAATGTTGCCTATTAGAGGTTTACACTGCAGAAACTGCTTCCAAATGTTATGCTGATTGGAAAACCGACCTCTGTTAGAATGAGAATTGCTCCCTGTGCTTCAGAGAGGAGATCAAACACACCAGAATCCATTATACTGTTTAATACCTCTAGGGGGCACTAAAGGCGAAACAATAGAAGAGATGTTCCATCCCAGAGCATCCTCAGCACCAGTGCTCTCCTTTGCATTGCCTGAAAAGCAGCTCAGAGAACATACTGGATCCCAAAGGAGACATACTACATGTACTAGTGTTGCCTTGCAATGTAAAAAAGGTTTAAGACCAACACAAGACAGTGAAAGGAACACTGATGTTTTCAACCTCATCTCTACAGTTGATCATCACAGGCAATACCAGCACATTTTCCTGAGCCTTAGAAAAGAACAGTAGATCTGGTGGCTCAAAAAATACTTAAAGACAAGCCAGTGGGAAGTACTTGCCTATTAACTTCTGTATTTTTTATGTGTAGAGTTAATGTGTTTTCTGTTTTTTCACTAGGCGCAGGGAAACCCCTCAAAATGACCACCTGTGATAACAGACCAGACAAATCAGAGGGGGCAGATAGAGATTAGGTTAAAAATGCCAGAGTGTTCCTTTAAGATTGCTTCACCTTATTTAAAAATTCACATCTTTCCTCATTTCCGCCTTCTTTCCTCTACAAGCTACAATAAAAAAATAAACCAACCAGTAGACCTCAAAGCACAATTGATAACCAAGTGTCTGTTTTTTGTATGCATGTTACACAAAAGCAAGAATAGCCAGCCAGTGCTCTGTAGGGGGTGTGGAAAAGGGTGGACAAGATTTATAGTGTGCTGAAAACAAAATTTAGAGCATGGTGATAACTCAGCCTCATGATGAACGCTGCATGGAGGTGTCATATTCTTTTCCACACCTCTATCCCTCCCCCTGTCTCGCTCTTTCATCTATTCCTGTCTTCCCTGTATATTCCATAAACACCCACCCCCCCAACCACCCACCCTCCTCGACCCTCTCTCTCTTTCTTCTCTTTCCCTCTCCCCTCTCATCTCCTCAAAGCATGCCTTTGAACATCACTCTCTCTCTCTCTCTTCCTCTGTTCCTTCCCTACACACCCCCTATCTCTTCCCTGTGTCTTTCTTGTTCTGCTCAATGAAGGGTCTATTTATAGCATGAGCTGTTCTCCCTAACAAAAGTACACAGGGACACATGCTGCACACTTAAAGCTGAGAAAGATGCCAAAAGGCTTCTAACAGGCTTCTCCTCCTGAATGGATCAGCCACTTCAAAAAAGGCTTCCAACTGGATGCTCTAATAGTAATGGCAGAAGAGCTATCTGGATTGTCTTGAGGTGCTGTGAAATTGCACCATGATTCCTTTTCTAAAATTATCCAAATGATAGTTCAAAGCTTGCTCTGAGCACCACTATGACATTCAGACAATGCACAACCATACAGACGGAAGATGTTCTGCTGGGTGTTTAGCACGCATCTCTCTCTCTCACTGACTCACTCACACACAGACACATGTTTGTTTGTTTAGAGTGTCTATATGTAGGCTTGTGCATAGGTTCCATGAGCAGAACCCTGGCCTACATGTAACTACCTATGAGTAATATGGATATAAATATGTCCTGTATGTAATATAAATATGTTTAATTATTTGTGTGTGTATATATAAATATATATATATATATATATATATTACTGGATTTCTCAGACAGTGACAATGCTAGTCCTGCAACCTAACAATGGCTCTCAAAGGATTCTTTAGTAAAGGTAATTGTTCTATATAGGATTGTGAACACTCAATAAACCATTTAAACGGACAAACTGTTCTTCTCTGTCATGGAAAACCAGTTCTTCAAAGAGCCTTTATAAAATGGCTCTATATAACACCATTAAATATGTTGTTAAATCAAATAATTTTTTGGCAAGATGTCAAACCATTTTGGCAAATAGCATGGACTACATGTGCCTTTCGATACGATGTAGTTTTGGACTAGGCTGAATCCCTGTGGGAAATTGACCCCTTATTTTCTAAGCCTAACCCAAACTTAACCTTAGTAACTGGTTATTACTGTTACATTACTATTTAGATGCACACTGTAATTTAAAATGTTAGTTTCCAGTCTTAATATTTTGAAATAACTGAGCTACTAATAGTAAGTTAACAGAATGAAAATCTGTTTTACATTCTGTTCATGTATTATTTTAAGTCCAATAAACAATTTTTTTAATACTTTTTTACATTGTGGTAACCACATTTTATAAAACATTTTATTTAAAGTAATCCTCATATTCTGCTACCTTTTGTTATGTCCAATCCTGTCTCCATTTAGAACACGATGCTGTCGGAACGAGAGAGTGAGAACAAGCACACACATCCTCGGTCATGTCATGACACCACATCTTTCAAACTAGTGCTAAGACATTGTCACTGGACAACTAAGTAAGCTTGGAAGAGAACGCTATCAATCAGTTCTGTTATATTAGTTAACAGACGTCTGCATCGCTCTGAGTGAAGGGCACAGAGTGAGAGCCATTCTGGGCAATCATAGACAGCAAGGCCTTTTGGGCTATTTAGCTATGGAGATCTGTGGAGGAGGATCGAATCTGCAGTGTCTTGGAAACAGCTGTGTCACTTGAGAGCCTTTGTACTTTCAGCTTAAACAAATGAAACATAGAGTTTTTGTCAAAAGCAATTTACAAAGCCAGGAACATTGAAGGGTAACCCTGTTTTTCTTCTGGTCTTCCCCCAAAGTCTGTAAGCATAAAAAAACAAACATCCACACTCTCTAAAGAGATGACAAAAAATGCAAACACAGGTTTGGGATTGTTTTTCCATTGTCATTATTGATGTTGCTTTTGGACAGTAATGAACATTTGGAAAGGTTATATGCGTAGAACTTCCAGTCATTTGATTGTCCTCTTATTGTACTATTAAAGTGCATCTCATTCAGAAACACAGAAGCTATTGGATTTCTTCATTTTTCCTTTATACTTCATAGTTATTTTTTGTTCTTTTGTACATTTTCCTGTTATAGAAAAAAGAAATGGCTGTATTGGAGAGTATTCTACAGTGACTGTAGGTGGTGAGGATGGAAGGTATAAGCTACATGTCAGAAGATACCTATGCTTATGCCTTATAACTGTTCTCTGCAGCCAGCCTAAGAAAGAGAAGAGCGTGTCTGAGTAACACAGATTTCCCACAGATTAGTGCAAATCTGTTCATCCGCAAATCCATTATTTGAACATAATGCATATACTGTGGGTGGCTAAAAATCTGCATTATTTCAAACACACTTCAAGGCTGGAGGAACACGGTTGGCTAAGAGTTCTGACACACTTCATCCAAACAGTGGAGCACTACACGGAAACACGCTTACAATGCATGCCGAGCACACACACAAAACACACAGTGCATAATTGAGCAGGTTCCACTAGAACTGAGTGAGGAGCTGAGGACCTCACTAAAAAAAACCCTAAAAAACCCTAGACGGCCTAAATACACTTAGGGCCGAAGCAAATGGTTACACAACAGCTTTGGCATATTGTGCTCAATCAAAGTCTATTCTTGTATCTCTCCCTGTTCCATTGTTTACAATTAACATCTATATAGATTTTCTGTATGGTCTGCCAATGATCAGTTCCAAAAAAATGGAGCAAACAACACACACAGGTGAAGCGCTTGGGTTTTACAGGCTACACAGTGACAATTAGTTTGATGTGATGAGCCGTTCAAGCTGTTTTGAAACAACATGTGCAGAAAAAACAATAGAATAGATATATCCTATTAACAGCCACTTCTGTACATATAAGTAAAAAAAAACAGGCCAATAAGTGAATGTTTTGTTGATAGGCATCCTTCAAGTCCTTGGCAATGGAATGATCATAAGATGCTAACAACAACCCCTTAAGACACTCAGTGCTCCAACAAAAACTTAAAATGTCTAAATGGATAGGTTAATACCAAAAACAGACAAATAAATAAACAGTAAAATGTACAAAATCAAAAGAAGCACCTGCAACCAATGTGGTGATGCTGTTTTTGTGAATCCTCCATTCATAAAAGTGCTAAATGTGCAATATAAAAAAAAACAAAAACAAAGATAGTTACCACTGTCTGACACATGCTGTGAGCTCTGAGCAATGAAATCAAATATGCGGCATGTGCAAATGTGCAGGATTTGGGATACATCCTTCTCATATACGATACACTGTACATTTCTATGCATAGAATAAAGCTCCCTGTCTTCTTGCAGTTTATTGTATGTCATTTCTATAGGCATGTCTATAGGCACTGGCTACGCACAGCGTGGGCACCAGCTTCAGCGTATCCGCTTTTTAAACCTTCACCTGCGGCTAAAAAGCCCCCCAAAACATGAACTGTACATCAATGTCCCCCTGGCTTGAGTTATAAACATTGTCTGACAGCTACCAGCTGTGAAGAATTCGTCTGCCTCTATGGCAGAAAATAAGCACATACAGTCCGTTATAAAAACAAATACACAGGTGAAAAACAGAATCAAAGATACAAGGAAGTGCTGTCAGATGAGGAACGAAAAGGACATGTCGCTCATCTGCAGGCGCAGTGCGAAGGTCAAGCAACACTAGGAGAACCGCCACCCTGCAGTTGCGGCTACTGCAATGTGCAGCATTAACTCACTGCAGGTGTGGGCTGTTGCTCTGCCACTGCCTATGTTACTGTGCGTGTCTCTATGTCTTTGATACCCAAAGACAAAAACAAATGAAATGGACAATTGAAAATAAATAAATAAATAAATAAATAAATAAATAAGATGAAAGCAGCACCAGTGCCTAGACTTTCATTTACAGTACAATAGTTATGTAATGCATTAATGCAGTTACATTTTGTTATATCATAAACTCTTATGCGAAAGTTCAAGTGTTCCAGTCAAATTATGTTTTCTTGTTAAACATCCTCTACAGAAAGCACACATTTAAGCACAATGATTGTTTGTTTGCTAAATGTAACATATTGGAATAATTGTTAAATTCAATGGAAATTAAAAGCTGACTGGCCTTATTTAAGTGTGTTCCCTGTAGAGGGTGTGTTAACATTTTCGCTTCATCAAAACCTGTCATTTGACTAGAGGCGCTCAAATCTTTGCATAAGTATATATATATATATTTATACTTTTGGTTTTTGAAAAGAAAATTCATGCTGCTAAGGTTTTTGAGATCATGCAACACTAGACCATTAACATTAAAACTTTTTCTTGTTTAAAGCCAGAGTAGTGCTAAGCCAAAGCAAATCTGTTTTAAGATCTAGATTTTTTCTAGCTGTTTTCAATATGACCGGCAAAGTAAAGATGACAGCTAGTGTATAAAACAATACTAGTGTATGGTATGGATTAGCTGATTATATGCTAGGGTACATTACAATGTAAACTACATATGGCTTGTTTTGCAAGATAATCAAAATATCAACCATAACTTGGACAACCTCTGAAGCTCCCTGGCAAATTCAGGAACAAACATGCTGGGCAGAATGCCATGAAATGCAACTGTTGTACCATCTCTTTAAACTCTTTTCATATCACATATTGCCCTTTGGTATCACTGGTACAGGCTGCTAGTCTTGGATAGTGTTTGGTGAAATCGTCATGGAAGTTCAGATTATTTGTATTGCATTGTTCAACTGTAATTCTACTATAATTCTATGACATTGTGGTAACCTGTACAGTGAGGAAGTTGCAAGTCTAGTTTACTGCTTAGAATGCTTGACAATGACCTAAATGTGACTAGCAAGTGAGAATATGGTCTTGCCAAACAACAGCTTAATTTAGCTTAAATGGTGCTAGTTTTTCGCTTAAATTGTGCCATTAAAAAAGTGAAAAGCTAACAAACTGCATTAGTTAAATTTGTGGCAGATGAACTACCATGCGCATAAATTATGGCACTGAGACATTCAGTCTGTCTTAAAAGCTTTTCAATAAGACTTGCATTTGTGAGAGCATAAACGTTAATGTGGTCCATTTAGGCTGCTGTGAAGTCTGAAGACAATAATCTGAAAACATAAGCAGATACTTATAAAGGACATTCTCAGTCTGGAGGCAAGTATTGTCATGATGAAATAATAGAAAATGAACTATTATCTGAGTGCACTGTGAGGATTATCATGTTCGGTTATCATTTTATCAGACATCTATAACAAGCAGCAGCAGTAATGGAGGAAGTTCTTGTTCATATATTCTCATATCATAATTATTATTATATGGCCCATGAGACCTTACATGGGCCATGTTCCTTACAGCAGAAGAAGCACGCAAATAATAATTTCTTTGGAGAGAAGCCAGAAGATGTAGCTGGACTTTGAGAGAAGGATGCTTGAGTGATGATGCATACATGTTACACGGCTGTTTTTTGGAGGTAAAACTTCTGTAACCTTTGCAGTTCCTCCACTAGTTCCTACTGTTCGGCCACTACTATGGGATGTCTGGGATTTCTGAATGAAAGCTGTAAGGACAAAAGCTAATTGCATGCAGACTCTGCTCAATATTTGGATATGTATCTTATTTAGAGACCTGGTCTGTTCTTGAGGTCTCTGTGTGGAATAGTAACTCTCATGTCAAAAGCACAGGTTCTGACATTTCACGATCATCTTTAGTGCACTGCTTTGCAGTTTTAAAATGTCTGCAATCTGAGACTGCCATCTCACTGTCCGTTATCATGATCCCAGTTGATTACACATCAGTCAGCATTTTTTTTATATTGACATAGTTTGTGTTGGCCACAGTGCAATTGCCTTTTTTGAGGTCCTCCTCCTGAAAGTCCTCGTTGCTGTTGTTCACCCCTTCCTGGATCTCCATGTAGTCGGATTTGCTGATGGTGGAACCACTTTGACTTCTTTTAAGCTCCTCTTGGGAATCAGCTTTAGGGACGTTAACCTGGAGATACTGGGCCTGCTCCTCACCTTCGGTTTCACGATGGTAGAAGTAATTGAAGTTTGAGACAATGACAGGAACAGGCAAGGCAATGGTCAGCACGCCAGCAATGGCGCAGAGAGACCCAACAATCTTCCCACCAATAGTTGTTGGTACCATATCCCCATAACCAACAGTCGTCATGGAAACCACAGCCCACCAGAAGGCGTCAGGGATGCTGTAAAACTGGGACTCGGGTTCGTCCGCCTCAGCAAAGTAGACCGCGCTGGAGAAGAGGATGACTCCAATGAAGAGGAAGAAGATTAGCAACCCAAGCTCCCTCATACTAGCCTTCAAGGTCTGGCCCAAAATCTGGAGACCCTTGGAGTGACGAGAGAGCTTGAAGATTCTGAAGACCCTCACCAACCTGATGACTCGTAAGATGGCTAAAGACATGGCCTGCTGCCCTTGCTGACCATCCTCTGCTTTCTCTGCCAGTTCTGTTCCTAGTGTGATGAAATAGGGGATAATGGCCACTACATCGATCATATTCATTATATTCACAAAGAAACTGGCTTTGCTGGGGCAGGCAAAGAAACGAACCAAGAACTCAAAGGAGAACCAAATAATACAGAGAGTTTCCAAGATGAAGAACGGGTCAGTGAAATAGGTGGATGTGTAGCTGGTGGTGGAGTTGGTATTGTAAGTACGGACTTTGTGCATCTCTTCTTCGTCACTGCGGAATACTGGCAAAGTCTCAAGGCAGAAGCTGACTATAGATATAAGAATCACCATGACAGATATAATGGCTATAATCCTTGCTGGTCCTGAACTTTCTGGATATTCGAACAGCAGCCACACCTGCTTTTGGAACTCATTGTCAGGTAAAGGCCTCTCCTCTTCTTTAATGAATCCTTCATCTTCCCGGAACATCTCAATCGCCTCTTCTCCCAGTTCATAAAACCGAATTTCCTCTGAGAATATGTCCAGAGTCACGTTCACTGGGCGTCTCAGCCTTCCTCCAGACTGGTAGTAGTAGAGGATGGCATCAAAGCTTGGCCGGTTCCTATCAAAGAAATATTCATTCCTTAAAGGGTCAAAGTATCTCATCCGCTTTTTTGGATCCCCAAGTAAAGTCTCGGGAAACTGCGAGAGGGTCTTGAGCTGTGTCTCGAAACGCAGGCCTGAAATGTTGATAACAACTCTCTCGCAGCATTCCTGCTCTGCATCAGCATCATAGTCCTGAGGGTGGCCCGGGTGTGCCGCCGCCTCGTCTGAGGGGTCTCCCGTGGCCACTGTCATTATGCAGGAGGGTGAGGCCTGCACTTTTCACCTGAGCCAGGCACCACAGGGTGGGAAAATGAAGGGAGGGAGTCTGGGGGGGGAGGGGGCTCGATGGTGTACAGAGCTGAGGGCCACAGCGTGCCACCGCGGGATTCACTGAAAAACAGCAAGGACACGAGACAAGTGAAAATCTGCACGGCACTTCGCCAAAATGTTTCACCTGAAAGAAATCTCTAAGGGGCATAAAAGCTTTAAAATGGCCAGTCTTTAAAAATAGTCAGATCAATTTTAATAATTTAATACTTATCTCTCCTTAGTTCGTGCATTCAAACAAAAAATAACCACATGTCTGAAAGACACACACCTACATACATACACACACACAGCATCCTCTTCTCTGAAAGTTGATATGAAAAAGATGTCAAATCACAAAGACTTTTCACAAGCTGAAAAAGGTGAAGAAAAAGGTGAAGAAAAAAAATCTTGGTTCAAATCAAGAAAATAAGGCATCATCACTCATGTGAGCTTTTCTATTAAGCGAGCCCTGTCAGTTCTTTCTCTGCTGTACTGCACTAGATGATACCCATTCATATAACACTGCGGCTCTCACAGTGCAGTCATGCGAAAGAGGCCCATCTCCACCACACACACACAGTCATGGTCTTCTGCACCTCCCTCCATCCAGCTCTGCCGATTGATGTTGTTCTATTGTTTTTAATTAATTACTTCAATTTTGAGAAGTCCACATATAGCAAGAGACGCAAACATACAAAAAAACACACACACATTGGTTGGGGGTGTTTTTTATATGGATGCCGGTCCCAAATGGAGCTTGTGGGCTCTAAAATATTCAACAGCAGCAGGTGATGAAATATTCAACTGCAGAAAAATAGATTTCAAGCATATGAAGCCCTTGCAGTCGTGCGACCTCGAAACACCCCCCCCATACAGGAGCATACAAACATTACGCTTTGGTTTTATAACTCTAATTACTGTTAGAAATACAAGCCCATAAAGAAGCAGGCGCTGGAGTCCTAAAGACCAGCAACTTGACAAACTCTGCTCAGTGTGTGGGAGAGGAATGGAGGTCAGGCTCGTACTGTACCTGCGTGGATAAACTTCTATGTCCTCCCGCGTCCCGTTTCGTCTGCAGGTGGACGGCGGCGAGAGACTCCGAGACGTGAAACACCTAACGCTCAAGCAGCAGCGTCAATCCCGGCAATGCCCGGGCTGTGGGCGCGTGGTGCAGAGGGAGGGGAGGAGAAGGATGAGAGGAAGAGGAGGGGTAAGAGGGGCAGCACGCGGGTGTGTCCTCACCTCCCTCCAGAGCTGCTCGCTCTACACGGCAGGTTTGTCTTGAGGGTAGAGATGGGGGGGTCTCAGGGGTGTATGTGTGTGTGTGTGTTGAGGGAATGCACTGAAGAACACAGAGTGGAAGAATAAGTGGGCAAACAAGAAGCGCGCGCCCTTCACATGCACGAGCTTCAGGTGACCACAGTGAAGAGGAGGAGAGCTTGAAACAGCAAAAGGTAGCCTTTGGCTTTTGTCTATGATAGAGGAGAAACAGTTTGGTGTACACTTTTACACAGCAAACCGATCAGGACACATTCGTCAGCTCGTTTGATCAGTATTCAAACATTCGAGTCCCTTTCCTAATCAAAGTGACAGCCTTCCATGCAAAAGCAACAAGACCGAAAGCAAGCATGCATCAAGGAGTGTCTGCCAAGCCCCAGCAGAGAATGCATCAGTTTCAGCAAGGCGAGTCACCTCCCTGCCCCCCTACCTGTGCCCCCTCCAGGTAAATCGCAGTGGATTTGTAAAGAAGGGCCTAGATCTTTTTTTCTTTTTCTTTTCTTAGGGCTTGTCGCAATAAGACGACTCTGACTTATTGCAAAGAGTCATTAGGCGGGTAGTTAAGGCGTCCTGTCGAATCTGCAGTCAGGCATTGCTGTGCATACCAACAAGGACCGGGGTGCAGACGGTGGGCTGAAGAGACGCGCTTTTTCAATCGCACAGTACCGCGTTAGGTTTTTTTTTAACCCACCCGTATTCAGGACCCTCCCCGACCCGCTTGAGCTCTGATTGGCTGTCTGTCTCCTGCTTTTCCCTGCTTCCCCCCCACCTATAGGCTGTACACAACTAGCCAATCAGAGCTGAAGGGGCGGGAACAGCCAGAATACGGGTGGGTTAAAACACGCAACCACCACTCCTCACTTTTCCGCAGAGTGGGCACTTTTAAAGGGGACGTGCCTCAAGCGTGTGAACGACGTGTCCTCATAACCTGCTCCAGGATGGCACTTCTTTACTGACGTCACGAAGACTGCATCTGAAGAAGAAAAAAGTAGCAATGGACAAAAAGGTTGCCTGCAAGCCCAACAGCCTCATACCTTCCAGTTAATATATCACCTTGCTAAAATAATATTTTTTTGGCATAATTGACTTTTTTGCCTAAATCATCTCCGCATGATGCTGGCCACCTATGGTAAAATTGCCTACACTGTCAGTCATTAAGGTAATATGATTCTACCACTTTAGGACCAGGGCTTGCCCATTGAAATGAATAGGAGCTGATTTTTTTGTGTTTCCTGAAAAAACTTGAAAAAATGAGTTAAACAATTATTTTAGCAAGGTGTTGATATTCAAACTCACGCTGGACAAATATCCATATTTCAGCATGCTGTCATGAGCTCTGTGTACTGCTAGTGGACTGTGAAAGACATTACTGACTATAAATGATCCCACAGTGACTCACAGAGTAATCCTCCTGTATGGAGGGATCTACACAAGGATTGCATTGCGAGGAATCTGGATGTTTAGAAACTTCTTGAATAGCTGAGATGATCCAAAACCTGTATCTCCAAAATCATAATTTGACAGGAGAAGGAAAGATGTTTCTTAGCTTGAATGGCAGTTAACTAAAGACATATTTACAGTTTCTGTTCTATTGTGAAATTGAACACAGTGTAATAAACAAACACATATGAGCAAATTATGCCCAAATACTGGTATTCTGGAGAGTTTTGTTCCAGCAGCGGCGATGCACTAATTGATACTGTAGTAAAGACCCAGGCAGAGATAATTCAGGTAAAAAACAGAATGAGCAAGCATTGCCCCATTCACAATGACAGCAACACTCGTACACTCATCCACTTGTCAGATACTCGGCAGTAGAACACTCTTTTCTTCACTAGACAATCTGCCAAAATTCCCTCCAGCTGATGAGTCATACACCCTGGTTTAACGTATTACACTGGGACTGGCTGCTGTTGTACAGCTATCTCTGAATTCAGTTTATAATTGCATTCTATCATGATTTATTCATTAGAAACTAATCATGTCCTTTATTACTGAATTTAGAATGAATGGATTGTATGATAAAGCAACAGTTTGTTCCTCCACTAAACAGAATAAAGTCCGTACTGCAGTACAATCACCTTGCTGTACGTGATTAGAAAGGTTTCAGGCTCCCAAGTGGTGCAACTTTCTAAGCAGTCTTTATTCTTCATCATGGGATTGTGAGTTTTTTCACTGGTGCTGCCACAGTCATCATCCATAGCTGGTAGTCCAAGTAAGCACAGTTAACCTCTCTCTCTTTCTCTCTCTCTCTCTCTCTGAGTGTGTAGGATGTTCCCCCTCTTTCAGCTATCACTCATCACTCAGTGTAAGTGTAATAAGGTTATTGGCTGGCAAAACAGAATTAGCAGTAAGCGTCCTGTCCGGTGGTGTTCTGTTAGTGTGAGTTTGAAAAGATGCAGTTGCCATGACTCACAAGAAGCATGTAATCCCCCCCAGCCCTGGTAATGTATAATTGGAGCCTAACCAAAGGATGGAAATAGCCATGATTGAACTTGGGGAGAAAATCAGGCAAAAATTGTTTTAAAAAGTCCAAATTAAAAAGTAAACTTTATTGTCCTCTCAGCTATATACATGTATACAGTGAGACAAGACGGCATGGCTTCAGATTACAAAGAAGAGACATAGAATACACATATATAAATAAACTATAAATACTATATATAAATAAAACCAGCTCTAAACTAGAAGTAAAATATATACAAGGGCAATTTCCAACACCCCAAAAATTGTGCAAATGTCACATTCAAACCAGATCATTTATTTAACATGGGAGTTTGTCACTTGAGTCATTGATAACACAAAAAGACCTGTTAATACAGTCTCAGACACTGGGTTCACATTGCATTAACCTTTTTATGTCAATTAAAGTTGAAAGGCTTATACCAGAATAGAATGAGCCAAATGTATACAGACTGTGTGTGTGTGGGTGTGGGGGGGGGGGGGGGGGGGTT
>JBBPCY010000109.1:20684879-20699879 GCA_037974405.1 Brachyalestes nurse
TATCTGACTTCACACTGAAAATATTGAAACAGTTACTTGATTGGTGCCTGTGGTTTAATAAAAACCGCATGCAAGTCCATTGCAAATCTAATATTACTGTACTCACAATTCTAAAAGTTGATGTGACTGAAAAAAACTGAAAGCAGATCTGAAATCAGCATGGAAAACTGGTTTAGAAAAGTGTGTTTTAAGGTCTGTGTCTTAACAGTTAATAAACGATTAGTAATTAATACTGAATTAACAGTGTACTACTGAATAGAGACATATCTTTTTTTTAGCAAAGTTTTCAGTAGGAAACATTACTCAAATTTCTGTAAACATTTTCCAGAATTCCTTGAAATCTATAAAAACAAAACTAAGGATGTCAGTTCAATTTCTACAAATTTACTTGTAGAGTGTGTAATTTATATGCAAAGTTTAACCACATTAAACATAATACAAAAGTGCCATAATATTTTCCACTATGTGCATCAGTGTGGGTTCAGTGGTACATATTTAGTTGAAGTTAATTAGCAAAATTTGGTGACTGATCATTATTACATGTTTATATGTCATGATTAATGTTTCACATAAAGATATTTCACGGCTGACTGGAATTGAAAAATTATAATGGTTAAAGATTTAACTCATCAGTCAAGAAAGAGTTAATAACTAATTTACAGAAGTCCTTATTAACACATTTTATGAATACATTAAGATAATAACATTACTAATACATTAAGATAATGCATTACTACATTAATAAATACATTTCTCCGCTTGCCTACTAATAATGTGTTTTTATTTAGTAGTAAACAATGAATTCATATGAATTGTTTTTATAAAGGTTTATTAACTGTAAAAATGTGTTAATGTTAACATAAGAAGGTGTTACCAAAAATAAAGAAACACAATAACTGGAACTAATGTAAGTGTGTTCAACTAGTGGTTCCTAAGTTCTGTTTAAAATAACATCAGTTCCCACACATTATGTGAGGAGAGACACAGCCTAGAGGTTCATCTTTCTCTCTCTCTCTCTCTCTCTCTCTCTCTCTCTCTCTTTATCTATCTTCCTCCCGCCCTGTCTCTCTCTCTGTCTCTCTCTCTGTCTCTCTCTCTCTCGCTCTCTCTCTGTGTCTTTCTCGGTTTAATTAATGAACTAAAGCAGACACAGCACCTCCACTGCCTTAACACCCAGAGTGAGTGTGAAATGACTACCAGAGTCTACCAACACACTGAGGCCTCTAGTGGTGGAAACTAAAAAACAAAAAGACACTCACAGATGTGCTCATAAACAAACACACAGACACACAGACACACACACACACACACACACACAAACACACAGGCACATACATGCACAGATGAACACATAAACGCCCACACATGCATGCTTGTCTGCACAAACCGTTATACAAACATTAACCTAACACACAAGAACACGGGATAAACACACACGTGTGTCCTTGAAAACCAAACTTAACTGTGATAACCCAGTAATGCGAGAACATTTACGGATCAAAGGAAAATTATTAAACCCAAAACAATATGATACGCTCCAGTTCTCTGCAGCTCCAGGGTTAAACACAAACAAAAACTTTAGTGCCCCAATAATCAGCTGTGCAAATACAAGCTCTTATGGTTTCAGTTCATACACAGTTTCTGTGCTGAAAGGCTCACTTCACTACATCTACCACACTCACACTGATCCGAATAGAACAAATTAAACAAAATATTCATCTTTACATTTACTTACATGTATATAGACGATAAAATACAGCTCTTTCCTACCACTCTCAGTACATTCAGATCTTATATGAGGTAGAATACAAGCTCATTATTACGTATATCCATTAGGAGTTGCTTAGAAAACACTTCTATGAAGAATTGGACAAAATCTGAAATCCAGTTTTTTGCTTGTTCTATGAGTTTCAGCTGGAGTTTTTTCACTCATACATTCATCTGTAAGTGTGTCAGCATTTAGATTATGCTTCAGGAACTAAAATCCATTATTATGGATAGATTAAAAATAAATTATTATTAAAAAAAAATAGATTATTGTGATTGTATGTGTTTAGTTCTTGTAAAAAGTATTTGTAAAAGCCTTTATAATGAGTGTATCTTTTCACTCGGGGGTAAAAGAGGAGGTGGGGTCGCAGATGAATCCTGTAGTAAAACACTTTGCATCTAATTCACACTCACACAGGCCTGAGATGTACTGTTGTTAGGGTCTGTGGTTACATTTGGGTGTACACCACATTATATCCTCCTTGGGGCTGGCTGCATAAAATATTTGTATGGACGGACGGCTTGATTTGTCAAGACAAGTCAAGTCAAATGGTCTTTCTTGTCATTCCACGATATGACTTGTTTACATTGGAAAAAAAATGTTCTTAAGAGCCATGGAGCAACACTCAACGACAGCACAGGATTACATAAAGAACAGATACACAAAAGTGTGAAACACCAAAAAATACAATATACACCAAACAATAAAGGGGACAATAAATAGCTAAACGGAGCAATAAAATGTAAGCATAAGCAAATATATCATATCATATCATATATATGCCACAGACAACTGTTGCTTGTAAACTATGCAGAAAGATCAGGGTAAAAGTGTTTCAAGGTACTGTCTCTATTTATCTTGACAAAGAAAGCCTCTTTCCTTAACACCAATTGTCCAATTGTAACTTTACATAGAATATATGTTTGAGTGCTGTGAGCTGGAAAATGATACCTTACACGCTCAGATAGCCACATTTAATTCAGCTCACTTCCTGAACTGGAGACAATGGGAAAGATGCAGGATCTATGTGATTGGAATCCCTCTGATGTAAAACCGCTCAGATTTTGTGATTTCACTCATGTCACCTGAGCAGTTATAAAGTATGTTTCACTCAAACTAGCCCACTGTCAGAATTTTAGATGCCCCCCACTCATTCTGCCCTGGCGCATATGGAATACTGGGTCAGTAACATTAGTTTGCTTTAGGTGGAATGTTTGACCCACTTCTACCCATCTATTCTTGCAATAGACCTGAATAGACTTGTGCTGTACTCATATTTGCACATGAATAAAATATATCACTTCTGAACAACTACTGCCAAAAGCAACCAAAGTGAAAGACAAAACTGGGTTGTGTGATACGTATGTTATTCTTTTGGATACATTCAAGTAGACTCAATGCATCACCTGATGCACACTGGATGCTGCAGAAGACCCATTTCATGTGAAAAGTTATAAAAACTGCCATGCTGTTTTAAGTACAGATTTGATACAAATGAATAGCATATAAGTTTTTAAATACTGTAACAAAACCTTGCATCTCCTTAAAAAAAAACAAACAAGCTGCCCATTACGTAATGTGAGCATTTGAAGATTAATGGACCAGTACAAATAGGCCAAAATGACCAGAAATAGAGTGCAGTGGCGTTAACTTAAATGAAATATGACGTTTTATGCCTATTAAGTTACTAATTAAGAGATACAATGTATTTGTTACAACAGCTTGGATACTATTGTTACTTAAGTGTAATATTCATTACCTTTAAAACTGTGTTGCTTTCACTGTTTGGAACAGGGCCACAGGTCAGCTGATTGTGTGATACTGATAGCCATCAGCAGAAACCTCCTTCAATTCCTCGCTTCCTGGTGTGAAAAGAAAGACAGAGAGAGAAGAACTCAGTGTTCATTGTTCTTACTGAGAGCAAAGCAGGACCATATTTGATTATGAGTGAAAAGGGGCTCATGAGTCCAAGGGCCTGGGAGGCAGCATGGAAGCAGCAGCTTATATCACACGTTATCAGCTGACAGCTTGAATTTCCAGAGACGTCAGACAGCTCGCTTCACACCTCACACATCTCAGCTCTCTGCCATGAAACGTCATGCAGCAGCTGGGGCCTGTGATTGTCAGCACATGAGCCAAATACATGCTAATGCTCCTCTGCTCATCCAGGACCACTACTTCCCACCCAGAAGACAATCCTAAACAGGATCAGCTGTAAAAAAGCTGCTGTTGTGATGTACACAGCTGTTTTTTTGTTATTACAGGAATGAAACACAATTCAATACATGCATAGATATGCTCAAAAAGATAGCTTTTGATTAAATGACAGGTCTGTCCAAATTAAGTTTCCATATTCTTACTGGGATGAACACTAGCATTTACTGAGACATTTACAGTCATATCGCATCCCAGACTAAATCAAGAATGACTGTGAAGTTTATGGCATTCCTAAATTTCCTATAGCACAATTCATTCAGCTTTTAAAAGCTTTTCTTTGTCAACAGAACATTATATTTTTTTCCTTGTGTGACCCTAAGCAAATCACTGGATGGCAGCACTGAGCAATGTTTGAACATGCAGGCAAAAAACTAAACCAAAATAAACTAAAAAAGAAAAGAATGGGGTCAATGTAACATATTTTGCCCCTTTGACTCAAGTCACTGCAACTAAACAGATTGCATGCTCTAAGCTAATTACATGAACTCTGTTCAGAACATAACTAATGAAGCTTGACAATCTGCCTTCAACAGTTTTATCTAAAACTCGTGAAAGTGAGCCAGGAAATATAAAATGTTCAAGGAAATATGTGTTTTCCGACACAGATGATTACTCGGTGGGGTGAAACTCAAATACATACTCAAGCAAACACACAGACATATACATACATATACATATAAAAACACACTTTAATTGATGGTTCACAATGCTCTGACTGACAGTTTGGACGCTGCTGGACAATGTGGTGGTCCACTGATCACCTATTAACACCAGTCAATAGGAGAAGTAGTGTGTGAGAATGTGTAGTCAGGTTGCATTGGGCCATGCTTTGTTCTATAAAGTGGCAAATAATTTCAGGATCTGGTACTTGTTTACCTGGTTTGTAAATTATTTTTTTTGGAAAATAAAGTCAAATAATACATCCAGAGGGAGTGCTAACTTAAATGGACTTAAAGCATGAAGGACAAATGGTCAAGGCACAAACTTGTGAAATATTGCATGTTTGTTAAAATCATGTAAAAAACCCACTAAACCAAGAACCACCAGACCTAATGTAAGCCTACCAGAAAACAGAAATAGATCGCATGATATGAATGCAGGCCAATTTTCCATTTCTCCACTGTCATGTTTTCCAACTTTCATTTAGGAAAGACCAACAATAAAATGATTTAAATCCAATTTTCGCCCCCCTCCCCTACCCATGCTATAGCCTGCTCTGTCTCTCGCTCTGTTTTGCCAGTCAAGCTTTGTGAACCATCTGGAGCGTTGCTGTAGCAACGGCAAAGGGTGCCATAGCAACGTTAACTGGGGTTACCCAGGAAACTGTAGTCGCTATGGAGACTGCATCACGAGGCGGACTCAGGGGCTTCGACTGGGAGGCGCATCCTCGGTGCTGATCTTGTTTCTGTTTCCCATGCCAGAGACGAGATGAGTCCAGCCAGTCTGCTTTTTTCTACGCCGCCGCCCCCCCCTCTTTCTATATATCTTTTGAGCTCTATACTTTGTGTGATGACAACCATTTTCATGTACTCCGTACAAAATTTAAGATTTTTTTTGTTTCTCTGCGCAAAAACAATCTATTCTTTCAGTCGGTATATCACAATTTCATTTGGTATATGTAAAGGCAATTTGCTTATTAAACACATACAGTAACCTATATGTATGTATATATAGAGATATATAATTAGGCTATAATCAACAGCTTAATGGTATTTTCCCCACATATTTTCATTGTGTTAAAATAGAATCTGCACTTGGATATACTGAACAAAATACATAGTGAATATTCTAACACACGACCTCCGAGAGCAGTTCGTGTTCCCGCGTGAACAGACCTTCCAGCGGGCCGTTCAGCTTCGCCACGAGACGGGACACACTGGACGCGTTATGACGACCACAGATAAACACTGAGAGCAAAAACGCACAGCGACGATCACGACATGGTTGGTCCGCGTTTATTCCAGAGTCCCCCACCTGCCCTTCGGTTCCCCTCTTGTTAAAGCACTGGAAGTTTAAAAAAAACAACAAAAAAAGGAAAAAAGCCAAAGGCTGAACGGGCTAAGCACCAGCAGCAGCTTCAGTCTGGCGTCCTGGGTCTGGTCTGGTCTGGTCTGATCTGATCTGATCTGATCTGGGGGTTTAGTGCGCGCGGTCTCCCTCTTTTTCGTGCGTGAAGATAAAAAGGCGCACGCTCCCGCGTTCTGTCCGCTCCGGCTACACGTCTGTGAAGATCTTCTTGACGTTCACGCAGTTCTGGCTGTTCTGGGTGGGGTAGCTGGGCTGCCTGAAGGCGCCGTGCAGTGCCTCTTCGATGGCCACGTACTCCGGCTTGTCGAGAGATGAGGCGCTGCGCGCGCGCTCCAGCAGCTCGCCCTGCGCCGAGTCCACGCGCTCGCGGCTGCCCGCGTGCAGGCACTGCGCGTGCTCCTCGCCGTCCGTCTCGCGGTGGTAGAAGTAGTTGAAGTTGGAAACGATGACGGGCACGGGCAGCGCGATGGTCAGCACGCCCGCGATGGCGCACAGAGAGCCCACGATCTTCCCGCCGATGGTGACCGGGTGCATGTCTCCGTACCCGACGGTCGTCATGGTGACCACGGCCCACCAGAAGGCGTCCGGGATGCTGCCGAAGCTCGAGGCCGGGTCGTCTGCCTCGGCGAAGTACACGGCGCTGGAGAAGAGGATGACCCCGATGAAGAGGAAGAAGATGAGGAGGCCCAGCTCGCGCATGCTGGCCTTGAGTGTCTGGCCGAGGATCTGCAAGCCCTTGGAGTGGCGCGAAAGCTTGAAGATGCGGAAGACGCGCACGAGGCGGATGACGCGTAGGATGGCCAGAGACATGGCCTGCTGGCCGTTGCCCTGGCGCTCAGCGAGCTCCGTGCCCAGCGTGATGAAGTACGGGATGATGGCCACGATGTCTATGATGTTCATGATGTTCTTGGAGAACGTGGCCTTGCTCGGGCACGCGAAGAAGCGCACGAGCAGCTCGAAGGAGAACCACACGATGCACAGCGTCTCGATCACGAAGAACGGGTCTGTGAAGGTGCCCGGACCGTACGGCGCCGTGCCGTTTCCCAGTGGCACCGCCGCCGCCGCCGCCGCAGCTGCAGCAGCCGCCTCGCGGTCATCACGGAACTCGGGCAGCGTCTCCAGGCAGAAGATGACGATGGAAATGAGAATGACAAGCACGGAGACGATTGCGATGCCGCGCGCCGGGCCCGAGCTCTCCGGGTACTCAAACAGAAGCCACACCTGTCGCTGGAACTCGCGGCTGGGCAGCGGCCGCTCCTCCTCCTTGATGAAGCCCTCGTCCTCGCGGAACTTCTCCATGGCCTCCTCGCCCAGCTGGTAGAAGCGGATCTCCTCGGAGAAGACGTCGATGGGCACGTTGACGGGTCTCCGGATGCGCCCGCCGGACTGGTAGTAGTACAGGATGGCGTCGAAGCTGGGTCGGTTGCGGTCGAAGAAGTACTCGTTGCGCAGCGGGTCGAAGTAGCGCATCCTCTTGCGCGGGTCGCCCAGCAGCGTGTCCGGGAACTGGCTGAACGTCTTCAGCTGCGTCTCGAAGCGCAGGCCAGAGATGTTGATGACCACGCGCTCGCGGCAGCCCGACTCGGGCTCGTAGCGCTCGAGCGTCACGTGCGCCGGCAGCGCGCCCGTCTCCTCCAAGAGCTCACCCACCGCCACCGCCACCGGCACCGCGGCCGCGTCCGGGCCCCCCCGCTCCGAGTCCGAGCCGCGGCTCTCCGCGTCACTTCCCCGCCGCCGCGCCGACGGAGAGTCGATCAGGTTGAAGTGGTCGTCCATGCGCGCGAGATGACGGACCACCCCGTCCCGGTGGACTTTGGTGTGTCCACCGGAGACAGAAGGAGTGAGAGAGAGACAGATGGAAAGAGTGAGGGAGAGGGAGAGAGACAGAGAGGCGCACGCCCCTGCCTCTCCCTCCTCGCTGTCGAGAGTAAAAACCGAGAGGCTTTTGTCGCGTCTCTCCCCCCCTCCCTTTCCCCCCTCTTTTCCTTTTTTTGTAATCACGTCCTCCTCTCCTCCTCTCCTTCGACAGCGCGGGGCGCACGCGGGGTTTTATGAGCGCGCGGTGCTCTTTTACCCGCCCACGGCGCGCGCGCGCGAACGTTTCCCGCCACGCCGTCGCGCCACGCACGACCAATCGGAGACGAAACGTGACGTGACGATTAAAGGGGGTCGCTCAGAATCACCTTCTGTATACCGTACGACCCTCGAACCACGGTCCGTGTAATGGAGAGTGTGAATGAAGGAGTAATAATAATAATAAAAAAACAGCCAGAAGTGAGGAAACCGCGCAGAGTCACAGTCAGAAACGACCACGAGCTCGACCACCGAGCACTACAATCTCTGTACGAATGAAACAGGACCTGTTAATAAAAAGAAGAACACAAAAAAGATGTGCTGAAACGAGCTGGTCATGTCTCGAGCGCCAGACACTCAACAGGCTTCAGCCCAGAGAGCCAAGTGGAGAAACACGGAGGGGGCGCACGGGATCGTCTATTTGCCAAAGAGAATATTAATATTTTGTTTCTCCAGAAGGGCTGATCAGCCAGAAAGACTTGTTTGAGGACGTGTGAGAGAGTGATTTCACTGAAATGGACAGTTTTCTCCGTGTCTAGAGGTGGAGCCGAACAGCACGGTGCTCTCCATGGTGCTGAAACTGGAGAATCCTCAGGTAGGACGGAGCTGCGCTGCTGGATCGTGACTGAATGTAAGTCGTGATTTTCAGCCTGAACAGAAGCAGACTCGGGTTTGGACTGACTATCTAATAAACACCTCGATAAATATCCGTGAGAAAAAAAACAAACAAAAAGGAGGTTTCAGCACAAAACATCCAGGTCGACAGGCGAGAGTAAACGTCTGAGCAATTTGAACGATGTGTTCACGTTTGAGGCTAATTTGAGGGAGGTGGACAGTTTGTCTTTGATTTGATGGTTTATTCAGAGTGGAATTTGGATGTTAATGAGGAAAAATAAACACACAAAATGTCAGATGACAACTGACATAATATGCATATCGATATGCAATTTTAAATGCAAACATTTACAGCATGTTTGTGGCGTAAACAGCATGTTAACGTATCTAAATGTTCACAATCGTAAAGTGAGCCAAAAAGCATTTGCACATTGTAGGAAAAACAAATACACACCTTGGGCTACAGCTAAAGAAAGGTTATTTCACACATTCTTTCCACTTCGCCTCCTTGACAGAGCTTAAAATTATGTTTCTAAAATTGGGACTCAGAGTGTGATAAGTGAAAAAATGGAACTGCACAGAGGTGTGAGATGATGTATAATGTATGAAGATCCAACATGTGTAACTTGTAATAAATTGTAAACTGCATGTTAATGTTTACATTGATGCATTGTAAAGGCCTACTGTATTTCTGTATGACTGTTAAATTTATGAACAGCTATTAAGACCATATATTGTCCACTGAGTGTTGTAGAATGTGTTTTTGCATGAGTAGCAATTTAAATCCTGAGACAAAATCCCCCTGCATGACTTGAATAAAAGTGATCTTGATCCTGTTGTTATATTCAAATCATTTGTGTGAATGATGGCAGAAACCTGCAAATATCTCTCTGTGATTACTATCAAATAAATGTTTTCATTGCATTCTTTACATTTACATGTTTGCATGGTTTTACTCAGGAAGGATTTCTCTTTGTAGCTATCCTATAGTCTGTATAAATACTGTACTGAATGTACCCTGAAAAGTGAAAGGGCTCTATATGGTACCAGTGAAAGTTTATTTGAAAATTTTAATAATGGTGGCGCTGCATACATCCCTTTTTTGAAACGATCTTTCAAAAACCATTTACAGCTTCTCAGTCACAGAGGAGAAAAATCACCCTTTAAAGAACCATTTTAACATTCGCATGGTTATATGAGTTGTCATTCTTCTATACATAACCATGTGAATCTACATATACATTGCCTTTACTGAACCACCTTGAAGAAACCTGTTTAAGGGTGTATATTGTATTATCAGTCACTATCATATTAGAAAAATAAGTTGCTTCAGTTTTAAAGACTAAATGCAATTTACAATTGCCACAAGTTCTCCACTCTCAGAAAAGGCTTATTTGGGGTAATGCTGAATTTTTAAATAAGCATTTTTGAAAAGTATACATGTATATTTGAGAACCTCTCTATTATATAAACGTCTAACCAAGAACCCATGAGCAACTTTTAAGTGCATATTTAAAACCACTGTTTGCAACTTTACTAACTACAACATAAAGGTTATCACACATCTGTGGTCCAGTTTGGCCTTCGAGAGTTGAACTTCTTTCTAGTCAGTTCTCATTCAATGGCATGTCCTTACATTACTACAAAATGATTTCACAAGTTGCTGAAAAGTGAGTCAGTTGAATTGAATCTGAGAACATTACAAAACACTGTGCCAAAAACTTTCTGTTGCTAAGGACAGTGTAAGATCTTCCATATAATAAGCTGCAGTTCTTTGGTTTCAAGGATATTTCTATTGTGAATAGTGAAAGTCTCGCCCGCAGACTGTCAGAAAACAGAGCATGGAGAGGAATGACACTTTTTTGTGTAATCTATTGAAATTTCAGGGCCGTTAAGGTGGCAGTTCTCTCCCACGTCTCTGCCTTCGATACACACAATATCAGATACTCTCTCTCTCTCTCTCTTCCTCTCTCTGGTCAACGAAAATATACCCTTTCAAGAAACACAGGGAGAACTTTAAACACATTTTTTTCTCAGCTTCAGTATTTTGATTCTTTTATTTGTTTTGCATTTTGTGTCGTAGCTTTTCACCTTTCCAAGAGCTTAAACACAATTCCTGAGTGTACACTTCACAAAAGTACAGTGTTCATAAAAGTACAGAGAAATGTGAGATCTGAATTTAAAGCAAATTTTCAGTGTCTTCTCAATTTACTTAAAGGATTATTTCCAGGTACTTAGACATTCCAGGTGGTTCCATAAATCAGATTTGCAAAGGATTTGCATGAGAAACGTGTTTTTATATCCAAGCAATGAGTATGTCTTGAGAATGCATGCATCTAGCACCCAATATAACACACTACTGTCATGGTGTTCATGAGCATTTAGTCCAACCATTCAACATACAGAGAAAGAACCGACAAGCAAAACAAACCAGAGTGAATGGAGAAGAACATCACAGATTCTTCCTTGTGTTTGTTAACCATTAAAACAGAAGAATAAATTTACCAATTTGCATGGTTTTTCATGTAGAGTGATGCAATATCATAATAAAGGTTGGAGTTAAAGTATTTTCCATGTGTCTCATTGTGTGCTGGGTTCTGCTCATTAAATCTAGCATCACTGAGGAAAAAAAATCACACCTTTGATATATGGCTTGATTGGAAGAAAATACATAATATATTTATGTTCATTAGTAATTATAAAATGTACTTTAGTATAATTTCTACTGGTGCATTTATCATTATCGGTTCACACAGTGTAATGAGCAGCTGGCATTTTCAAGAGGTGTAAAATGAAAATTAAAGGTTTGTTATGACAACAATAGTATGGTGCTATAAAGATTTATCTGTGATTAGAGGAGCTGTGTGTATGCTGTCATGCATTAATGCATTTATGAACATGAGTGTGCACATCGTCACTAAACCAATGACTGCATTTTTATCCACAGTCTGTCTGTTTTCTAAATGTTATAAACTCCCATCATGACCTTCAAATCTTCTGCACTACTTTTACATGCGTGACACTTTAAGACTCAGACTAAAATTTGCTTTGCAGTGCATGAGCCAGCCATCTAGCTAAGATGCACAACATTGTTTGAGTTTTCAATTACTAATAATGCACAAATGAATTAAATTGACAGCAAAGCTGTGTACACATTACACTAAAGTATGTCGGCCAATTTGTAAAGATCTCTAAATGATTTTTCACATTCCTGATAGTGCTCTGTGTTGAGCACTGCTATTAATATGAGTGGCCATGAAAGGAGGGGGTCCAGCAGCACATCAAACAGGTTATTTAGGCAGCAGTAATCACTAGAAATCCCCACAAGTGATACATCTCCCACTAGAGGAAGAGCTTTGAGTGATTGAATATTAATGAGCATTTCTAACTGTGCCCCCCCTCCATCACTCAATATTGCATAGTGATGCATATTTAATAAGGGTTTAATGTAAGTGGGGCTTTCACTTTTAACTAGTCAGACACATAGTCAAGGAACTGTCATACGACCACAAAGTGGAAGTAATCCTGTACTTGCATTACTACTGTAAAGGAAAAACAAACCTACATGAAAATAAGTACTGATTTTTCTGAAGAAAAAAACCCTTCTGATCCTTTCAACAACAGCAATAGTAATAACAACAACAATAATAATAAAAAATAAGAACTATTATTATTATTATTATTATTATTATTATTATTATTAGTAGTAGTAGTAGTAGTAGTAGTATTAGTATTATTATTATTTGTATCCAGAGGAGCTCAAAATTTGTCATTCAGTTCAGCTATCGACTCCTTCTTTAAGTCCCTTGCATGTCTTGGTTTGTTGAATGTGAAATACTTTGTTGTTTGGAGTTTTAGCTACTTGGTGGTTAATACAGGCTGAAATCGATAGAGTTGTGGGTTTGGGGTCATTGATCAGCAAACCGTTGGCAGACAGGATCATTACATACTCACATTGTTCAAGGTCACACCAGCTGGTGACTCATTCACATTAACAACCACAGGCAGCCTGTTAAGGAAACACGCAAGGAGAAATCTGAACAGTAGCTGAGAAATGAAGGGCTAAGCTTAGTAATAGTAGCTGCTGCTTCTACTCTCAAATAAAAAAAGGTTCCTGAATGGTTCTTGCACTGGACATGTAGTCATAAGAAAGACCTTCAACAGGTATAGAACTTTTTTAAACTTAAGTGATAGTTCCTTAAACTTAAACAAAGCTTCCTCTCACACACACAAATACGGTTATCTAACATATAATTTAACTGTGGTTTTAACTCTTTTATTTCTGAAAAGAGGATACATTTCTGTTAGTACTCAGTCTTGCAAAATACAGTACAATATGCCATTACTGTAAACAAACATTATGGTAAATAGTCATGATTATGAAATTTATTTTATAGTGCAATGTAGGCTGCCATGTGTTAGAAGCTGATCTCGTTTATTATCAGTTTTAATCAGTTTTATGATAAATTTATGATTTTTGTGGATTAGTCAAAACAGATTAAACAGGAAAGATATATGTGATTTAAAAAACCATGTTGAATATTGCTTATAACCGTGGATCTTTTTGAGACATTAAAACCCCTTCAACAGCAGGCTTATAATTTTGTAACTACTATGAGACTATACATGGATGTTATGTTTTATGACAGTGAAGAAATGAATTATTTTCTGTTTAAGGGGTTAATCTTTTCTTGATGTCCCAGTTGAATGATATTTGTTAAAAATGAGTGTGTGGCACAGTGGATGTGTCTCTGATAATCATCTCTGCTAATGAGGGTACGCCACCACTCAGAGGCGAACAGCTGCTGCCACGGAAACCACCAAAACAAACACGACATGCATCCCCATCGTCATGAGAATATGAGTTGACACTTCATCAACCACCTCCATGGTAGAGGAAAGTCTCTCTCTCTCTGTCAGTCTCTCTCTCACTCTCCCTCTGTCTCTCTCACACACACACACACGCACACACAAGCACACACAAACACACACTAAGAATTCTTTTTTTACATTACAGTACCTTAAGACATAAAATATCAAGGGAAACTGAAAACAGGGTCAGACACTGCTTGCAACATGTTGTCCTTCAGCAGGCTTTCAGTAATGTCAAAACTTGTAGGTATCAGCTACGATTTCATCAACCTTCACATGACCTGGAGAGGAAGACAGAAAGCCCCTCATAGGCACCAACAGCTGAATCCCCTAGTTGAGTATTCTAAAGAGCAGGTTGGTTATATGGTGTAGAGAGATTGTGGGGGGTCTCCCTGCATTTTAAACAGTGGCGTGTCTGACAGCTACACAGATGAAATGTGAAGGTCATGGTGGAGATATGAATGGAGGTCCTAGCCCCATGGATTAGTCTCTCTGTCAGTATAACAGATTGGCTGAGCTGCACAGAGAAGACCCCCTGGGTATTGGGTCAGAGCTATGTACCTGACTCCTCTTGCAAGAGAGGCTGAAGAGGAGAAAGTGCACGTCTGGAGACCTGGAAGCAAATTATGTTTTCCTCCCACTGATGCCAGCAGAGCTAGAAAGTATCATACATAATAGTAGAACACCTGAATCTAATTGCTGTTAATGACCTGGTGGTGCTTTTGTCACAGTGCTTCCTCCAGAGTACAGTGTGTTCTCAAAAATGTTCTACGCCTCAAAAGAAGCACTTATGATATCCTAAGTATTTTGCCAAATCAGTTGGCTCTGTAAAAAATTCAGTGGACCAGCAACTGCACTAAAGACTAGGGAGTAGCAAGTCTGTGATATAGGACAACATAAAAAATGTGCCACCAACAGTTGAGTCATAGACAAACCATTTTTGTTCCCTGAAGAACCATTTTTGTAAAAAATGCTTGAGAGTGTGGAGCCCTTTTAATGATGTAAAAAATCTTCACATAATGTAAAGGTTATTCAGCAATGTAAGGGTTCTTCCCAGAGGTATGTGGAGGTATTTAAAACTCCTATATCTCCTGCAATTTAAGAATCTCACACATTGCACATCTCGCATCTCAATCATACACTGAAAGGTTCTTTGGGGAAGTAAAAAGGGTTATTTTGTGGCATCACAGAAAAAAATAATTTTGGCACCATTGTTCTTTAATTTTAGTATCAATCTAGTACTACAATCACTTGCTAGCTACTATAGCCCTGTAGCACCAGTGCAAATAAAAATGTGAACACAAAACATGCCTTGGCTGACCAAATAACTTTAGGAAGGTTTGATTTTTGCAACATCAGAAACTGTCCAAATAAACAATAGAGGACCTGAATCTAACCCATTATGGGAATTATTTTATAGTTATAAT
>JBBPCY010000109.1:20704879-20731297 GCA_037974405.1 Brachyalestes nurse
ATCACTGGAATCATCTATTCAGATATTTATTCTTAATGTTCCTGATCCAGATAACATCAGCCACTCTGCTCTCTGTGAAAAGTGGGTTAGATCTCATGAGTCGCTACCATCTTCTGCAGGCAACAAGGGTCTTTTTTTTGGTGCATGAATCATGTAAGATGTTTATCATGAAGTGAAGAAAAGAGAGCAATTCTACATAAGTGCAGAAACTGAGATTCTTCCAGCAGATATGTCTTCATGAGCACAATACTTTGGATCCTTCATCTTCCCAAAGCCCTCACAGACCCAGCATTCTGTCATGAGAAAGTAAAGCCAGAGGGAAACAAATCTCTGTAATTTTACTGAAATTTCTGAACTTTACATATGGAGTTATTGTTGTGTAGGCTGTGGCGTCTTGTATGCCAGTGCTTACAAGGTAAATGTAAACTGATATAAGGGCCAGTACTGGCTGCTACCAAGATGTACCATTACGTCATTCAAGTGCACTGCTGCCATTGTTCTTCATGTATGATAAGTAATAGCCCTTTTTTTAGCATGCATAGTGCTTTTTTAAATGTATAAACTGTAATTATTTAAGTAAGCACTGAGTATATATGCTCCTTCCTTTAGTATACATACTGTTTGGCAAAGTTTGCATACTGCTTTTTATGTGTATACTTTGTATACATACGACCTGTTCAGACTGCTTTTTTCATTTATACCCAATATGCACGCTGCAAACTAGACAATTGTGTATACACTAGATTTATCTACAAGACAGCCCATCACTCCTAGCTTCAGATCATTTGGTCCTACTGGGGTAATGTTCAGAGACCCCAAACACCAAAGTAACAGTAATCTGGATTACAGTTGTTCTCCTTAACAACATTATCTCACAACAAACCATGAAATAGTGAATGCTACAGACTAATTATTGCAGTCATCTCCCCCTCTGCCTCTGTTAGAGTGACAGGCAGAGCTGTGTGGAATTGAGTGCTCATAGTACGTAATTGAGAGACCACTGAGACGAGGAGGGCTTCATTTTCAGACAGCATTCCATGACCAGCAATCATTCCTGTAAAAGTCTGCACAAGAGAGCTTTCTTAAAGAAAATACACACCAACATGTCAAACACTACCAGCTACGAAAGTCGTCAAGCTTGGAAATGTCATTTCTGTCTCGGTTAAATGCCACTTAAATGTCATTCTAATAAAGATGAGCAGGACAAGGGGAGGCCGGTAAGGGCATAAGAAGGACATAAACAGAAAGCAAAACTGGATTTATGTAAAATGAACAGCTGCAATTTCATAAAATCTTGTTGCACAAATCAGCCAAAGGCAAACATGCGAGTCATTGGTCAAATTCCAGAATTCCTAGAAAATGAAAACAAATGAGCAGCTAGATTGTGTGATTGTAATAAGATGTATGTGTGTATTCTTCAGTCCTGTAGAATGGTTAATGGATTTCACTACTTCTTAAATCCTTGAAAAAAATAAAAATCCCGTAAGACTGAGGTTCGCTTGAACACACACAAACACACGCACACACGCACACACACCCACGCACAAACACAAACACACCCACATACACACACACAGTCTGTTTGTGTGCTTGGGTTAGCTGCTGTTTAAGCATATGTCCATTTGCCCACAAGTTTTGACCTGCTTCTTAGCTCTGTTTGGCACCGGAGAACAGAGAGAGAGAGAGAGAGAGAGCAGACGTTTTTTGAGGGGAGAGACTATTAGATAAATAAGATGCTAAGCTTGTAGATTTAGAGATAGGATTTGCACTCTTCATCTTCAAGAGGATGATGATGGTGAAGAGGAAAGTCCTCCTTGTGCTGTGCTTCAACCAGCTCTGATATTGCTGTGCATTGGAGGGAGAACTGAAAGTGCACAGTCAAGTTTCTAGCTCAGAACTTGAGGCATGTGTGTCTTGACTTTAATCTCTAAGGTCATAAAAAATATTATTAATTTTTACTACTGAAGAGGAAAAGATAGACCAGTATCTCTGCTCACTTTCCTTGAACAAAGCTTCATTTTGATTGTTACAGAGAAAAAATAATCAAAATATCTGTAGTGACTTGGGAGACACTGAGAAAAGTGTGGGGATATTTTAAATGTATATATTTATGTATTTATTTATTTGTTCATTATTTTTAAGCCACTTGCACAAGACATGGTATAGTTGTCATGGTCTTTTTTATTTTTTAATTTTTAATTTCATTTTATTTTATTTTGCTTTAGTTTTTATGTGCCTAGCCTCTCAGATTCACTTCCAGAACAGGTGGTTTTGATTGATGTGTAAATTTAAGCGTAGACATAACTTCAAAAAAGCTGGCCTTCACATTAGCATCCCCTTCACACAAACAATAAAGAGCCCCCATTTTTTTCCTTTTTTTCCCACCGCCTAACAGTGCAAAAATCTCATTCGAGTGTGCCTGTGTGCAATTGCCTTAACCCAGTGATTTATGAAAAGGAGAACAATCTGGGCGCAGATGGGACTGAAAGAGAGAGAGAGGTATAAATATTCTGGCTTATCAGTGGGGGGCTTCAGCTGCTCCCGCGGCCCCTGAGCCATTGCCGTGATCTATGATGTGTCTCCATCTCACAAAGCTCCTGTTAGCCAGGTATGACTGCTGCATGTTAACGGAAGAGGAGCAATTTGCATGGAGCTGTCTGCGTTCACACCTAGAAATCCTCATCTAGGTATAGCCTGAGGGTTACCATGGAACCTTCACCATGGGAATCTTTTATAAGAGGCCATAAACGCAGTACTTTATGTTTTCAATTCAGGAGCCAATTTCAAGAGAATAAAAAAGTCAAGCATATTTGCATGCTCTTGATTGAAATTTAGCACAATACCTGTGTTCTTGTGGTTTAATTTATTTTGTTCTATGTGTAACTAGGGTACACATTTGAAATAAGTGCAAACTGCAAGTACAACTCATTGATCAACAAGGAATGGCATTTATGCAGTATTTTCATACTCATTTTTCCTTTAGGCATCAGTTTAAGCTAAATAATGCAAACAAAAAAGAAATACTAGTTATTAGCAAATATACCAATAAACAGAACTAAATCATGACTAAACCATAACTATTAGAACTAGGCCTTCAGTTCCTAACGTCGACAGCCAACTTTTGGGATAATGCTAATTCATGCAGCTATGGGATTTATAATCACATACAAGAAATAAACCAATCCTGAATATGGGCTTAGTGAATGCTGAAGGAAAATGTAGTTTGGTCTATGTTATCTGAAGTTTTTTTTTATCTAAAGCGTTCAGGTTTTATTTGAAGCTTGTAAAAATCTTGACATATATTTTTTTTTAAATATATAATGTGTGTTGCTGTTTTGCAAGTACTTTTTCAGTCCTGGCACAGAGATACAGTCACTGTTCTAAGCTAAACTATGGCTTTTATTCAGCGATGTGATTTTTATTCAGTGACTGCCAGAAGGCCTACAGTGACATTTTTTCTTAGAAAACTTCCATAGTACTTCCATCCATAGTAAATCAAAATGTGACTGAAACAGGTTGAAGCAGCTTCCTGTTCAGCTCCTGAGGTCCTAGATGTCTTTCTATTAAATAAAAATGATTTAAAAAATTACACATCTTCAATCCCACAAATACTTAGGACTCCTCTGAAGCCCAGAAGGCCCTAAGGATTCTTCATTCCCAATATACCAATCAAGTACATTTATACCACTGGTATTTTTTTCAGTTTGATAAATCATGTGTTTTATTAACGACTTCAGCTGAATCTTCTCTTGGAGGGATTGCTATTCCATAACATGAAAGCAATCACCACGAGGACTAGTGTGCTGCACTAGGGGCCGGGTGCAAACACACTCATTAAAGCGGGCATAAGGGCAATGTAATTATGCAACGTAGTTTGAAACAGCTACAGTTCATAAAACTAAAGACAGTCTCACGCTTTGTTACATAATCCAAAAAGTGTGGGCCTCTGTAAAAAGGCTGTCGTTTCTTAAGTGGGCTGTTTGCATCAGCTCTAGGAAGTGTACATAAGCTGGCATTGTACAGTCCATGTTACTTATTATCTAATAATGCCTCAACTGACTCTCTCTATCTTTCTCTCTCTGTTAAAGTTATGAAGTTATGAATTTCATTCTGGACCATTTCTATATCATAAAACATTCACAAAGTATAAAGGCCAGCTGGTGTTTTCAAACAGTGTAGACAAAATAAAATCTGAAGTTACAAGGTTCTGACATGACAACAACAAACTAGATTGACTCCAGATGAGCATGTCTGGTAAAGTGAATGACTACTGTACATTTTCATGCTGGGTCTTTACCACATCATGCTTTCCTTTAGGCCTTGCATGCTCTTTCTTCAGTGCAGATTCGAGCTTAATTATCTAATTAATTGAGTCTGCCAGCAGCCGGTGTGTGCATCTGTTGTTGGCATCTTCTGTGAGCATCTCCGGAGAGAATTAATTTACTCTCCCCCTAACAAGCCATTGGTGGGTCAACCTGCCTCTGCTCTTCCTCTGGAGAGTTCACATCAAAAACAAGACACATGAATATAATGATCAGGACTTTATGTTGTATCCATATTTATGGAACTGGAACTGTGGGAACTAGAGAAAACTGCCTTTCAAAGTTTGATTGAACCGAAGAGCTTTGTTTCCATTTAAACAGTTTGGTTGCGTGTTAATTATGCGAGCTGTAGCAGCTTGCTGGCTGTAACTGGTTGTAAGAGTTGATTTACGGCCTCAGAATAATGAGGCTGAACTATAAAGTCTATTGCAACGAAGCAATTGGGTTGGATTCATGTTTCAAAGGCAGTTAAGGCCCTCTTGTGGCCATACAGAGCTCAGTTGTGAGAATGCATATTTATTGGACAACTGTGCACTGTGTTTTTAAAAAAAAAAACAGCACAGTGACTTGATTTTGCATTAAGCTGAAGGAAAAGTGAGAACCAAAAGGAATCTGTTCCATTTTATTTGCAGTATCACTGCATGTGGCCAAAACATTGATCATAATGATGAGATTAGAAAACTGCATGTGAAGAGAACAGGCTGCTCAATAATTCACGTAAATACGTAAAATCAGTGTCATTAAAATGACTTTCAGTATTAGAACAGTTGGCTTCTGTATCTGCACTAGCAAATCTAGAATAGCCTCATTTTTCCAGGACAATTCTAGCTCAAAATTTCCTGGAAAGGTTTGAGCAGGGATTTTCCTTTAATAGATTACTACACACTAAACAGGGCACGGTGCCAAGCTGTCAGTAAAGCTGAATGGTGTTTCATACTGAATGATGCCAGCAGGAGGCAGTAAATGTAAGTGACCCATTCATCCTAAAAACTTTTTTCATTGTTTCACAAAGCACTTAAGAGTTTAAAGAAATAGTTATGGCAAACGGTGTAAAAATGTTCTGGATGCTAACAATTCAACAACACTCATCCTTTCAGAAATGGTCACACAAAGAAAGTAAACGGGTTAATCTGCAAATAAGAACACTTTCACAATACTTCCTGCGGGACTACAGGGTGGAACACCTTACAGCATGACTGTCTTAGTCCGTCAGGTGCAGCCTAGACACGTTTACCTCCAGTGCATAGATTAGTGGCTCAGCTTCAGCACTTTCAGAAAGTTAATCCTACCACTACTCAGTTTCCACGTACTGTAGGGGAGCTCAAAATCAGTTAAATTGCCCCGTGATCCTCCTGCCTCGGTGCATCAAGAAGACACCCCTAAAGGAATGTGCAGGCATGAGAGGCAAATGCTGTGACATGTCTTACAATCTCTAATGCTTAATCAAACCCATGAGTCTATACTCTTGACAGGGAATGCTCTTCACAGGTTTGTGGATTTAACATATAGTTATGAGAAAAACTGTTTTTAGTGTAGAACATTATACCGAGATTTTTTACATTTTGAGAAGATTTTTTTAATTTGCATGTCTGATATAGAATCTATTGAAAGTTTCATTATGAAAACAAGTATTCTTCTATGGCATCACTCCAAAAGTATTTTTCAACACCTTCATTTTTAAGGGTATATCTGATTCATTGTTGGCTCTGGGTGGACCCTTATTAGAACTCAAGGCTGATGAATGAGCCGGGTTGGGCAATGGGGGGGGGGGTGCATAGTTGACTTAGAGACAGATTGGAGAGGACCAGAGAAGTCAGAGATGATACAGGTCAACACATTTGCAGTGGTCTAGAAGACCCTGTTAGAATGTATTTGTCCATAAATATTCGTGGAATTTAAGTACACTGCATATATGAATGAAATCATGCTAAAAACATCCCTTGATTTAATTATTCACAGAGGATTTTCTTGTTGTTGCCTCTGTCATGACTGTCTTCTTAGCTATAATTTACATTTAAGTAGCAACATTTCATTCTAGTAATTTTAGTCCATTGATCCATTCATTGTGAAATATCCCCACGGTGTAAATGAATCTGGTTTTCTCAAATAATGTAAAAACATTTGAACATTTGATTTGATCTGATATCTTCTCTCAGCAAATAAATGGCAAATCTGATGATGGTTAAGATTATTGCACTACTGCATTTTTAATGCTGTACAAATCCAAAAAGTTAGACCACTGTTACAGAAAAGGGGCATCATCTGATAATCAGATCAATAGTTTTGTGTTCTGCTGAATGAGATCAGATAATGATGTAGTGTATGAGAGTCATTGTACTCAGTGAGGGTCATGCTCTGCATCATAGGGAGAGGCTTTGTGTTAATTCTCCTGAGTCTTAAGAGATGCCAGCTCTTTTGATCACTTCTTAGATTTCAAAGGTGAAAGAGGTCACATGATCTGCTGAGCCTGTTTTTGGGAGGGAGTGCAGGGGAGGACTTCACAGCCCTCAGTGGCAGAGGAACCTCCTGTATAATAGAGTGTGTGTGTGTGTGTGTGTGTGTGTGCGTGTCTAATGGAGTGTGGGGGTCGTACAAAGGCAATTGAATAGGTCAAGTCACCTGCAAGTCAGATTTACTTTTTGACTTTCCTTCCAATTCATAATTACAGAGCAGGTCTTTGACTTCTTGCCAAATATCTGTGAGTATCAGGTTTGGTCCATTTGAGTAAATTTTCAACAGATTCGAAGAAAACTTTGGTAAACCAGCCAGAGACCGGAGACAGATTCTATCGTCTGAGTCATCTGACAAACTAATACTGCAGACTTTGTGGTGGCTGTTTGATAAAAACGTTGCTGTCACACTTTGCTGCTTTTGATATCCCACCTATTACATGTACTGAGGGGTTGTCACTTCTCAAAAGCAGGAACGAAATGTTCTTTGGCTTACATTCTAATTGCTGTTTCACAGACCACTGAGGTCAGGAATCACATGGCCTGTCATACCTGTGGATTTTAGATGAAATGCATTTGTTAATTTAGATTAAATTAAACATTTAAAGAAAGTTCAGCACAGCATATTTAATGAAAGTGTTCAGCACAAAGTTGAAAACAAAAACGGTTTTAACTTGGTAACATGTACCTATGGTTACTTTAGCATTGACAAAAAATTATTTGAAAAAAAAAAACAGTGCTAAAGAATAAAAAATAGCTAAAATAAGAAAATAATTGCTTAATTAGAAGCCTTAGGCAAATACATGGTCAAATTATAAAAAAGCCAGGATCAATTAAGTTTTCTGATTCTGATTAGATCAGCCACAATGGAAGATTTATTTTATGTTACAGTTTCATATTTGGTAAAATATGTGATCATAACCAAAATCACATTCTAATTGTTAAAATGACTATCTTTTTAAAAAGATAACTTAATTATTGAAAAACAGGTGAAATTAGCTTTTTGTTTTGCATGCATTGTCATCATTGCAGACTTTATTGCTTTGCTGCACGTGCATCTGACAAGTGAGAGCTCTGAAGCGGATGGTGTGTAGCTTTTGTCTTTGCATCATTTCATTATTCTCATGTAAAACTATTCAAGAATCGTTTTGTATTTATATTAACATGTAATGAGCTGTTCAGCCGGTGGCTTTATGGAGGTTCATGTCCTACTATGTAGCCGTGCTTTAGCAAACAAAACAATGGAGATGCGTTTCTCCGCCTTTTCTACAGTAGCAGAGTCACATTGCCTACATATTATTGATAATACAAGTGTGTTTTGAATATTGTGAGAATACTGAATCACAAATGCAGTATTGTAAATGAATCAGACTGTGGGTGGTGTGTCCCGTCACTGCGTGAGTATCTGGGTATTCAGACTTGGCTAGATACCTCTGAGACAGAATGCTCTGGAGTTAACAGAATAAATAAGGGCAAGTAATCTTGGCTATTAGGTAATATAGTTGTGCTGGTTATTTTAAAGTGCTGTTTAGGCCTGAAGGTTGTCACTGATCTGGAGAAAAGTTGCAGAATTACATTTCTGTTCAAGCTCATGCTGTAAAGCTCAGTGAACCATGCGGCAGATAGATGTACCACCTTCAATGTTCAAATTCAGTTTGACATGTGTTCCTACCCCATTAGCCATCTGGCAGTGTCTATCGGCTTTTAAGTGCAGTTGATAAGGAAGGATACGGACTGATGATATGGGTGGGAAACCTCCCGAACATCTGGAAAAATGAAATTCTTCAATGTGTGCATTTACAAAACAGGTGGAGTCTCTTGTTTTCCCCATTTGCCTGTCTGCATGTCAGTCTGTTTGTCTACTTTTTTTCTTCCAGGCAAGAATGACTACAGCTTAAAAAATGAATTTATCATAATTGAACAGCAACATATACGTGTGTGTGTGTGTGTGTGTGTGTGTGTGTGTGTGTGTGTGTGCATGTCATTGACACATGCAAGGGCTGCAACATATCAGTGTGTGTGTGTGCACGCGCGTGTGTGTGTGTGTGTGTGTGTATGTGTGCATTTCCACCATCTCAGTGCATATCTGTCAGCAGCCAAGTTCCACATGCTACACTCCATGTGATGTGACCTTCCCTGTAAATAAGCAGGGACAGGACATGGCTTTAGTAAACATGTCCATGACTGTTGACAGCTTTAATTCCATCTACAGTTGATGTACGTGGGGCTCGGATGAGAAATCACCTGTCACAGCGACACTAAAATAGTAGGAACAATAATTAACAAACTAAATGTATCTCACTCTAAATTTGTGTTTCCCAGAACTGCATGCTATAACCCAGAAAATTAGTAATAAGGAAAAGAAAGATATCCCTGCATATTATCTTAGTTTAACAATTGTGTCAATCAGCAATTTCAGGCACATCAGTGTATGTTTGAAAGGACAGCAAATGATCAAAAGGAGCAAACATAGTCATCTGCATTTATCAGTCCACAGGGGCCCCCAGACAATCCACATTTTTGGTCGCACCCCACTCCCAACACATAAGCAGAGAAAAAAAATGTGGACTGTCTCCAATAACAAAAAGACAAAATTGAGATAAACATCAGACAGGGTCAATGTTTGAAACTTTATTAAATCAAAAGTGCTGTTAGCGATGAGTTCAAGTGAAGCCAAATTATTACTCCTGTTTGTGGAGGTAATAGCAGGGGGAAATAAAGCTGACATCGAATAAAACGAACAAAAGGGGTTTTAAGCAGGCTTTTAAGATGCCATGTGGAGACAGTATATCATTAACACATCTATGATTCTGCTCTAAATGACCCCTGCCCCCCCAGGGTAAATGTACATTTTCCAAAATCTTGGTTGAACCTCAAACTATGCGTTCAATTCATTTGAAATTACAAAATAGACAAGGAAATTACTCAAATTAAAGGCATTCTGTCTCATTCAATGATGAATGTGACAAGACAAGCAACCTTTTGAAACTGCACATTTGCAGTCATACAGAGAATCTCTCTTCTGCGAAAGTGATTGGTATGAAAATCAGCCTCATTATTTAATGCTCTGTGTTTGAGTATGTTCATCATTCACTAGCAGCAAGCAGTTTCAAAGCCCAGATGATTATGGTTACAACATCTGAATCAATGTTTATTTAGTGCATAACATATTTAAAGCTGTAATTATATCTTTGAAGATTTCACCGCATTCACCGCACAGTTATGTCTGCCACTGGAAATAATTCACAGTGTGCTTAGAATAACAGAAGAATAACAGGGGATTCCTTCTGGCTGTTTACCTAGATGGAAATTCATTTGGTGTTTGATTGGCTACAATATTTGTTCTCCCTGTCTTCAGGATGTAAGTAATGGTGCTACAACTGGCATTACACAGGCATACAAGAAAACTAGGTTATAAATATGAGTAATGGGGTTAAATATTTTTTAGACTGCATCACACACTGAGCAAATGTCCTAATGTTTGAACACCACTAAGAAAAAAAAGCTTTTTTGTGGTGATGTCATTGCTGAAATCAGCTAAACTTCAACCAAGTCAATATTTTCAAAGAAGCAGTTGTCCCCCTCAAAAAACTAGGAAGTTCAGGATTTTTGAAATTCTTTCTGGCCATCTTTTGTGGCCTGAAAAATGTAGTCCGGCGTGAAAATTGGCCTTTACATCTGACACAACACAGATATTGTCTGGGCAGAGGACAGGGGTGAAAGAGTGTCAGACAGTGTGGCATGGAGAAGGTCAGAAAGGCTTCCCACTCAGTCTTCCACAAGCCTAGACCCTGAACAAACCTAGACCCGCCTCCAGTGGAATCTAAGAATCTCAGTCGAGTACAGTTGGCAACAAACTGGTGTGCAACCACCAGAACCACACTTCAGTTTCTTGAACCTTAGATTTCCAAGAACTTCAAGCAGAACTACACACAACACTTGGGACCAACTCCCAGGGTAAAGAAAAAAGATTCAATACAGAAAAGACTGTTGTGAAATGTGGAATGGGCCCATAACTGTAAAGGGGGCATAACTATTTATCGATTCATGCCATGTTTCATAAATGTTGAAAACTGAGAAAACAGGGTGAAAATTGCTAAGGTTTGGCCTGCTAAAATGCATCATGCATCATGTTCCCCTATAGTTTCAGAATTTGACAATTGCTTGCAGATGAGATGGGGCAGCATTGAAGTCTAGAAAGCGCAGTAATAGTTTTACATCTAAAATGTCTCTGCCCCTGAGTGTGAAACTGATCTGTGTAAAGTAAAACTAATTGGTGCTTCATCCATTGCTCTGGATCCCTGGTATCCCCAGCTTCTTTGCTCATTGACGGATGGCTTCCCCTTTGCCTGGTGCACTGTAGGCTACTGTACTATTTAACAGCTATGTTATTAATCTCCCTCTCATGGTCTTTTCATGTTTGAGTGGTCGTCCATTTGAATTGATGATTAAAAGAAACACTAACAACAAAAGTATTTCCCTTTCAATCATACCACTCAGATACAACATTTGAAATTCAGGAATTGCTTCTTTTTGAGAGAAGGCCTGCCTGGAAATGATCATATAATTCCTTTCATCTGAGACTGGTAAATGCAAACAGACTGTGTCCATTCTGAGGTCTGGTTATACTTACTGCAGTGTGTGTCAGTAATCAGGCCAAGCTTGCAAAAGTCAGAGCAACGTTCTCCTGACCACATTTACCAGGGCTTAGGATTTTTGCTGCCACATCTCTTTAAGGGTCCTGGTTAAGTCACTGCTAGTCACTGCTATGGCGCTAAGAGAAACATAGGATTTGTGCTAATTCACAAATGTTAATCAGCTAGATACTTTGGTAGGGACACTGCAGATCTTGATCCTCTTCTCAGTTGAGTTGATTCTGCATGTGATGGATATGAAAAACTTCATCAATGTAAGAGATGTTTGGCGGAAATCAGACATCAGATGTCCACCTAGAGTGGTTACTATGGCCTATGTGCTGCATCTGAGCCATGCTCTTCCATCTGACCTCACTCTCAGAGGTGAAAAGTGTTTTGTCTCTGCTTGAGTTATGTTCCTTCTCTAGTTACCTGCTTCCCTGCTGTGTATCCAAAGACACCTGCCAGTCACGATAGCTAGGAAGCCATATGACAATGGAACCTAGCTTGGGATTGACTAAACCCTTTGGGACGTTTTTCAGAAATGTGCAGTCCTACAAAAAAAAGCTTAGAATATATATACTTAAAACACAACTGAAAAGACTTCTAGGAGTTTTTCGCTTTTGATTAGTGAATATAAAACATCACTTCAGATATGTTCCACTGCAGGGTTTTAAGGAACTCCAGAACTCCAGTCACTCAAAGCAGATGGAAAGTGAAAGTACTGTTATTGTCTGTTTACTGGAGCAATGCCTTCAGCAGCTTTGCTCAGATCTATCAAATTCCTTATATGTTATTTCTTTTAGCTTAATATGGACATCCAGAAACAAGTAGGAGACCACATACCAAAATCAACAAGAAACAAAATAACATTTGGAATATGATGGTCTGCAATGTCAAAAATACATCCACTCAATTACGCAAGACAGAACAAACAAAAGATTAGAACTTCTGAAATCTTTTAAAATGTACAGCTGTCTCTGCAAGTCATAAAAGGCTTAATTATAACACAGAGAATTAAATTCAGTTCATTTGACTTTGTAAGAGCTGACTTTATGATCAAAAGATGTCTATACTTGAAAACTGCAAGGACATGAAGAGATGGAATATTTATTTAATTATGAATAACATCATAGCGTCAAATAAATGTCAAAATGCCTTTAGAATGGCACCATGTTTAAACATCTGTGTAACAGAGAGACATATCTACACCTCCTTCTGCTTGCTACAGATGGACAGCAGTTATAGGGTCTTGGCACCAGATGTGCTGTCCACTCATATGTAGTTCATCAATTTTTATACAGAATTTTAGTATGGGAGAACATATAAGTAAAGACAGACTCCAAGAAAATGTAAAGCCTGGAAAATGATTATAACACTTAAAAACACAACCACCTGTGGTGTCTCAAATGTACATCTGAACCTCCCTAAACTCTGCCCTATAGAAAGATGAGAGGATGTTTCAGTATAATCTCAGGCATTTCTTGCTGTTGCTATAGTTGGTTTCAATCTAGATTTTTTTGTTCCAATTTTTCATCATATTATATATAAAAACAAGTCTTTAGCAGCAGGACCTTCACAACTCTTTGCACTGGTGCAGTATACACAGAATGTATTCAACTGCACTTGCTCCAGTCCAGTATCCTGTTATCTCGAAGCTTTCCTGATAAGTAGATACTGGCATGAACAGTAGAACACTCAGTGTGAAACACGCACTGATGTTTATCATCTGCACTTTAAGAGTGTCATGTTTTAGGACAGGAAGTTCTGCTCTTCTGAGATAAATATCAAAAATTAATCTTTGTGACACTTTCATATCATGATTTTGATATAAAACTTGGCCAAATAATGACTTCTTTTGGGAAATGTCTTTTGGTTCCTGCCCAATATAAATATGCTTTTATACTTTAAGACTGGGTGTTGGTTCATCATTGTGGAGACTCTACATCAGCAGTAGAAAGCCAAACAGAACGGACTGACTTTTAAGATGGTACAGTATTATACCCACTACCACAGTACATCATTTTTTCAATAGTGGCATGCAGACTCTTCCAGGGTAGGGGTAAAAAAGGCACCTTCATGAATATAAAGGCAATTACGGGAATATTTAAAATGAATTCAGGAATTATTATTAATACTACTACTACTAAAAATAATAATAATAAAAATTATAATAATAATACTTAAATGCATGCAGCAGCCCTAGATTTTTTTTTTTTTTACTTTTGTAGTTTTAAGGTTTGAAGTAAAGTAGGTTTGACTATCATAATTCTATGTATACCCTAAATACAAGCAGCAACTCATGTTTTTCACAAAAGTATCCTTTTAAGTGCCATTGCTCACCCCGCTTGTCACCCACCCTCAAAAAGCAAGATTAACAAAAAAAAATAACATTAAGTAACACAATTAAACATTACACAGAGTGCCAGCCTGAAGTTGCATCTTTGAACTGAAGTTTACTTCTGTACTAAATTTTGCCTCTGCATTGTGAAAGAGCCTCATGGATGAGCAACTGCTGGACTGGAAATTTTAACTGTTTTGATGTAGCTTCAGGATTTGCCTCAGGATGCTACTAAGAACTAGAAATCCAGTGCCAGCATCTCCTCTAAAAACGCACATTCTTTAGAGATCTGTGCAGTATCGACAGCACTGTGCAGTATTGACGCACATGGTTTCAATAGCATTTGACCTCAGAAGTAGTTTTAACTGGCACCAAGTTCACATACTTCCTGTGCTTATGTAATCTTGGTGAGATCCTTTGACTGTGAAATGAACGACAAGACTACAAACAAATACTAATTAACAAAAGCCTTTGCCTGTAGTACATCAAGAACATCAACAATCAGAATACTCTGGCTAAGGACCCTTATGTCAATCAAGATAACAACGTGGCCCAAAGTGACCTGTCTATGAAAAAGGCTGCAGAGAAATTATATTGGTATGGATATATAAAATAATTAAATACATTTTAGGGTCATGTGATCTATGTGACGCATGGCAACATGAATTGTAACTGCCTGAGTCATGTATGGAATGCCAGTAACTGCTGTTTTCTATTTATCTGTTGTTTTGTTCTTCAGCTGACTTTTAAGAGGTAGACACCTGCAATTTTCATGGCTTCCCATCAACAGACAGGAAAAAGAAAAAATACAGGTCACTAATATCCAAGCAACCCTGTATCACACAGCCAAACCAAAAACGTTAAGCTGTAAGGATGTTTTGAATTGTGTTTATGTTTCAAAACTTTAAAACACCGGATTTGGCCGCAGAGGTCATATTTAGCAGGTGGTGTCCTGTCATAAAGATAAGACGGACTCCAAACTGTCAGGCACTAGGACCACGGGCTGGTCTTTCCAGAGGCACTGAGATAGGGACTCCCTGCTCTTACTTTCATAGCAATCTATTTCTCAACAACTACTACAGAGTTGTGCTGCACTGGATGACAGGAGGATTTAGCTTCTCCAGATTTTAGAACATTTGGGATTATTTGGCAGTTCTTTTGGAACTTCTGAACCCTGGAGTATCTTCAGGTCATATCAGTACTGCGACTCTAGGATTTGACAGAAAAGGTGCTGGCAAGGATTACAGGACAAAACACTAAGAACACTAAGGTTTGAGCCACCTACACCCTTTCTGCATGGATTACCTGTTATCCTGCTCAAGACATGCCCTCTTCTAAGCCTGTGATAGTACAATTTTTGGAACATAGCTTTAATTTGTTTATCTGAACTAAAAGTGTTTTTTGGAGCAAGGCCATAGAATGACCATTTTTGGTGCCATGAAGAACATTTCCATAATTACATTTAAAACCATTTTAGTGACAGTGGAATGTATGAACATAAATAACCTTTTTGTAAGTTTAAAGGACCTTCTCATAGATCAAGTACCCATTTAATTTTTTTTTTCTTACAGTTATATGTCCAACCAAGAACAATTGAGGAAGCTCTAGTAGAATTGACTTTGGTCCTAGCAATATGTAGTATCTTAGCAGATCAAAGTAGGTTTATTATTGTGTGTAAACTGTTCCTTTGTCACATTAGTCTTGTAGAAGGAATTTTCAGCTCTCTGATCACAACTGTGTGAATGTATAAAAATGCCTGAAGGGGTAACTGGGTCCAAAGACTTCGCCAGTCTCATTTGTCCCACTGAGGTGGGGGTTAGAATGTCTCTCCTCTCCTTCAAACTTCAGGCTCATCGGGTTACAATTGTGATTCGAACTACAGCAGACACAAACTCAAACAGACACACACACACACACACACACACACTCATGCACACAAAGGTATGCATACGACTCGTGTTACCTTGAGTTATATAGTGCTGAGGATGTGAGATTGGCATCAGGTCAAAAGTGCTGCTCCTCTGCCTCAAATGATAAAACTCCAGACAGACTGTCATCACTGTGCTCGTTATCATCACCCTGCATTATAACATGGGTATGATCAACTCCGTCTCAGTTACGCCTCAGTCACTCATTACTAATTTATGAATACCCGTCATTACATCTTATTACATGCCCAGTGCACACATGCAAGCAATGGAGCTCCTGACATCCATTGACATGCTGGCATGTTACCATTGCTCAGCTTTGCGAGACCCAGGTTTGTGGAGTATTACTCAGCATGTGGAAAAACAACTGTAAGAATGTGTTACTATGCAGTCATGGGCTGTTTGTATAAGTAAACTAGGATGTGAAAGACAGGCTCTTCTGCTACCATGAGTATATCTGAATGTTTGGCTTGGTGTTTAGTTAAGGTGATCTCTCTGCTTATCTCAGTGATATACAGGTCAAACACCAACAGTTCTGATGTTCTCCAGACATAAAAACACTCAGCAAACTCCTGTTGACTCACATGCATCAAAATGAGGATCGCTGGTGTCTATCTAACTTTTATGAAATATTTTGTGAGAAGTAGAGAGTGAGTTTTTTTAAAGCATGCAGATTTATTGAGTAAACTTTTAATGGCATGTGATTACTCCCTCTGTTAGGGCACTCTCCATTTGGCTGGAAGTTTGTGGCTTCCACACACCATGACTCACCTAAATCATCAGGCAATAACACATGAACAAGAATCTTTTACTTTTGCTAATCTTTTGTACCCCTTTTCAGAGGCGTTACCCCAGCAGGCTTGAAGGGGTTCACTGTGGCGACCTTAGGGCTTCCTCCTGCTGAGTTGGGGATTACCTGAAGAAAAACAAGAGAAACAGGAGAAAAGAAACGTGCGGCCCAGGAGCACCACTATGAAAATAAACACTCTGCACAAGGACTGAGAGTCAATTATCAAGGGCCAGACTAAATAGAAATTAACAGTTGGATTGGCAGTGTTGTAATGCTTCCAAGGCATTGATTGAAGTGAAACGTTTATTGGTAAAACGAAGGAAAGAAAACACTACTTGTTTACCATATGACAAATTGGAGAGCTCAGGCTGAAGCGGACTCATGTGCCCTGTTGTGGGATATCAGTGCAGTGGTGTGTAACGGCGTAGAGTAAATTCTGTCTCGTGTTCCCTTTGAGGTTGCCAGCCATAGAACACAAACGTGTGCTAACACATGGCTTTAATTCTGAACCACACTGATAAATAACGTCCTGAATGTATGCATTCTGTCCCCGTGCAGCTCTAAATCTGAATTTTGATGTAAACTATCTAGAATATTTACAATTTTTCCTGTGAAATAAGTTCAAGATACGCAGGTGTTTGCCCATGAGAAATTCTCTCACACGTCCTTTTTCCACTCTTCTATAAACTGTTGGAATATGTTAGAAGCCATTATCTAAGATTTGGTCCATGGCCAACATTCTCCTTGTTGTACATTCTGCGATGCTGTCAGTGACTTCCCCTGTTTTCTGTACCTGCTAGGAGAAATCTCTGCATAGTGTTTCTGTCAGCGCATGCAAAAGAGCTTGGAATGGATTGCTGCCTTACAGACCGGTGGTCCTGGTCAAATAACCTTGTTATCAGTGGTAAACCATGACTATTAGAATTAAGCATTCATTTCAGTCCATAAATGTGTGAAATGGGGACAAACAAAAACCCAGTTCTGCAATTTTTCTAATTTCTGCTAGGATATATAATAGTATGTCAGCACTATACATGTTTTGGCTTTTCTAGACTAAACACAGACATCTGAAGCTTGTAAAAGACATTCCATGTGTTTTGTAACGGACAATGACATACTTTTTACTTTGTATGTAGCCATTTTGCCGTAGCTCTTTCAGCAGAGACTTCCAAAAAGTCTAGAATTTTTTTTTTGTACAAAATACCCATCATTGATTCCAGTGCCAATTTTTTGGCAAAATTTTGCTGGCCACCTACGGTAAAACTGCCTACACCGGCAGTCGATCAGGTAATATGATTCTACCACTTTAGGACAAGGGCCTGCCCATTGAAATAAATAGGAGCTGATTTTGTTTTTTGTGTTTCCTGAAAAACTTGAAAAAAATTAGTTAGGCGATTATTTTAGCAAGGTGTCCATATAAGACATTCAGTTCAGCTCCTGATGGCCTTTCTTCAAACAAAACTTAACATGATTCCATTTAATATAATCTCTAGATTACAGATATTAATTTTTAGATGCCAAAAATTATAAGGCCTTTAAGACCCTGAGGGTTCCCCATTGCTTTTCATATATGATACCAAAATGTTGGGGTAGTATTCATTACATAAAATTTGCTTTGAATCAATAGTGAAATTTTTTTTGAATGCATCAATAGTGCAGAGCCAAAGTGTAAATCATCTCATTGTGAATAAAATAATTGCATCAACACAATTGTACCTTTCGGTACCTTTATTTTTCTATGTGAGATTGATGTACACATTAGACTTGAGTAATCTGGTCTAGTTAAAAAAAATAGCTTTATTTTTAATAACATATAAAGAACAGAAGAGAATGTTTAGCGGGGGATATTAACAGGCACCAAAACTTTGTTCTTTGCTGTCAGACCTGTTAGACACAAACATGTTATTTGCCATCCATCTTTAATTACATCTTTAATTCCATCTATAATGACAGCGTTTCTTCCGAGACAAACGCGTCCATTTGTGTACACATCGTCACTGGTGCATGTGAAATAGTGTGTAGTAGGGTAATACGCGTATATCACTTCCTTTAAGCCTTGTTTATTTTAGTTGTGCATGAGCAATCCCTTGTGCTTCGTGCAGGGAAGATTTATGCATGTGATCTAAACTTTGCAACTAATTTCAATATTTAGAGGAGCCGAAGACATTTGTATACAGCTGCCATGAAGCGTAATGTAAATCTGAACATCTGGGATGAACTGTGGTATGAGGAAAACAACAGGGGCAGGGACCCTCCTTTGCAACTACTAACTTACAGCCTGAGGCTGAGTGTTTGCGCTCTACGGTGACTTGATTGTATTCACTTAAGCCCTAAAACACTTGGCTCTTTTCGTAACCCCTCCAGAGGCTTAGGCAGAAACTGAGCAAAGCTGAGGACACATTCCTTTGCTGAGAAGCCAAATGCTCCACCATGTGCTGATTTTAGAAATCCGATATAGTGAGTCCAAAATCAAGTCGTATCATCTGAGGCAAGATGCAATCTATTTATCTAAACGGAAATAAAGTTCATATCCCTTTACACATGGACAAACCTGAAAAATCATTTTGGAAGGCTGTGGTGATGCCATAATTGCGTCCAGCTTCTATCAGACAGCACCTATGATATGACCTCCAAATTCCGATCTTTTAAGATTCAGACCAGTGCTCTCAAAATTGATTGTTCTCAAAAAATCTTGCAGTTGAAGCTCTCAAATTTGAGTTTATAGTTCTGGTTAGAGCGACAACTACTTTTCTAAAATACAAAGAGATCTGTTAATTTGCATATCAGAACACATTCGTCTTTATCTTTTAGACACGTATTGAAGCAACTGTTAAAACTGATGATAAAGGCAGAGCAGAGTTTACTATCTTCCTTCTTTGAAGAGCACTGTGGTTCTCAGCCATGGAGAGACGTGTTTTCGAGCCTCAGAGAATGATGAGGTCAAAGTGTTTATTCCTGAGCTATGGAATAGTTTACACTCACCTATCCTTGATGTCATTTCCTTCTTTTACTGCCATGTAAAGTCTCCGTCTTGCTTGTAAAGTCTCAATACTCCAGGCAATAGTTCTGAATCAACGTAAATACGTCTTTTGTTCTGTTAGTGGGTTTTCTCCAAACCTTTTAATTCATAGAGGAGGTACTTTGAACTTTGTAGTCTTTGTAATCTTTGACAGAAGACTCTTTAAAAAGCCATTAAGTGTTGCAGTGGCCTGCTGTCTAGATTTCATTGTCGGAATAGGTGAAATTTCTGAGCTCTAGTTTGTGGAGTAGTGGTACTCACAATTTATGTGGGGATATGCCTGTGGCTCAATGAGTCGACACTGAGACTACAATCTCTTACAAATGGGCCTAAATATAATGTGAATACAATTCTTAGTAAATATGCAGGCATGAATCCTCTGCAGGGATGTACTTCTCAGTGTACTGTACTTTTTCAGTGAATCTGAAAAGAAAAGAATGGAAAAGAAGTTGACGCAACCTTTCATTGGTGTAAACAATACATTTTTCTTAGCAGGCAGGAAACATTTGGGAGCTATGATTTCTGCCAAAGGAGGCCTTACTAAGTGTTCACTGGCTGGTCTCCCAAACTGCTGCATTTGCCATTTGGTATTTTGAATATTTAAAAAATATATATACTATGTGAGTATTAAAAGCAGTGTAACGAGATTTGAGTCTATGCAGAGACTACTGTCTCTTTTACTTTGAGTATCTTTAACTTGGATCTGAATAGAGGGGCTATTGCTTGCTGATGGCTATGTTTATGAAAGATGAAGGAAAAGGTTTAAAGTCCCAATGAGGAATTGTTGCATCTGGCAGTGTAGTACTTTGGCACTGAAAGAACACATGCTTTCAAACACAAATGCTGTTTGCAGTGGCTGTTGCACTGTTTTGATGATTCCTATCTGGGACTTATAAAGTATTGCTGTAGTATGTTGTCATTAAAGGTTGGCAATACAGGAGACTAAAGGTTGGCAATGCAGAAGACTTTGCGTGACTATTATAATATGTGACTCTGTGCTCATTTCATGTTATGGTTATCTATGCAGCAGGCACACTGGGAACCACACTGCTGCATTTCCAGTTTGCTGTGTACTGTGAGTGGTAGCATAGCAGGGTTCTGAAAACTACATTGCGTAAAACATTACAAAAACACTAGAGGTCATTTTACCACTGGAGACTGTTAGTTCGGAGAGGCAAGTTCTGCTTTATGGCAGGAGGGAGATGTTTAAGTTGATTGTTAATTCTACCTGGACTCTCTGATTCTGGTCATAAGATCCAGCACATCTGTTTTGAATCCAGACAGTCTGACAGATGTGTGTCCTGTTTTCAGAAGTCCTCATCTTTATGGCTGCGAGTTCCTGACAGTTATGGCACTGTAATAGAGCTTTTTTACTCATGTTAGACACTCTAAATAATAGAAACAGTAGGGCTGTCATGGAAATGGGAAACTTAACAGTTGGTCTCAATTGCATGCTATTATCCCATGTAGATTGCTCTCTTGAAACAACGGCCATGGGGCAAAAAGGTTGTCTTGGTTCCAAGATTCCTAGCAAGCTGAAGCTAGCTGGCAGGTGAACCAAACTTTCCTTTAAACCACTTGGCCTAAAGCATCAGTCCATTTGAAGTGCATTTTCTCTTGGAATGACTGCTCCTGAATTTAGACATGAATGTAACATGTTTATCCTTCTGTGAATGGGCATTTATTTTAGCGATTCCACTTCTCTCAAACGTATTATTACCGAATTATATCTAAGATATACTGTCTTATTCATTTAACCAGTTAGACAACTCCATTATACCTCAGTGGCGAAAGAAGATAAATTCTTTTTTGTCAGTTTTATTTTGTACTTCATGTCTGATATGTTACATAATACACACAGATGGCTTCTCTCTGCCGGAATCCCAAGTGTCGGATAATGTAACACACCTTAGACCAAAGCATTTCATAAATCTGAATCAAAGCTTCATCTGTTTGTTCAGGAAGCGCTCTACGTCACGTTTGACATGAAACACTGTCTTACTGTCTTCTGTGTCCCAAGTGAGTGACACAATCTTGTGTCTCAGTGGAAACTCTATGATTATCCAGAACAGCTGGATGTTTGGGAGTTGTTTGGAATTGGGCTTGAGAGATACGACAAAATTGTGGAATGTGTGTATTTTCCCTACGATAAAGTCTCTGAGGTAAGCTCTAATCACCAGTGAAATTTAGAGAGGCTGCGTTTTTATTGTTTCTGGAAATATCGGCATCATCAGTGTCAGGTCACACTTTTGAAATAGAAGTTTCCTGATGCTGGGTGGGAATCATTCAAAGCGTATTCCATTACAGGTTATTGATTGCCTTTTCAATTGCAATCAGAAACACACTCTGTTTTAATAATTCCACAAACCAGCAATGCAGTCTGATTCTGCAAATAGGCTGTGTTTATGGCCAGTTAAAGCCTTCCCATCAGATTCACTATTCATTTATCATCAATTCATTTTCATTCATTTAAATTATATAAACGCTTTTTATTTTTTAATTATTGGAAAGCTCACTATCATATTTTTATATTTAACTGTACTAAGTATTTTTTCTTCTCCTTTTTTTGTTATGCGCATATCCATTAGATTTACATTTAATAATAAAATACACTTGTCCCAGATGCAGTTGATCAGCTACATGTTTGAAGTACAAAATTTGCTTCTCTAGTTTAACTCTGGAAGAATAATTTTAAATCTTTTTCCATAAATACATCCTCAGAATGCCTCTCAAAACCTCTCAATCTGTGTCCATCACTTAATTAAATTAATGCAGACTTGCTGATGTGGTTCACAGTATAACCTACTGCTGGCTGTAAAAATGAACAAAACTTCACAGTGGACCTGAATGCTGTTAGCTGCTTTTGTAGACAACTGGGTCTTCTGTAAGTGTTTTCACAAACCATCTTACACCTGATCTAGAGTCAGTTTTTTGAAAACTGACAGTTACCATCCTAAATACACAGAAATCTGTTCCCAGATCAGTCTTCTTTTTGACTGCCTTGTAGATGCCAGCCCAGGTACAGTCTGAAATGGTTTTCTGTAGCATTGAGGTTTGGTTTATTTTTATACTTCACAGAATATCGCACTGGGTCCTAAATCACATTGATTGCACCACCTTAATGAAGACCTGAATGTGGTTTGAGCAGGTGGAGAGAAGTTTCGGTAATGTATATTTATGGAAAGCGCTTAGATGACTACAGACTTCTACTGTTCATTACCAACATTAACCTTTTTAACCCCAGTGCTGAACCAAAGGGGCAAAATTTGTACACCAATCATGTCTTGTCTGATCGACAACATCTGGAGCAAGCGGAAAATGGTGCAAATTAGGTATGTCATCAAACTATACCTTTATGTTCTCAGGACATAGACTAAGGGCATTTCAGTTGAATTTGGAACATGCTGAGCTGTAAATGTGGGAACATATCAACATTTACTTCTTGCCACATTAAATAGTCAGCTAACACCAAATCAACATCTAGAGTTTGGCCCATAGGGTTACCACTCCTGTAAGCAGACCTGAAACAATGCAGACCACACACAGGCGTGCAGACAGACACGAAGCCCCTCTGACCTGTCTGTCTAACAGGGGAGGCTGTCCTGCACATTCCGCAATGATGACCTTTCCCACAGCAGAGATGTAGGTACTTTACTGCTTGTCCACTTTCAGAGCAATGGTACAGGTGTGTGGAGATCATTCCACACTGCTTTAAGCCCCTCCAGGGCTGCCTGTGCTCCAGCTGAACTGCTGTAATCATTTAGACCCATTTCCTCTTGTCATGGTCAGCACCTAAGGACTCAGATATGCTCCAATATATCACATCATGCTTCAGAAAGCTGCTGTACCTCTGAGAAATAGACACATTACTCTTCATGACAATAGAACTGGAATGATGTGTCTGTTTATCAGTGTCTGACAGTGGGACTGCCCTTTCTATTGGCTTTTGTACGTGAAATGATCCCTCTATAACAACATGAACAGAGCAGACAGGACAGATCAATCTTCAACACCATCCCATAATTTCTCTCATTAAGCTCTGGCTATCTGTCTGTACGGAGGTGTGTGTGTGTGTGTGTGTGTGTGTGTGTGTGAATGGTTAGCACTTCACTGAAGGCCGGAATTCGTAACGCTATATGACATGAATGTAAACCTTTCATGACAACTAGCCTAAACCTACATAAACATTTAGAATGGCTTATTCCAACAAGTGTCTGTAGTCATAAAGACTGTTTTAGCCAATTTTGATGTCATTTCACCTTTGAAAATGCTATGACAGGTTTGTTGGATTAAGCAATTATACATGTTTATGCAGGTTTATGTCAGTTGTCATGAAATTTATATATATATATATATGCGACACTCAGTTCCACAAACCCGTATCGCAGTGTGAGGAGGGTGAATCGCAACACATGCCTTCCCGTATACAGTTCCCGCCCAGTTTTTCGCCGTAATAGGAGGATTTCCACGTCGGTTTCTTTTCTTTAACCAATAGCTGAGGGTCTTAGGGCTTCAAAGAGCCCTCCCACAAGTTTACAAACATACAAGCACGGATGGACTACTTTGTTTGCTGAACGTGGAAGCTATGACACTGGGTTTAAAAGTTTCTATAAGCTGGCTGGATTGTGATAAACTGCTTTGGAGTTTCTGTGTAATTGTTTTATTGTGTTTTGAGCGGGTTTATCTAAATGATATGTTCAAATCATGTGACATATTTGAATCATGTAGGTGACACATTTGAATCATCTAAATGACACATTTGAATCATGTAGGTGACACAATTGAATCATGGATATTGGCACATTTTAATAATTTGTTTCATTACGAGAAACTAAAATATGCTGTAAGATTTAGAATCATCTGAAGAAGAGCAGAACACACAGGCACTGATGTGGTGAAGGACAGAAGATCTGCTCGTCTTTAGTACAGATATAACAGGACTGAGTGGCACCAAGTAATCAGGTAATCTGCTTGTGTTCTCATTCATCTGAAAAGCCACGGCTTTCATTTCCACAGATGATGGGACAGAGCGGGAGACAGATCACAGTCATTTGTTATGAATCGGAAAAGTAAACAGCACTTATCCGGAAAAATCTACAGTGTTCTCCTCTCCGCCCGGTCATTTCCCAGTTCAGCAGTGTTACAGGCAATCACAGCCCTATTGAATTAGCGCTCTCTTTTTCACCACTGTTTATACACAACAAACACACTTTCACTCCGAGCTGAAACGCTCCGAGACACTTTCGCTGTTCGGGGCGTCTCGTGCCGCTGAGGGAAGACAGATCACTCACCAGAAGAGCACAGGGAGCCTGACTGAAGTTCAAACAAACACTTTTGCAAGTTAAAAGTTTGGGAACATCTTGCATTCTATGGGGATTCTCTGAGTAGCGTAGTATTTCCAGACTTTGCAGTTATAAGCAACAAAGATTTTATTAAACCAGTTATTTTTCTTTCTTATTAACTTCTGCAACACTCAGCTTGTATCTAGCTTGAGCGGGGAGCTATTTTGATTTAGATTTTTTTTTTTACTTCTATTAAGTGTAATTTAAAAAACTACTTCTACTACTACCAATTATAATAATAATATCATGTTCTGTTCTAGATACAATAAATGTGATTAAATATAGAACCCCATCACCCTGCATCTGTTTTTCCAAAAGCCACTGCAGGTGAGTTGCTAGAGGTAATTTGACTTATTATACCTCTTTTTAAACAAGTTATAAAAGATCTACGGGCTATAAAACATGTTCATACATAAAGAGACTCACCAGCTCTATTCTTCCCCTTCAGAATGAGCCGTTTAAGGGCTCTGTCACTTTTATGCAAATTAGCTGTTGCTGGCCATGCCCCACCCATCCCATGCTTACGCTGCGTTTACCACACGTGAAAATTTCAGAAAACAGATGCGCTATCCAGCCCTATATGTTGGACCCCGAGTCGGACCCAGAGTGAGATGAACACACACTTCATGTGACTCGCAAAGTGAGTTTTGCATAATATGTCTCCTTTAACATTTCTCCTTTCTTTACTTTCTGATCTGAAATGTATCTTTGATCTGGCTACAGTGAAGATTTGTAATTATTGGAATGATTGTGTGATGATCAGAGTCTGGATGGGACCCAGATGAGATCCATTTGAACATGTTTAAAAGTTCAGTTATGTTCATGTGTGGGATTTTAGTGAATGTTATTGTGTAAATAAATCAATAAATGAACATTTAAAACAGGCAGTCAATGAGTTTTTATCATCACCGTGGGCTGTCACTGTTATAACTGGATTAACTGTTACCTGCTACTGGCCCAATTTAATAGAGGCAATAAAATGTGCTTGGGTGGGTAGGATGGTCACCCCCCGCCCCCACTGTGTTGGTGGTATCATGACTGAGCTAGTGGGTGGAAAGTGTATGACTAAATTGAGGGAAATCTGTGGAAAATTTGAAAAAGATGGTGCAGCGGGTAGTTCAACTGAACTAAGGTAAATTTATACAGAGATGTAATCTGGACCTCTGGCCACACACACGGTCTGCATAGACCTATTAGCTTTAAAATGGTAAGCATACATTTTTGTCAACACTGATATATATACAGCTCCAGAAAAAGGTTTTAAAAAAGGTTTCCCAGGTTTTATCTTTTCTAAGTGCCAGTATTGAACTGAAAAGCTTTGCCTTAGTTTTAAAGAACTGCTGACAATATTTCTCCTCATTTCCAAATAAAAATATTGTCCTTTAAAGCATCATTTTAAATGACAAAAGATCAAAATAAGAGAAATGATGCAGTGTTTGTAGAACTTGAATAATTCAAAGAAAACAAATCTCTGGTTCTCTCTTAAACTAAATGGCAATAACTACCTTTGAGGAACTTCTAGTAGTGTTTTACCATCCAACTGGTCTCACTGTGAGAGGAGTGTGTTGATTACAGCAGTGTTTTTATACTTT
>JBBPCY010000109.1:20740707-20770753 GCA_037974405.1 Brachyalestes nurse
TAGGCAAACTGCAGGGGGTCCAGCTGGTGTCCTGTAATGTCCTTCAGATGGGCTAAAACCAGGCGTTCAAAGGATTTGATGACCACAGACGTCAAGGCGACAGGTCTATAATCATTCAGTCCTGTGATGGTGGGTTTCTTGGGGACCGGGATGATGGTGGAGCGTTTGAAATAAAAGATGACTTCACACAGCTCCAGGGATCTACTGAAGATGTGGGTGAAGATGGGAGCCAGTTGATCAGCACAGGCTTTGAGGAAGGAGGGTGATACACCGTCTGACCCGGGGCTTTCCTGGTCTTATGTTTTTGGAACAGCCGGTTCACATCCCGTACGTGTATTCTGAGTTCCAGGGGTGTGGGTAGGGGAGTGAGAGGTGTGATGTAGGTCATTGACTTTGGGCTGGGGAGGGTGAGGGAGGAGGGTTGAGGGGTGAGAGGTGTGATGGGTAGGGGTAGGTGAAGGGTGTGAATCTGTCCGTCTCTGACCTGCTGTAGAATGTATTCAGCTTGTCTGCCAGGTCTTTGTTTGCTTCAAAAGGGGGTGGGGGACGTCTGTATCTGGCGATGTCTCGCAGGCCTTTCCACACTGATGCAGGCTGGTTGGCTGAGAACTGTTCTGTCAGCTTCTCAGAGTAGGTCATTTTAGCCACTTTGATCTCCCTGGTCATTGTGTTCCAGGCTTGCTTGTACAGGGCCCTGTCACCACTTCTGTAGTCATCCTCCTTGGCCTGATGAAGATGTTGCAGCTTAGAATTGAACCATGGTTTGTTGTTATTGTATGTGCAGAAGGTCTTGGTTGGCACACGGACATCTTCACAAAAACTGATGTATGATGTCACAGTGTCTGTCAGCTCATCCAGATTATCAGATGCAGGCTTCAAAAACAGTCCAATCAGTGCAGTGAAAGCAGTCCTGCAGTTCCTGCTTTGCTGCATTGGTCCACTTCTTGACAGTTTTGACTACAGGCTTGGCACATTTAAGTTGTTGCCTGTAAACTGGAATAAGATGGACCAGTCAGAATGTCCCAATGCTGCCTGGGGAACGGAGGGCTAGGCATCTTTTAAAGTGGTGTAACAGTAGTCCAGTGTGGTGATGTCCCTGTTGGGGCAGTTAATATGCTGTCTGTAATTAGCAAGTTCGTGGTTTAGATTTGCACTGTTAAAATCTCCGAGGACAATAAGAAAGGAATCGGGAAATTTTCTTTCCAGGGTGGTAATCTGGTCAGCCAGCGCGCACAGTGCGTTGTTCGCGTTGGCTTGAAGAGGGATGTGAACTCCGACCAGGATAAAGGAGGAAAACTCCTGTGGTGAATAATATGGTTTGCAGTTGATGCGAAAAGTTTCCACGTTTGGGCTGCAGAATTTCTGTAACACTGACATCAGTACACCAACCTTCGTTAAAGTAGAAACAGATTCCCCCTCCTTTTGATTTCCCCGAGAGCTCCGTTACGCGGTCCGCACGGTAAAGTTGGAAGTGCGGCAGATTTAAGGCAGCGTCTGGGGTTCATTCACTGAGCCAAGTTTCAGTAAAGCAAAGGGCAGTAGAATGTGCAAAGTCCTTGTTAGTCCTGGTTAATGCATGTCAGGTGAATTGGGGATTCTAAATTGACTGTAGACGTAACTGTGTGGGTGAATGGTGTGTGTGTGTGTGTGTGTGTGTGTGTGTGTGTGTGTGTGTGTGCCCACCCTGCGGTGGGCTGGTGAGTCCCTGCCTTGCGCCCATAGACCCTGGGATAGGCTCCGGGTACCCGCAACCCTAGTAAGGAATAAGTGGTTGCAGAAAATGAATGAGCAAGAGTCTCTGTTTCCCATTACACACTCTGCTGTGAGGTACTGAACCACAGCAACAGTCAGACGTGAAATGGTGTGTTGAATCCCTTTCTGGTTGGTCACAGTGAAGTATTAGATTATTGTTACACAGTGTGTGCTGCATTCCGTGCACTTTTTCCTTTATGAGACTCAAGGTTCTGTATGTTATCACTATCTATTTCTCAGTTTTTAAATCATGGTTATGCATCAGTCAACAGAAGGACAGAGAAGCTGTAGAATACATCACTGTAAAACTATTTCAACATATATATGTGTGCATGTAAGTAGTAAATATACCTTTATGTTCAGAGAAAGAAAGAGAGATAATTAGAGGCAGGTCAAGTCCCCAACGTGTTTGTTATGTCAACCATATACACTGTACACAGTGAAATGAAACAAGGTTCTTATAGGACCATGGTGCACCACAAAGGGCAAAGACAGTTTATACGTTTTCTTTATTTATGGCAGTTCAGTGTATGTATGCAGTGTGATAGTGGGAAAGGAATCAGTTCTGATCAGAGAATAAGTGTGAGTGATGATGCGAAGAAACTGTTCCTGTTCCTCCTAGTGAAGGCCCAGATGCTGTGAAACCTTCTGCCAGGCTGAAGAAGGAAAAAGAGGGTGTGGGAGGGGTGTGTGGGGTCATCAGTATGCAGGTCGCTTTGTAGATGCAGTGTGTGGTGTAAATGTCCGTGACAGATGGGAGACAGACCCCTATTTTGTCAACAGTCCTTACTATCCTCTGTAGGGTCTTGACTATTTCCATACCACAACAGGGTGCAACTACAGAGAATACTCTATAGTCTCTCTCTAGAATGTGGTGAGGGGGAAGGGGGGACATTCTTGGTAAAGGAGCTGGTGTTGAGGGTCCACGTGAGGTTCATGTTCAGTGGAGAGTGATCGTGATGTGCCTGCTTAGTAGTCATGCTCCGGTTCCTCGCTGTTGGAACAAAAGCTTGTATCTCCAAAACAGGAGATGTGCAGAAGTAAACAATACATTTTTTTATAATAGATTTTTTTATTATTTAAAAAAAAATGTTTGTCCAGTTTTTATTTATTTGGTAGTTCTTTGTGTGATTTGGTAATTTAGTGAGATTTTTAAAAAATTAAATGCAAAAAAAGACATTAAGAAATTACAAAGTTTAAGAAATTACAGCCTACAGATCACTTCCTGTTAAAATAACAGAATGACTAAACTGTTATCAGAATTATTGCATTTAACTTTGCCGTCTTATACATTCATCATTTTATTGTTAAGGAAGCTATGGATACGTGCATAGCAAATTGGCTCCTTTTTATTTATTTACTTGTTTTGTACTATACTGTTGAACACACCCTTGCACATGTTTTATTTTTGGTATGCTATACAGCACTGATAACTAAACCTCCTGGAAATCTTCATTCCTACAGGGCTTTAGCTACCAAAGGCAACCACACCACATTGATCTAATTAAGCACTTCTGAAGGCAATAATGAGCTGATTGAGGTGGTGTCATGCCATAGAAAAAAATAAGAGAACACTTCTCCCTTTTTTTTCCGTTCACTGTTTGTACAGTTTGTGGCAGTGTTCTTTTCTGAACTGTGTGTAAAAAATAAGAAACGCCTCCAAATGTGTTGTGAGTGCAGTAGTGTGTGTAGAGCTGCTTTTCTATGTGTTGTATTCCAGCAGCTTCACTCCTGATTCAGTTTCTGATGGATGAAAGAGTCACACACACACTCTGCTCTTAACATCACTGTTTTAATTGTTGCAGTTGTAAAATAATGTAAGAGTGGTGTGTAGTTTAACATTTCCAAGTTATAATAAATTATTTATAAGTATTAGATTTAAATTTTCTCCAAACAATTTTTTGTTTGGAATTTTGAATCAAGTGTGGCCAGTAGTGTATAAAACAATAGAGACATGCACATTTTACACAGACACACTGCCACAAACTACAAAAGCAATAACCAGAAAAACAAATGATGTAGTCTCTTATATTTTTCCATGGCTGTAGATCTCCAGGAGCAGGGTGGATGAGCACAGTTGTAGAGCAAATGCTGCACATCCTTTTGATGCTCACACCTATAATTGGTTGCAGCACCTTTACTCCTCCGTCTTGACTACAGCTTTGTTTAATCAAGAATTTGTTTTTGGGATGTTCTCAGCTCTGGGTTAACATATAACATCAAATCATTATTCTCATGCAGTCTACTCATATCATTCTTATTAAGTGGCTCAGTAGCTTTTTATTACTTTTACCCCTCATTCAGCTCGAAAGTGCCATGAAAAAAAAAATGCCGTAATTCCAACTTTTCATTTTTGCAGATAAATAAAAGCTACAGAAGCTATGTGATCAAATTTATCTCACTCCTGCTTACAATCCTTCAAGTATAAAAATGAAAATTGCTTGAAAATAAACTGTCCTCTTATTTCCCCTTAGTTTTTAGAGTATCTCTGCATGTGTTTCCCAGTCTCTGACTCTCTATTTATTACCCTGCAAACTGGAGCATGAAATATACCAATTTTGGGGACATTCTGTTTGTTTTAGAACAACATGGATTGATAAACACTGTGATGAGATCTAGAACCCGTATAGCTCCGGAAAAAATAGGAAACCATTGCAAAAATGTTCAGTTTCTCAGGTTTAATCTTTTATAGGTGCAAATACTGAACTAAACAGCTTTGCCTTAGTTTTTAAAAAATTGCTGACAATATTAATCTTAATTTCCAGTCGTGGCTTTAGTCTCTCGCCGATTTTTTTCTGAGAACCGAACTAATAATTGCTCACGGAAACTCCCGCACATTCACGGAAACAGCAGATATCCACCACAAGTTTTTCTTTGTCTGTCATGCCCCCTCATCCTTGTGCTGGTTGTTTATGTTTGGGCGCGACGGTTAGCAAGGCAATCAGACACCTGAACGGAATGAGCCTCTGCTGCCCAGCACCGTTTTTGCCCTTCTTATAGCCCTGTATTTTTATTACTGTAAATTAAATTAATTTATTACTCTATTTACCAGCTTATACCAAAGCAAAAAAATTGACAACGCATACCAAAGAAAACAGGCGTGCATGAATTACAGTACAGTCTGTACAGGGGTAATATCAGTATTTTACATTCTAGCACTGCGGGAGTTCAGTATAAACTGTACAGTACGGACACGGGTTTACCGTTACATTTTCATTCAGGGTAATATATTAAACTGAGTTTAAAATGAAATTTAAGTGTTTTGGGAGCATATTTGGGAACATATTTAAGGTTTACACTATAAGAATATGCATTAGACATTTCCTTTTCTTAAACAAAACGGCAATGATTACCCTTGTTTTTATACTTTTTTAAATAAGATGTGATTCAGGTGATCACTAATCAGTACCTCATAAAGCAGAATGAGGTGCTTGTGTAGGAATTTAACAGACACTGGCATGGAACGGTTGTCATACTCATAAAGATGCTGATTTTAAAATAAATTGCAGTGGACTCTTATTTGTTTCCAGAGATGTATATGCACATCTTGTGCACATCTTATTGTTGACTTGTCTAATTGTGTTGTTGCGGTTGTCTTTTTCTTGCCATTTCTTTTTTCCTGTCTCCACTTGTGGTCTTGTGGTGTTTCTGTTCTTTTGTTGCACCATGGTCCTAGAGGCAAGTTGTTATATATCACTGTGTACTGTGTGTGTATATCAGGGGTGGGCAACTCCGGTCCTGGATGGCCGTGGTCCAGCACGTTTTGGTGCTCAGAGACACCTTATTCACCTCACTAGTCATTTGTCAGGTTTAGTGTATGTGTTTGAGGAGAACTACCATCAAACTGTGCTGGACACCCCTGGTGTATATGGTTGAAATGCCAATAAAACGTACTAGACTTTATTTGACTTGACTTGTGCATTTTTCCATGATTTCCTTTTGCTCATATGTATGCAAAGCTTCTCTTTTGGATGTATATTTCTTCCAGTGTCCTAATGAACGGTGGTCTAAATAATGCAAAGTGATCTTCAGCCATGTCATGTTAATGATTCACCAAAGCATTGAAATGCATTGCTAGACATACAGCCATCGCATTACAGTACTTTTTTATGCATGTTATGCAGCCATGCTGGGTAGTGCTGGGATAAGTGCTACTTGATCACAAAGAGCTGGTGAAATTGTATGCAGCGTGGGTGTGTGCGCATCGGTGAGTGTATGAGTGTGTAGGTGTATGATGGAGCAGACTTCTTTGAACAGTGTTTGCAGAAGGCTAGCCATGAAGTAGTGAGTGGGGGGTGGGAACTGCCAAAAATAAATATGCCTCGGCTCTCTATAAAAGAGAAAATACATTGCAAGAGGGATTTGGGGCAATTTTCACAAGAAAACATCAGAACAACAATTTATTTGTCGCTTTGATGTTGGTATGAAGCTTGTGTGATTAATGACACAGTCCCAGTTCTATGAATAAAAGAAGTCATTTATTGCTGGACCCTTAATATGCATTTCAAGTCGAGCGTTGTCATTCCTCTCATGTTAGCCATGGTGTTGAAGGAGGAGAAGCAGGACAGGCCAATAACAGATGTACAGTAAATACAGTTATGTTCAAATAAATGTATCCATACATAGGGTTGCATTGACTGGTTGACGAATAAATCCACTAGTTAATGCAAATAACTGTTGACAATATTTCTCCGAATTTCCAAATAAAAATATTGTTCTTTAAAGCATCATTTTAAAGGAAATGACGAAACATCAAAATAAGAGAAATGATGCAGTGTTTACAGAACTTGAATAATTCAAAGTGTCATGCTTCTCCCTCAGATCCCAGGCATTAAGACAGGCGCATTCGCAAAATGAGTGAGCCTAAAACTATCTTCCAGCAAACAAGCGTGTTAAGAAGATACGCTTATTTGCTGGTATTTCGTCAGGCTGCGGTTTGTTGAGTTTATTGGTTGCCAATAAACTGTGAAGGAGCTCATCATGCATTCAGAAAGAAATCTGATCCTAAATGTCTCATGTAGAATCAGGCCAAATCTTATGTGCATAGAAAAGCTTTCAGAGTGTTTAAAACATAGATTATACATTTTACTGATGGTTTCTTGAAGCATGAAGTCACATATGTAACTGAATAAGACCTGTATACTGATGAGTTAAATCAGCATGTGCAGGTTTATTTGCCCAGAATCAGCACAGCATCACTGTTAGCATTTTTTTAATTGTATATTTTTAAATATAAAAATGGGATAGTTTTAAAAATTATGTGGATTTGCAACCAGAACTCCAAAAGTTCTGGGGGGTGGGTGGAGGGGGGGTCCTTTCTCCCTCCCATCATTCAACATAACGGTGTACAGCATGGTCATCTCCCTCCCATCATCAACACAACAGAACTGACGATTTGTGTTCTCCTCCAAGCATGTTAAGCCAGCAAGGTAATGTCGTTGCATCTGTCTGAGAGGTCATAACTTTCCTAAACGGTAGTTTGTTCTCTGCAAGAGGTTTTCTGGTCAGTCAGACAATGTTTTGTTCATCTTCAAGAGTTTGGATGGGATAAGCGTGCTTATGCTGAGTAACGTTTGTAGCTGATTTCTTTAAGGACTGTATGGTAATAGAGGAACATGGGAGTGTGTGGTGTCATAGACTAGAATAGACTTAATCAGTGCATACTTTTGACATAATAAAGAAGCATATTTCATGCATTAAACACTCCCTTCAAGTCTGCCTTTTTGCTGTGTTCTGTTTCTTTGTTCCTTGCAGAAGGCCACATGGGAGAGAACAGTATTCAGCCAGTAATTAGATCATTCCGCAGAAAAGCTGCTCAAACCAGCGGAAATTAAGACACAGTTTGGTCAGAAACTTGTTTTGCTCTTGGTGTGTTATGGCCATTTTTTTAATAAATCACTGCCATGATCATGACATTTTAGGTAAAGATTATTTGCCATATAAATAATATACATTTTTTTTTTATTTTATGCACATATTACGTTTCAAGACCAAGACAAAATCTTTGTGGCATGGCTGTGTTTATTTGTCATTGATACTATGTCCTACTAAAACAAAATGACAAAAACACTGCACTGTCTGTATTGTGGAAGCATGCTTGCTACTAGCATCAGGATTATGTTCTCTCAGACTCCCAGCCATAAATGGTTGTGACATGACTGGGGATCAAACTGGGAAATGACCTTGGTTAGTCTAAATAATTACAATTTGATTAAATTTTTTTACTTGAATGTAAATAGAATTAAAGAATATTTTAATGCAAGGCATAGCATAAAGGTTATGAGACATATACTCTTATTTCTGAGCATCTAAACATGTTTTCTGAAGTTTAAATTGTCCAACTTGATTGATAATTGATGAAAAGAAACTATCAGCAATCAGTTGATTGATTACTGGTTATTGAGTGTACAATGATGCGAACAGTTTAAACATAGTCATAGATGCTTAGATACATGCAAGTATCTTGTGCACTGAAGCGGGATCAGTTTTGCCTTTTAGAATCTGATGAAACAAATACTATTTGCAGGAAGAAGCCCTAGCTCTGTGCTCTTATACTGGTCTTCTGGGCACAGATTTGGAACCTGTGACCATCTGTCCTTTGTCAGGTTGCAATGACAAGCCAGTCAGACCCAGGCCCTGCAGCTCTTGCCATGCTCTGCTTTGTGAATATTACTGCAGCTGTCACATTGCTGAAAGCTGAGAGTAGTGTGTAGGTAGCGCCAGGGGTGCTGCATTGTCAGGTTGCTCAATTTTCCGTCCTCCACTCCACTATTAACATTGCCGTGAAACCTTTCAGAGCCGTCTTTCATCATCAGATGTGCGTTTGCTATTCACTCCCAAGCACACAGTCAAGGACAGCGCTCTGCCTCATGCCTATCGCCATGGCAATAGCACTCCAGCCACAGGTGGTAGGCTTTGGGTAGCATGATTGATTGAAGTAGGTTTACTCTTTTTCTGATTGGTCAGAAGGGTTTTATGATGCCCCGTTTCATTTGCCAGAGCTCGGCTGGACTGAGTATGAAGCACTGACTAGTAATGATTGTGACCATCTGTCCGAGAGATCATAACTATGCTGAATGGCAGGTTGTTCTCTGTGAGAGGTTTGTCGGTCACCTAGCCAATGATTTTCTAGTCTTCGGGAGTTTGGAAGGGATGGGGATGTTGCATAACGTTATTGCAGACCATTTACCTTTTGATAAAAAAAATGCATTAAAAACTCTGTTGTCTGTTGTAATAGAAGAACACTGGAGGGTGTGGTAGCATTGACTAAAAATATTTATCACTCTTAACTTCTGCATCTTACTCTCTCCCCAACTGCCTGCATGTCCTCCCTCACAACATCTTCAAACCTCCTACTAGACCGTCCTCTTTCCTGCAGCTCCATCCTCAACATCCTCCTCCCAACACACTCAGAGTCTCTCCTCAGCATCCTCCTCCCAACACACTCAGTCTCTCCTCAGCATCCTCCTCCCAACACACTCAGAGTCTCTCCTCAGCATCCTCCTCCCAACACACTCAGTCTCTCCTCAACATCCTTCTCCTAACACACTCAGTCTCTCCTCAGCATCCTTCTCCCAACACACTCTCTCTCCTTGCTTCTCTGACTTTCCTAAAAAAAAACTGTCCCTTGAATAAACTAATTCCTGAACCTGTCCATCCTCGTCACTCCCAATGCAAATCCTAACATTTTCAGTGTATTTCTTAGTGCCTGTCCCAAGCTTGGTTAAATGGGGAGGGTTACGCCAGGGAGGGCATCCGGTCTAACACTTTCCCAAACTAAATATGCGCACAACCAGAACATTTCCCACAAATTAAAATTATGTAATTTAATTAGTTTGAGGTGTTTCATGAAGCCTGAATACGAGGCACTTGAACAGAAATTGTGTCATATCTGCAAGAAAAATGGTTTTTAAAAATGCTGTATTCTCTAAGTGTGGTGATGCCGTAATTTGCTGGAGATGGACATTGCAATTTTTCCACAGGGTCTGTTGAATGGAGGACGTGATCTGTGGGGAAACCTCTCATATTTAACCGCTAGGGGGAGACTCGCTCCAGGACAAATGAACGGAATCTATTATTCAAGGCATAATTTTATTATGGGACATCAGGGTCCGCTCAGAGCCATATTCCTTCATTCCTACGCCCAGATGCTGAAGTGATTAGTTGCTCTTTGTTGCTGTATGAGGTCAGAGTGTAACCCTCCCTGTAGAACAAGGCCAACTTCTGCTTGACTGTCAGTGATTACCAATGTTCAGGTAAACAGAGGACCAGAGATGAGTTTTCTTGTCAGTTATATTTTTGTAAATAAAAGTTGCTGTGTATGTTTATTTAATTTCAGTTTCATTCTCTTTATTCGAAATGTTAACAGCTAGTGGTTAGGGAGTTGCCCCTGCAATCAGAAAGTCGTACGTTCGAATCCCAGGACTCCCAGTGACACCACCGAGGTACTCTTGAACAAGGTGTGTGGTGGTGGCTTCAAGAGGTCTTGGGTTCTAATCCTGCATTCAGTACACCACCACTGGGTTCCTGAGCAAGACCAGGTCCCTGTTCTATCTTAGCATGATATTTTTCTTATTTCTGTGTCATATCTACATGTATTTGTTTGTGTGTCTGTGTGTGTGCATATGTGTGTATGTGTGTCTGATAAGATAATGGCAGCACAGAGCTAAGTTCACCTCTATTAACAAGATCTTTGTTTTGGCATCAAAGTATTCAAATTTGCTCCTGCTTACATGTAAACAAAGAGGATGGTTTCACGGTGTACAGAAGTGAAAATGATTACTGGGTGTGATAGAACAAACCAAAATAGCAACACAGAGTGGGCAAAACTATCATTTCTATAAGAAAACAGGTCTACACAGCCCACACACCCCCGTAAAAAATGTGCACTCGTAATTTAAGCACAGCAGGAGGCCAGCATTAAGTTACTCATTAATGTTGCAAGAGTCAGTTTAGCATTGACAATTTCACTTAATATATATTTACAGCCCATGTACGCTTTCTAAAATGTCCTAATCTATTGATTTTTCTGAGCTGAAATAATGTTAAACTGTAAACAAATAATTAGACTGATTCAACTTAACAGACATAAGCTCTTAGTTTTCATGTAACTTGCTGTATTATTGTTAATAATAATAATAATAATAATAATAATAATAATAATAATAATGGTGAATGTGAACTGTGAAGATTATCTCTCAGCCTTGGCAAGGCATCATAGCGTGGAATGCCCCGAGTGTGACCCCATGCTGGGAGACAATACCATCTTAGTGTGAAAGGGAGGACTGACAGTAATTGTGACTGATGTATTGTTTAGTGTGAGTGTGTCTGTGTTTGTGTGTGAGAGAGAGGGGGGGGGCTACTCTGAGGAATTCTCAGAATACCTGGTCACATGGGAAGACTTTGACCCTTGTACTTGTGCAAGATCTGTTCACGATTTTAAAAAGTGAAATGAAATGACCCCAATAAATCAAACGCATGCACATAAAACACTGTACTTCACCCTGTTGAGGATAATGGGTCTCGTCTGCCCTGAGGATTGCAGGGTTTGACGCTTTCAAAACAATCTCACAGATGTAAAGTGAAGGTGTGAAAGTCAATAAAGTACATTGGGGGAGGGGGTGCACTATCAACCTATTTAAAGGAACGGAAAACATGGCCTTGAAAATGGGTCGATGTAAAATGAATTGAATTTCAGTGCTCTACATTTTTAGGATTGAACAGTGTTTGGTGTCAGCTTTCTATTTCTGATGTGGAGGTCCTGAGACACGTTATCCATGTTTTGTTTTCACATCTAGTGATCTTCACTTCAGAATTTACTAACATCTTCCAATTATTGTGAGCACAAGAACGCCTTTAAAGGTAACTGGGACTTTTATCAGGATACTTGACAAGGGCAGATGGTGCCCTAGTGGCTGGGAACTTGATCGGAGTCATAAGATAGTGAGTCAAGTCAAATACCTGCTTTCCACAGCACTGGAACTTTTTTAGAAAATCATGTGACACCACAGTCCAATCATGTGCAGTCATGATGGAAAAGCTTGATATAAACAAAGTTGGTGTGTTTAGTAAATGGTTTTACTTGAACAGAGATGAAATATTTGAGTGTGTGGAAAAAACACATTATCAGCATTAACTGGTTAAGTTAGCCCCTGTATTACAGGCGTGTCTAAAAAACTAAACTAATCGATTACAGAGAAATGTGAATGCCATTCAGTGCAATATCGTTTATTACTTTTTACTGGGTCTTAATTATTTATTCATAATACCGACTTGCTGCTTTTGATACTCATACTGTTAGTTCTAGTTATTTATCTATGTATTTATCACATTCATGCTGCTAGCTCTTAGTCATTTATTTATTTATTATATCTCATGAAATACTGGTCTATTCTGGTACAGCTGATATACATTTCCACTTGATTTCACGCTTTATCTCCTTAAATACTGGTCTGTTCTGGTACAGCTGACACATTCTCCGCTTGATATCACACTGTTTTATGCATTTTACACGTATGTTAAGAGAGATAAGCATCTACAGGGCTGCAAATCTTACTTCGTTGCATTGTACACCCCTGTGTATTGCAATGACAGTAAAAATATTCTATATTCTATTGTAGGGTGGTCTGGCTGAGCTGAGCTGGGGTCTGGGAGGCTCCTCCCTGCTGCGGGCCGGGGGGTGGTGCTGCTGCCAGGGCGCGTTAAACTCGGAGCCTTTCTCTGGAGAACCCGCCCTCCTCTAACAACACACAGCTCGTCTTAGAGAGCTCCTTCAGCTCGAGTTGGGGGAATTAACACTCGATCTAAAACACGCTCTGGTCTGCACGGTGGACACGCGACGACCCGCAAGATGAGCAAAGTGCAAGGCGGCATGAAATGTGTGAAATACCTGCTTTTCTTCTTCAACTTCATCTTCTGGGTAAGATATTGTGGATGGCTGCAGTACCTGCCTGCATGGGTTTGTCTGAGACCCTATCATGGTCATCAGAAATGTGAGAAATGTGAAATGCCTGAGCTGTTCTGCCTGCAACTGGTGCACTACAGGAGGCTCGCTGGTTTCGAACACTGGCTCTGATTTAGCCTCTGAAAGCGTCTCACCTCCTGAAGAAGTGATACATTTTGCATTTGCATGATCTAATGATCTAATTAGAGCTGTTAGGTCACTTCAACGTTGTGATGCTCCCTAGGAACACACATGTGTCCTGTATAGTGTAGTATTGCATAGTATAGTGTAATACAGTACTGTATAGGGTACTGTACTATATTGTTTTGTAGAGTAGTGTATTATATTATAATGCTTTGTAATGTGTTGTATTGCATTTACTGTATTGTAACGTTTTGTAATTATAGGTGTTGTATTATTTAGCTGTAATTTGTTGTAATGTATTATACTGTATTTACTGTATTGGCGTATTGTAATTATAGGCGTGGTGATTCGATACTCGGTATCAGTATGGGTCTGATAAGGGTCAAAATCACTAAAAGCCTGAATAATTATCTAAATGCTGCTGCAACTAAACTTTGACTAAAACGCCGGACACACGGATTTCAGGTAACACAGATAAGCAGCAAGTTTTAAATGGTTCCTACATTACACTTAAAATACAGGCTCCTGCAACCAAATAGTGTATAATATGTCGGACAAAGAGCCATTGGCGATTCAGCCATGTATATAGAACTTCATAATTCATAAATTGTGCACTGTATGGATGTAGAAACTCAAATATATAACTTTAGTATATAATTTAAATAGCACACTACAGAAGAAGTAGGGTGTCACTTTGGATTCTAAGTGCATCCAGACAATTGTATTACTATTGTTTAAAAGAGAGAAAAAAAACAGTATTGGATTGGTATTGGTATTGGTATTGGCAGATACTCGAGGTTGTGGTATCCGTATTATTGGAAATGGAAAAGTGGTGTTGTGCTGGTCCTGATAAAATTGTGTTGCACTGTATTGTATTGTACTGTATTGTGTGTTTTGCTATGCATGGAGTGAGCTGCCAGCAGTGTAAGAGGTTTAATGAACTCCAAAGACCGAAGCAGGTGGAAGGAAAGAGGGAGGTCTTTGTAATGTAAAGTCTTTACACTGATGTTGCTTTTGCCCATTTTTGTGTGTCTGTTCACACAGTTGAAATGTTTGTTGCAGTTTTTGCATCAGCTGTGGTGATAGGGGGTTCAGTGGCTGTACTGAGTGTCTGCACCTTGATGGTTTTAATGTTTATGTATTTCTGCTGAAGACCTTAACAGAGAATCCACATTTCTGATGGACCCAAAATAATGAGGTGCTAATGAAGTCCTTGCCGGTTTACTGCTCTGGGGGCTTTCTTGCTGCAGGGACTAAGCTACTGTGACAGAAAAAGAAGAAGATTCATAGATAGAAACTTTCCATGACCTGGTATTAGCACACATGTATTGCGGTGCTGACGAAGGACAACAGTTTGTTGTGAAATTTCCTACTTTGCTGTGCAGTGGCACACCACAGTTGACCTGTCCCACTCCAGCTCTAAACTCTTAACCAGTTTATTTTATTGTGTATTTCCCAGCATGAGAATGAGTGTGTTTATAAGACAAAGTATAAATAACTGGGATACCAGTTTACCCTAGTATATTTCTGGGATATTTCAGTGTAATTGCACATAATTGAAAATGAGGTTGTTTTGGGAGGAAGGTATTTTCAGTCGTAGGCTTTATGCAGTAAATCATAAAACAAGAGTCTTTAAAATGTTTTTCTCCAACTTCTTTATCTCCTGGATTATGTGGTGCCTGCAGAAAATACCACAAACTGCCCTTGAACCTCTTAAAAGATTACTGAAACTGAAATGTCTCATACTTTATTGACTTAAGCAATAAATAGGCAAAGGTGTAATACTTACAATGTGCTTTACAGCACGTCTTTATCTCAGGCAGAACAGAGAGCTGTAAAAAGAGTAATTGTCCTTTGAAATATGAGATTAAACCTGAAGCTTGGGAATCATGTTAGAGTTGTTGTCTCCTTTTATACTAACACATAACTGACTGCCCAGCACTTTCGTCTATTAAACTCTTAACCCATATACTGCAGACTTTAGAACTCTGAATATTTTTAACAAACTTAGAAGTTAATTGTTGGAAATATGAGTGGCACGATTTTGCCACATTTTCAGTTAAGGCAAATTGACTAAAAAGTGTTAAATTCAATGTTTCTTTCTAAATTGGAGTTAAAGGCAAATGCACACAGGCCAATAATGGGTTGTTTTTAAAGTTTTCACAAGGTTTAAAATTCTAAACCGCCTCCAGTTAGTAATGGGACACGTTCTAATTTTTGTATGGACGTCAGTTGTTCCAGCACATATAAATAAAACAACACTCATCATAGATTTAACTTTCAGTTTAACTTTCCATCCCTGTGTTGTTTTTCTTAGCCTGCCTTCGATTGAGTGTCATGATTGTTATCTACATTTGGTGACTTACCTAGTCTCAATCAACACTTGATAAAATCGGTGCTGTACAAGTAAAGGCACCACTTTCCCTGCTTCTTAATGTGTGCCTGTGCAGGCCTGCCACTGCAGTGGTATATTTTGTGCTCTGGAGTAGTAAAGCTATTACTCTTAAGTAGAGATGTAGAGATCCGATATGATATCGGTATCGGGTCCAATATAACCGTAAATCCGATATCGGATATCGGTTGAACAGCCCCGATCTCTAAATTCCAGTTCGCAGCTTGCGCTGGATCTTAAACTCAACGCTGTGTAATACGAGATGTGTCAGCAGACAACCCAAAAGCGATAGGAATATCAGACGAGTCTTAGCTCTCCCTCAAGACCTCTTTGGGGTTCTCTCAGGGGCTATTTTGTGTGTTTTGTTAGCTGGTTTTGCCCTCTCCCCCTCTCTCTCTATCTCTCAAAACACGAGGCTAAAGTTGGGCAGCTCGCAACTCGGCCGGTCCACCTTAAATACAGAAGCGGTTAGATTACACTCTGCACATGTCGTGTCTCCAAATTCACGTAATTTAAAATGTATTCGTTTTGCACTTTATTTTTTTAGACAGTTGTTGCTGCTAAAATGGATTAGAAGTAGTTTTGCTTCTGAGTGATGGAAACTTCATGGTTCACTTCAGAGCAGGCCCACCTTTGTCACACTCCTTTGCTGCAAGCTAAAAAGGATTTCCGTTTAAATGAACTTCGTAAATCTGTTTGCACTAATCAGACTTCATCTCTGTATTCGTAATTACAGATGCTTCAGACAGGTGAAGTGTGATGAAAAAGGATCAGATTAGAAAGTCAAAATTTTAAAATCTGGAGAGCATTAGTAATGTCCTTTTAAGCCACTACATTGAAGTAACTAAAGCATGGTTTGGTTAGATCCATTTAAAATGTCAACAACTACAATTATTGTTACTGTCACGTTTTTAGAATTAACCTAAAAATTATTGATCCAAACAGTTCTTTCACATGTCAAAGACATTTTTCAAAGACCATCCCTGTGCAGTTTTTACACCTCCTACTCTTTTTCGTGTGATGGTTCTATCATTGCACTAATTAAGTGGTCGAGTTAGATCTGCTCAAGTGGTTAGTGTACGAATACTCTAATGAAGGGCACAGTGGCTGCAGTCATTGGTTTTCTGTAGAGTGGTGTCACTGCGTTGGACAGCGATGCCTTTGTCTTAGAATGGACAGGCAAAGAAGTGGACTGTTGTGTCGGCTGCTTGGTGTAGTGGCTGGGAGGGGTGAGAGCATTGGGCATGTTGGGGATTTGAGGGGACAGTGCCATGGCTGGAGGATTCCAGCAGAAATGACGACAGCCTGTGAGACTGGCACAGCCTGCCTGCTGATCACAGCAGTGGGGAGTGGCCGGTTGACAGTTTGGGACACAGGGAGGACATAAAACTTTAAATGATCTGTTCACCATATTATGAGAATATTACACATCACTAAACAGTAAGAGTCCGAATATTCCCGGAATTCTTCAGCTGAAGGCTGTTAACAAAACAGAGGCATATTAGACCGAATTCTGGCATAAGTCTTGACACAAATCCCTCCCATTTTAAAACAAAAGAGTTGGTATGCTAAAGCACTGCAGACAGAACCCAAATACAAACTTTGTTCCTGCCCATCAAACGTTCTGGGTCAAGAACACATGTTTCTGAAACACTGAACAGACTAAACAAATCTGGACTGGAATGACATTTTTCTTGCTGTTCTATTAGTGGAGCTTGGCAAGAAACACTGAAAACTAATGACTCGTTTGGCAGCTCCCACTTTGTGGTTCTTAATGTAAATTGCTCTCTAAGAGGTTAATGGAGAGCTGAGAGGTCTAAAGACACACTTGACTCAACTGTTTGTCATTCGTATCCCTGCAGAAGGACAGATGGCTGTGTTTAGACACAACACTGATCTTTATCTTACAGAGTTTCAATCAATGGACTGTCTCAGCTGAGGATATTCCATTGGGAACTTTAACAAGCAAACAAAGTAACAAAGTCACATCAGTTCTCACAAAGTCACAATGGACACTTTTGTGTAGACTCTTAAAGTAAAAAAACAGTGAGTCAAGTTGGTTTGGAGTTCTGTGATCTGTCTCTGTCAGGGATGCCCTGTTTGGTTGGTAGGCTGAACATGAGTAGTTAATGTGTAAGACAATGTGTTTTGCATCCTGCTTTATTCAGATATATACAATATGTACAACTAAATACAGAAGAATTTTGTTCAGTATATTTTCTGCTCAGCTGGCAGGTTCAACGGTGTTGGCAGTAGGATTGTGGCTGAGGTTTGATGGAGGGACAGCCAAACTCCTAAGTCAAGATGGAGCCCCTGAAACCTTCTTTATTGGTGAGTATCAATTTTGCTGCTTTCCATAGGCGTAATTCTCAAAAATATGCAAAGCTTATGGAATGGGACAGGTCTGGGCTAGTATGCAATGATGTGTGTGATAAGGTTTAACACATTTTTATACATCTTTTTATGTTCTTGCAGAAATGAAACAGTACAATCTTGTTTTACATTTTAAGTAAACAAGCTTCCTTAAACTTAGGCACTATTCAAACTGGATTAGTGTAACCGGGGGAGGATCTGTAATGTAATTTGTAGGGAATTAGAGCGGCCAGTATATCTGGGATAAAGCATTTCTGTAATTTCCACAGTTGACCACAGAAAGCCCTGCTTGAAACTTCATATCAGTACCTCCTCAGGTGATACCAGTTCGGTTCAAAGAGGGCTTTAGTCCTACACTGTAATTTCCACAACAATGTCAAATGTCAGAGTAGTGAGATGCTCTTCATATGGACTTTTCCTTTTTTCTGCATATCAAGTTGGATGTTGTGCATTAAAGTAGAAACAATGGAGGATTTAGAATTTTGATGCACTACTTATCATTATAAATGACATCACTATATTTCAGAGTATACTTTGAGATATTGTGGACATCAACAGTACTTGAAGAACACTGACCATTTATGCTCTTTCGTTACAAAGAGCATTATTACGCCTGGATAATTAGGGCAGTAAAGTATATAAATGCTATAATTGTGTTTTTGATAATATTTTTAAATGCAGCTCTACTGGCTCTTCAGAAAATCAAGTAAGTAAAGTCCAGAAGGTTTTAATCTTTTCAGCCATATACACAGTACTCAGGAAAACAGAACAGTCGTACTTGCTGTGACATGTATCAAGACAAAATTCTGAAGTATGCAGTGGCATATTCCTGCCATGTCGCCCACTCCACATTCTCTTTTATCTTATTTTAACAGAAACTGTAGTGGTGCATAGTCAAAACATTGCATAGGCTTGGAGTCAAAATCAAGAGAACCATGTAGGGTTGCAACTAACAGCTCAATAAATCTGCTGATTATTTATCTGCCTAAATGATGAATCAGATAAAAACACAAAAACAAAAAAAGTTGTATTAATATAAAAAGTTATATTAACACAAATAGCACACTTAAATTCGTACTAAACTACATGTGCAATAATATATGCTCAATTTTTAATAAAGTGCACAAAATATGGCATTTTTATAAATAATAAAAAATACAATAAAAGCAACTAATTGTTAACAGGCTTGCCTATATCAAATAGATGTAACAACAGGTAGATTTTTTCTGCAGTACCACTGTCTTACATACTCTACCTCTCTCTCTCTCTCTCTCTCTCTCTCTCTCTCTCTCTCTTCCTCTTTCTGTGTAAAATGTTACCTGAAATTAACTAGCTAGTTAAGTGCACTGTTAGTAAAGTTAATGTTAAAGACTGTTTAAGCTGGACTCAGGATATCACACAGGATATCAGTTAAACGAGAAGAACTTTTTACTGGGAGATGAACACTTCCTTCCTTTAAAATGAAGTGCATGCCACAGGACTAAATTTGTTTAATTCATTTTCTGTACTAACTGTTGTTGAGCTCCCACACTATGGATAATTTTGTTTGAACAAGTTTCCTTCACACGCCTCTGCCATGTTTCAGGGTTTTTTTTTCTTAAAATTACTTTGCCATCTCGACATCACAGTGTGCAACCATGTAATGGGCTTAATGGGTTGCCTGAGGAGGACGAGAATAGCCTAATGGCCTGGTATTGTGAAAGTTTGCTCCAAGATAATTGGAATCCAGCAAAGAGGCTTCTGCTTCCTTTGGGAGAAACAGGTGGCCCAGAAAGCAAGAGGACAGATCAGCCAATCTGCACATATTCTGTCCAGCAAGTTCACTGTAATGCTTGCAGGCCAGTGTTATAATAATGTGGCCCTTAGCAGAACAAACCGCTTCTAGAAGGATCCTTTTCCTTCTGCTGTCAGTCTGCTAAATGCTTCCAGTCCTCAATTTAAATTACTTCTGTATTCTTTTTATACTCTTATTATTTCGATTATTTATTTATTAATATGAGCTATAAAATGTTTTCATTTTGTTTACTGCTGTTTACTGTTGTTCCTTTGTACAGAGCCGATTGTGAATTTTGTCTATGGATTATATGAGCTTCAAATGAATTGCCCTTTGTCTGAATTTGAACAAAGAATCGATGATAAAATTATTTCCCAGCTATTTTTGTAATCATATTTTTTCAATTTCGTCAATTCGTTGTTGATGCCATAGAACTATTCATTTACTGACTCTAGCTTCCTAATGTTACCTCTGTATAAGGCCTTTATAAAGTCTGATCCATAATAATATATAATATAATATATGATAACCTTTCTAATGGCTAATGGGCATTTTTCATAGGACAGAGCATGTATCTATGTCCCATGATTTGGGATGGGGTAATTTTCTTTTTATCCTTGGCCTAACCCGTCTGAGGACTGATCTGGTGAACTGGAGTGAGACGCAGTGTGTCTTTGTTCAGTAATCTTGATCTGAGGGTCATTAGGTACAGATAACTACTGATCAGAGGTCAATTTTACATTCTAAGTGGTTGGGCTATAAGTTTTAGCCAAGGAGTGTGGTGGCAAAAGTACAAGGCAGTAATTACTCACAGAAAAACTAATACACCCTCTGCACTGCATGGCCGTGAATGTAGAGAGAGACTTGCAGTAATTGAGCTCTAAGTCTGAATAGTTGATCTAAACAGCTTGTTCCAGAGTAGAATTTTTCAGTTATTTTTTAGGGCCATTGGACTGGCCCCTAGGTTGAGGTTTAAACGGGTTGTTTCTTTTTGTTGTTGTTACTTTGCTTCAACTAATTTAAGCTTCTTGCGGCAAACATCTGGAGCTTTCGGAGGAAGAGGAGCTGTGTGTGGTGTATTTCTGGATGGGTGAGAATTTGCATCATAGGCGAGAAAGAATGAAACAATGAATAGCATACTACATACTTTTGTGGTTATTCAGGAAATCTTGAAAGAATGCAGATTCATACTGTATCCTTTTCTACATTATGAAAGCTAAAATCTTTGTGAGAGTCCCTGTCATGTGTTTGGGGTGGGTGATATAGCACAGATGTTTTGGTTTTGCCAGGTTTTATGAGCTGGAACAGATGAAAAAGAACTAAGTTGTGCTAAGGTTTAAAATAGTAATAATTCATATTAATACAATGTTTTTTATATTCAATATTTCACAAACTGAGCTGCTCAAAATCCAAATCCAAGCACTAATTACTCACTCCCTTTCGCTAAACAAGGTATTGGTCAGTGTTCTTTAAGCGCTGTCAGTACCTATAATGTCCTCCCGAAAAGCATAACCATAAATATCATTATACTGCCCACACTTGCCCTTCATCAAAACTGGTTTGTTTCTAGAGTAGAAAAGGCTGGAACTTACTGGCCCAAAAGCCCTTTTGCTTTATGCCATCACAATCAGTAAAACAGGATTTCTACTGCATTCTCCTTTTTCACAACATCTATCTCATAACCTTTGTTTCTCAAATCCCAAGCTAGAGTTGCATCGAATCGATTACCTCTTACATCATCAAACACATCATGCAAACACACAATAGCTTCTTAGGCCTAGCTTGACCTGATGTGTGAGTAGGAGGCTTAGGTTTTCTTCACTGGAGTGATGCAATAGCAAACTCTGTACTCTGATCATTTTCTACGTGAGCTTGCTGTCATTTTCCCTTCAAAGACCTTCAATTTGTCATCAGATTCACAATAAGAATCTAACTCAAAGTTAGTTCTGGTGCTATTGAAGCGCATTATGTCTCCATCATATTTGTTGAACCATTGAACTCATAAATAATTCTCACTGTACTTAAATAAATGTATGCAGTTTCATTAGTTATTTATGTTTGAAAATGATATATGAAAATGCAGAACCACAGGGTGTTTAGGCTGTGCTGCAGCACCCGGACCACAATATTGCAGCTACATTAGCATATTGAGTGATAGTTTCCATTCCACAGAAACTGTGGTTGCTGTGTAAATAATAAGAGTTGTGTTTGCAGTTTAAAGAAAGACAGGGATCTATGCCCAGGGAGAATGTTCTTCTGCAGTGATGCACAATTCCTCTCAGATCGCTGTCTTTCTGTTTGGTCACTTTTTTGTTGGCTCACGACCTCATGCGTTATTAAAGAATGCAAGGTTATTTCCATAGCACACACACACCTACCTATTTCCATATGCCCTCGCATGCAAAGGCCACTACATTTGGTTACAGCCAAGGGGATCTACAGAAGCCTCTCAGGCTGTTTATCTGAAGTGCAAAAGCAGTGTTTATATAGGCTAAAACAGTGGCTGCCTCCACCGGCATGTTTTCCATCCCTGTGGCAGTCAGCGAGTAGAGAGAAGAGCAGGAGCCCCATGTTTTCTGCTTTAGTCTCTTCTGTCCTGTGTGAAGGAAAACAACAGCTCAGTGTCTCCCCGGGGTTTTAATTAGATTACAGTGTGAAGAGTGGAACTCCTTCCTCAGCTCCGAAGGAACTGGGGGAAAATGAGTTTGCTACGTTTTCACACTCATCCAGCTAAGTGCTCCTGTATAAGCATGATTTGCTGGAAAACCAAAGGCAAGACAGGGCAGAGTTTTTTTAATGTTGGGGCTGCTCTCTCAGTTAATAATACATCTATTAGGACAGCACAATATATATATGAAATATATATGAATTAGTTATTTGTCCATTTAAAATGATAGCATAAAGCAAAAACTTATTAGAGCTAATAGCAATTCTTAGCATTTTTCACAATCATATGTTTACAGTGAACCAAACAGAATTGAGTTGTGTGCATTTTCATTTAGCGGGTTGAGGCAAATGCATGTAAATATTAGTAAACAGAAACAGATGTCCTACAAAAGCAAGACCTTTTAATACTGTAGAGGGCAGCATTGAGTAATAATTGTTTAATTGAGCATTTACATTGGAAACTACACAGTAGGGGTGTATTCTCATGATATTCTGATCAAAATCAAAATGAAAAATATGGCTGTTTCCAATCTACTAATGACACTTGATCTGGGTGGCAGGAGGAGTGTGGTGTAAGATGTATATCCTGGCTTGGCATATTGATTGGTGCTAGTTTCTTCAGTGCATACAGTGAACAAAGAGACAGTTGTTATTTGCCATTACTTATATGACTTTTAAATTAACTGAATAGATTTTCAGTTAAAATGTCATGATTGTGATAGGCCTAATTGTTATTGTGATACTGCAATACTGCAATCACATAAGGCTACAATGAGAATCTTGTGAAAAGCTTGGCCTTTGCTGTTCAAAATGAATTTGTGATTTTTAATTACCATTTTTTATCACAATTGACTGTAGTTTACTGACTGCTGTGATTGTCAATTATTTTTCAGAACCCATACTATTACCTTCCTCAGGTCATAAAACAGCAACATAGATCAGCCAAAATGTTCATAATACATTGGCTATTTGGAGCAAAGATCCAAGATCTAATTCCCATCTTGCTCAATTCTGATCATCCACCCCTAGTATTAACATGGCATTTTCATCTCTTATTGTGATCCTAGTTAGACGGGTAATGCTGTGCAGATGATGGCGGGGGAATATAATGTGTCACTTGAGAGATGATGTCATCCTAGCAACAGCATCCTCAAAAGATCCAAAAGAGTCATTCGAGCATTCTCAAAAGATTATTGCTCTTAAAGAGCAGACAGCAGCCTTTTCTGGCCATGGGGAATAGTTGCTATGGAGGGGATCTAGTCACTAACAGTGGAGGGAGAAAAGAAGGAGCTGAATGTTTGTCCCTGAGGCCTGGCTCCAGTAAGAGACTATATCCAGCCATAGAGGCATATAACCAGCCATTGTTATTGTCCAGGTGCCTTCTCCTTTCTGTTTCCTTTTTAGTATATTTTAATACTTACATTGAATGAAACAAAACAACAAAACAAAAGTTTGCAGCAGGTGTGATTGCTGAGCAGTTGTGTTCCACCTTCTTTTACACAATATCACACAGTACAAATGAAACTGTAGTTTTTTTTAGTACTGATGAAAGAAAGACCATTTCTTCAAATCTATTTAAAACTCAAACTCACGCAGGTGTAATTTAACCAGTTGAATCATCAGCTTAATCTGATATATGAGCTCACTGGAAAGAACCCACTACATCTGTCCCTTTTAGTTTCTTTTTGTTGCTTTTAGTATATTCAGTTGTGGATGAGGTCATTTATTGCACTGGATGTCTATATACATCCTGTTTCCATTACTTGTATCTACTGTATTGTACTAATATAACCTTTTCTCTCAGCCTCCAAAAAAGGCGACTGGCATTGTTAAAATGCAAGATTAACCTATTTCTGTGTGCTGATGATTTGATGGGTATGGGTGGGGTTATAATATGTTCCATATTAGTCTCTGCTAAAAATATGCAGTGGATGTTTTATGGTAAATAAGATCAGCGTTTCAGCACAATACAGTTTAAGCTTGTGTTGGCCATATCGGGTCGAGTGTGTTTTATACACAAAGACTGGTTTGTTTATGCTGCTTCATGTGTCTGGGAAGGCCTTTAACTCTGCTTTGTGATGCTATACTGAGAGGAGCCAAGCTTTACATACAACAGTAGACTCCCACAAACCGTAGGAAAATGCAAAGCAGTATTGAACCAGCAGAATTTGTGCTGGTTTGTGTGCCATGGGGAAGTACCTGGTATTCATAATGAAACTTCTTTGGACTGGGGATCAACTGAATGTGTAAGAAAGCAGTTTCTCACCACAAACACCTGGGCCTCGCATTCTGTGTTATGGAACTGTGTGTTACAGTGTTTCCAGTAAAGGTAGCCAGATGGCTTTTGTTCCCCTTTTTTGTTTCTTCTAAGTCAAGTATGTTTTTTTTTCTCCATAAGGACAGACCCTGAGAAATTGCGCCTAGACTGTTTTCATAGTTGAAAGTTAATTGTTAAAAACATGTGAGATAATAGATAGTGTCGCTTTTCTGTTTTTATAACTCTGTAGGCTCATTAATAATCAAGGTCTGTAAGTAGCAGGAAGTGCACTAAGGGCTCTGTGACTCAAACAGAACAGCTACACAACAAGTGTTCTTACACTGCCCTCTTCTGTTTGAATTGCAGGAATTCACTGCTCTGATGGGGAAAAAACATAGTGATGGGCGAATTATATTTATATTATTGTATTTTATTATATTATATTATACTATATTACTTTTATATTATGATACTAAATAATCACCTTACCTGAGACAAAGTTATTTTTTTCTGACATCTGAAAACAGGCAGAAAAAAGCCAAAAGTGCCACTTAAAAACTGTGATAAACAGTACAGATCATTTTAGTGATTTTTTTTTAAACAAGACATCATGCACTCTTGGTGCCTGCAGTTGTTCAGTACTGTAAATATCACATTATGGTCAGAAGTGGTGTAATGTATCACAATAATATAAATATTGACATCTCATCCAACAATTGAAACCTCAATAATAACAATAATCACAAATAATAATCAAAAGAATATTAATAATTGCATAGGTGTGGACATTTCTGATATGTAAACAGGTGCTTCATCAACTGGCTGAACTGAATGTGAATTGGGCAAAACTCACAGTTTGCATTTTTGTATTTATTATTTACCAGCTAACTAGTTGTCACTGCTGTCTTTCCAGTTGTATACATTTTGATGGGAGCCGGAGGCATTATGATGCTGGTGGGCTTCTTCGGTTGCTGTGGGGCTGTGAAGGAGTCACAGTGTCTTCTAGGATCGGTGGGTAAGAGCTGTGTACCCCTGCATGGACCTAAACACATTGTGTCACTAAACACATTCTTTTGAGAAATTCAGTATCCGTTAATTGGTTCATTCATTTGTTTATTTTTAAGCCTGTACTGCAGGTTGCTTGTCTCATTAACCCACTCTAATAATTAGATAGTTCTAATTGTAAAATTACTGTATGTATGCTGATAATTAAAGGTGTGTTCATCTCCTCTCCTGTTTGTTCTCCAGTTTTTCGCCTGTCTGCTGGTGATTTTTGGTGCAGAAATCGCTGCAGGGGTCTTTGGCTTCTTGCAAAAAGAAACGGTTGTTCACTCACTGCATAACTCAGCAGTTATTATTTGGAGTCAAAATTCCAATATTCACTAATAACATGATTGGACTCTAAATTGATCTGTCTTTTGTTTCAGGTTATTGCGGAAGTTGAAACGTTCTACAATGATGTCATCAAAGACAATGTCAACACCACTGAAATCAGCAACGCTGTATGTACAACACACTGAACACATAAACACACCAACAACATTTTGTACAACCACCATAGTGTGTCTGTGTATGTATGCGTAAAATTTACAGTTTTTTTTTTTCATTTTCAGTTTCAATGCTGCGAGGGTTCTGAGTGTCCTGAGTCGGAAACGGTACGTTTATGCTATGCCCTTCATTCAGACCAACAAAAGGCCTTAAAATGCTTAAAGTGTTCACATTTATAACAGGGCTGCTGCTGAGAACATACAGCTTGATATAATCAGGCTTTGTACTGTCCAGAAAGTGGACAGTACAAAGTTAAGAGCAGCAAAATTAAGAAAAACAATAGAATAGAATAAAATAAAATAAAATAGAATAAATTACTGTCACAGTATAGTATAAAATAAAATGTTCCAATATACAGTCTAAAGACAGTACAGTATAAAATCTAGGAATATAAGTATGCATGACTGTATTGTAAAAATATACATATATGTATGTAAACTGTAAGTAAACTAACTTGCTCATTTAGAAGTAAGACTAGATATAGGTTTGGGCAAGTTGTATGCATGTACACAGTGAGTATATGTAAATAAGTATATACAGAGTGGATGTGTAAGTGAAAAAGAGAACATTTTAAATTTCACATTCTGCCCAGCAGTAGGAGCTTCACCCAAACATGGTAAATAATGGTAAATTCGGGTACTAAGATATCTTAATCTTACAGCACCCTGCATGCTGTCATGTGTGTGCTTTTAAAATGTATAATGCCAGAGCCTTATTGTAGGACTATAATAAAACAATGTCTCAGACATGAGGCAACATATTCATAAACATTTCATATAATAGCTTTCTGTGATGAGCTTATAGAGAGGTTAAATGCTTTCTGGTTCTGTGAACAATTCTGACTCAGTAAGTATCTCTAAAATGACACATTTAACTTCAAACCACTCAGAATAGCTTTGATTGTATCTTGATTATTCAATTACGCAGAAATTGATGCATTTCCCCTTTCTTCCATATTCCTTCAAAATGGCACTATTGTGTCTGTCGTAATTAGTTTTGTGTTGAGCCCAGTAGATGGCAGCGATGGCCTAGTGTTAAGAGGAGAGAGTGCAGGAGACTGGATGGGTATGGTTACTGGAGCAGGGAACAGTGGCATGTAGAAAACAGTTGGGGTTTAGAGAGAGAGGAAACAAACAGTAGGGAATCATTTCATCTGTCACTTGGTTAGCCCAGTTCTTAGTAATGTAATAAACTTGGAAAAAGGTTATTAATCAAATCAATTTCTCAGCTCCATGACCTTTTGTTCCAGGACTGTCAAACGGCTATTAAAGAATTCTTCAATGAAAAACTCTACATCATTGGATATGTGGCTATTGGCGTCGCAGGTGTTATGGTACGTGGATGAAACAGTCATTTGGTTATTTCTGAGTAATTGTATTTCTATTTGTAACATTTTTCCCTTTTTTATGCAGATCATTGGCATGATCTTCAGTATGGTTTTATGCTGTGCTATTCGGAACAACAGGGAGGTCATTTAGAAGCTCACAGGTCCTCCTCTCCAACGTGGACATCCCAAATCCGCCTCTTGACCTCACTGAGCCTTTACATCTGGGTAGAAAATGGGGAAGGCTCACATAGGACAGTGTAATAAGATATTGGGTCACCTTTCCAGTTTTATTTTTGGTGTTTAATACTTTTCATTATTATGGCTGGACCACCACTGCATGGACTGTCACTCTAATCACATTAACCATTAATCTTATTTTGCTGTATTTTTTTCCCCCTGGGATATCATGTCTAATTACAACTTGATTTTTAGAGGCAGTTTAAAAATTACTGTTAATATTGGGTGAAATTCCATGTCTCTTCTCCAGTCAGCCCTCTGCAGTGTATTAGACTGCTAATGTAAATATTGTATGTATAGAAACCCTACTCATGCTTTTAATTTTATTTATTGCACTTTTTTTGTCAATGTCTGCTGTAGTAATCTGTTGATTTTAGATGTTGACACTCAATGTTTCAGCTGTTTGCAAGTGATCGATGGTCACGCGTCAGAAATCAAGGAGACATTTTGAGATTGGTTTTTAAAAGAGGGTACAGTATTTGCTGCCGTGACCATATTCTACCTGCTGACACTGACATGCAGACCTGCCATCTGTCTCTTGTAGTATGTGTGTGTGTGTAAACATTCTAACTATAACTCCTTTGACTTAATGACTAACCGGCCTAAGACCTCTACCTACCACCTTTCCTTGATGGCTTGAGTGATCCATATTGAGTTTGTTGACATACATGACTGAAATATTGAACAGTCTAAACTAGGAGCTCCAACAGTTTGCAGGAAAAATACCAATACAGCTTGAATACTTTCTGAACTCCCTGATAATATTACTGTCCTCTTATTCATATTCACATGAGCACAACTCTGGGGTTGACTGATACCTCTCTGTGCCTTTTACCACACCTTCAGAATGGCACAAGCCTTTTGACTGGGCTCTCCTGTTTAAGCATGCTGTGAATGTGAACTGTAATTATAAAAATATGTACTTGTATATTTTGTGAGTTTGGGATTTCTCATAGAAAATGTTATCATACTCAGTACTTCAAACAGAGTAGGTGCTTGCCACTTCTCTAAAAGGAAGGAAACTGATCTAGTTTTCATAGCATGAGTTTTGTATTTGTCTCTAAAATAAAATAGCTTTGAAGAAAAGGTAATTGTTCTTTTTTCCTCAGTCAACATTTTAAATGTATTTATTGTTTTGCAAATGTGCATCACAGTAGAAAAAAAACAGTGGTAAGTGTAACTAAAATGGAGTGAATAACAGGTTCATGGTTAATGCTGTATGGTAACAATGACGGCTGTATTGCAATATAGATGTATAACATGCCTCTTTTCAGATGCAGGATTGTAACAGTTGAATTAAAATACTTTGTGTGGTCTAGTAGGTTAAGGCTGTTACATTTTAATTACCTGAAACATGGCCTTTGAGTAATTAAAAAAATGCCTTAGCCAGGATTCATTAGGGATTGTTTATCTTAATCCACATCTAGTGGAAACAAACTGCCACTATAGAACACAGGCTTTGTCACTGATTCCGGGTACTTAAAAATAGAGAACAGTGCATAGGATGTTAGAACATGTTCACCCCAACTTGTACAGATAACAGCTGTACTAGTGAAAGTGAACAAACTAACAAATGCCAATTTGATCCTGATCAGCACTTATGCTGAAATTCACAATGCCTTCTACTGTAAAATATGGTCCAAACTTCAGATGCATACAAATTGTATGAAAAACTGGAAATAATGTGCATTGAACAGAAATTTGTCTATTCAAAACATTTGCATACACTGACATCACACCGCAAGTTGCAAAATCTTTCAATGGAATGAAAAGGTTTTGACTTATCACTACCATGTAAAATAAATACAGTCACATTTAAAAACTGTTAGACATCAGCCACTCCTCACAAAAAAAGTCAGACATCTTCCAACAAATCAGACATGACAGACAAAATGCAGACATCTTACAGAAAAAGAAAATGAGTACAAATGTCTTCAGTCATTGTGTTTACCAAGGTGCCCCCATACTGACACCATTCTCCCTCACTGAGGGGAAAACTGTTTGTGGATCCTTCTAGAAGGATGTAGAGCACCGACTCAAGATCCCACCTCTAAAACAGCCCTTACCAACAAGTGCAAAACGTCGGCCACAGCCTATTAAATAAGCCAGTAAACCAAACGGGAAGTGCAGTAAGGCCAGAAGATGGTTCAGGAAACTCTTGAACCTAACGATCTTTATACTTGAATGTGTTTTGTTTTATCTTCAGAAAGTTATGGGTGTGTGAGGTAGTCACTTAAGGAGACATGAGGCTAAAGGGGCTTTGGTTCAAAATGAATTCTCCAACTCCAACGAGGTACATAACTTGTACAATGCCAAAGAGAGGTGCAATGACAAGTGCCCTGCAGCCTGCTCCCTTTAGCAAAGCTGAAGGCCCCTCCTTCTTCATGATCTTGCTGCAAAGATGAAAGAACAAATGGTCAATAATAGCTTACCTCAAGTGAACATTCGGTCATACATGAACACACCACATCACAGTGTGAACAGCACCAAATTCTTGCTCTGTATTTAATCCATTCACCAAGCACCCTAACCAGTAGGCCACCAGCTGAACACTATTTTAACCCTTTAAGCGCCAAAGTCGCAGGATTGCGACAAGGCGTCATCATGACTAAAACAGACTGTAGTTATAAAAA